>CM068961.1:16268408-16279720 GCA_035128595.1 Eptatretus atami | reverse complement strand
CACTTTGACAGCAATTACAGCTGTGATTCTGTTTGGGATAGGTCTCCACAACTTTGCACACCTTGATTGGGAAATATTTGGCCCATTCTTCTGTACACAACCTGTTCAAGCTCAGTCAAGTTGTTGTGGGGAGTGTTGATGACAGCAATCTTCAAGTATTGCCACAGATTTTTCGATGGATTTGGTCGGGGCTCTGACTGGGCCACTCAAGGGACATTTATCCTTTGTCCCTTAGCCACTCCATGTTAGCTTTGGCTGTGTGCTTCCGGGTCATTGTCATGCTGAAAGGTGAACTTCCGTCTCAATTTCAGCTTTCAACAGAGGAGCAGGTTTTCCTCCATCATTTTCCCTTCTATCCTGACAAGTGCCCTTGTCCCTGATGATGAGAACCATCCCCATAACATGATGCTGCCAACGGCATGCTTCACAGTAGGGATTGGTGTTCTTTGGGTGATGTTGCTGCATGTTGATTTGCACCAAACGTAACATTTTGCATTTAGGACAAAAAGTTCCATCTTGATTTCGTCAGACCACCAAAACTTTTTGCCACGTGGCTATCAGAATCTCGGAGTGTCTTTTTGCATACCTTCAAACGGGACTCCAGGTGGCTTTTTTGAGTTATGGCTTCCTTCTTTCCACCCTACGTGCAGGCCAGACTTGTGGAGTGCTCGGATATTGTTGTCACATGCACACAGTGACAAGTCTTTACCATAAAAGCCTGTAGCTCTTTCAAATTGGTGTCATGGTTGAATCTTTGCTGTGAAATGCACTACCCCAGCAGAGGAAACCTCCAAGAAACAGATGATTTATTTCCGAAATAATCAGAATCACAACAATTTAACACAGGTGGAGGCCAATTACCTTAGTGTGTGGTTTGAAGGTGATTGGGTTACACCTGAGCTAATTTCAATGCTATAATAAGGGGGATGGACACTTATCCAACCAAGATATTGTTGTTTTGTATTTTAATAATTTTCTGAAATTTGTTAGAACTTCTTTTTCACTTGGAAGGTTGTGGGTTCGGATGTGTAAATAAAAGGTGGAAAAATTCTGATTCAATGAAATTTAATTCCAGGCAATAAGGCAACAAAAGGTGAAAATGTTGAAAGGGGGTTAGACTTTCTCTCGGCACTGATTTTTGATCATTGCAAAGGATTTTTTTTTAATGTTTCCAGTTTATGAAGAAAAAACAACAAAATGACTGACATTTTGGCATTGCAAGGTACTCCGTACTCTAATGTATCAACTGCGGAGTAACATGCAATAAACAGCCAATCACAGTCTTCCCCATAGCTGGCTCTGCTTTGCAGGAAAAGCTTGCACCCAAGCAGTGACAGAGCACTTCCTAATGTCAACATGGAAAAGAATCTCTGGGAACTTATGAAAGGAATAAAAGAATCAACCTGACACATTCGTCAATTGTACGGTGAAATTAGTTTTTCATAAGTGAGTTTCACCTGTTCACTTGGAAATGCAATGTCACACAGCAGTCCCATTTGAACCTTTCCTCCCACCTACTCCACAACCCCACAATCCACCCAACCCCACATTTCCATTCCTTTTACGTCACATTTCCCTTTCTGCTTTACCAGACCAAAAGACTTGCTCATTTATTATTGGCATCATGTTGATGGTCAACCGGCGAGCTGCCTTGGCGATTGTTATGCTTGAGATGCAAACTTTGGCAATGATACATCATCACAGTGGTGTTACAGCAACTTCCAAGGCGAAAGCCAGGTTTGAAGATTCACACTATGGGACCAATTACAAGAGGCCACGCCTCGTCCAAGTGTGCCACAGACTGCTACGCTTCCATAATTGGTCCCTCTCGAACAGGCCACTCACTGTCACACTGGCTCCTGTGATGCAGCCCGGTCCCAGCCAAGAAACGCTGCGGATTCTCTGGAGTTCTGGATGTCGGCTCCAACATGCCTTCCTGTGCCATCACCAATCTTCATGAATAATTAAGGCCACAGATCAGTTCCATGCTGCTTGCCTTTTCAAGGACCTCAAAGGAACTCCCTCCATACACACGATAGGCGTCTACATGAGTGCCTGTCATGGCCCGAGCCAGACCATTCCTTCAGGCTGAGAGGAGAGTGGAGGCTGGAAGAGATGAAGAATGGGTAATGGGTAAATGAAAGTTTGCGGAGAAATGGGGAGTGGATTTACCTGATCCTGCTCACCAGATTCTTTCAGCGAGGGAGCCTCATGAATGGAAGAGGCCAATGGGCCAACCACATGCCTCGTGGTTGCAGCAGGTTGATCAGCCATCTCAAGGAGATGGGGATGAGCCAGACATCTGCCTGGAGGGTGGCCAGATGGAGGCCCTGGAGTAAAGGCGGAAAGGGACGCATCAACGCGTTGCTCCGGCGCATGCTCCATATCTGACCTGACCTGATTTACCTCTTACGTCTTAGTAGGGGAAGTAGAGTTCACTTCTGAGCAGGTGAAAGAAACATAAATTGACTGACAACACATGCTGTGTGCAACAGTGATGCATTTGTTGAAATCATTATGGAAGTGATGATCCTCAGGTGAACTCAGATGATCCTCGAGTTCAAACCTTGGTCAAAATATTCCGCACGACCATGTTGTCTTCATTTAGAAGCAAAGAAATCTTCCCAACTATGATGAAGCCACGGGCATTTTTATGGTTAATGTAAGCTGTGTTTTCATGCAATAATTGCCTGCATAATCTACGCGATTTGTTGGAATTTTCAATTGATATCAATCATTATTCCGCTAATTTTGAATTCAAGAATAATTGCCTGTCATCAGTTTGGTATTGCTTGCACGATGCTCTTTTTCTTTTTTTTCAGATGAAATTTGCTTCCACTTGTTTGAACGAAAAACTAACAATCACTTGCTGCTCTGCATGTGTAATGCACAAGTGAAAACATACTCTTCCCACACCACCACCCACAACCCCACCTCAACACCACTGCACCTGCAGATTGCCTCATGGCTGTGGAGAAGCTGTCCTGAGGCTACCTCCAAATAACCTGATCGGTTAATCTATAAACCTTTGACAATGTCATGCAAGTGAAATATTTTTTTTTTAAATACCTGCCACTGTATTTGCAAACTGGCACTGCCTCCTGCATCATGAACATAATGTAACCCAATTAGATGTGTACACACTGGTGCTCAGAGCAATTTGTATTGATTATGTGAAAATATAACACAAACAAGCCAGAACGGCACTGAGTAGAGCACATACCTCCGCAGGCTGAACAGCTTACGTTTTGTATCCCACTGATAGGCCGGATCTGGATCAGATATGGGTCAGGTCAGATATGGGAGCATGCGCCGGAAAACGCGTTGATGCGTCCCTTTCCGCCTGTACTCCAGGGGCCTCTGTCTGGCCACCCTCCAGGCAGATGCCTGGCTCATCCTATCTCCTTGAGATGCCGATCAACCTGCTGCAACCACGAGGCACGTGGTTGGCTCATTGGCCTCTCCATTCATGAGCTCAACCTCAACCAAAATCGAATCGGCTCATTCTTGTCACATACCCACCTCATCCACCTAGTTTTGTTATAACCTGTCCACAACTTTTTGAAAAATCATGCTATATATAGTTTTGGTCCTATCTCTCAATGGTGAAGAATTACTTCAAATTTTTTAGTATCCGGATCCGAATCTCGATCTTCACCAAAATCTCATTAATTTGTCCTTGTCACACACACCCAACCCGTCCCTAAATTTTGTCTGAATCCGTTCACAACTTTTTGAGATATCCTGCTCATAGACAACCAAACAGACAGACGGTAGGTGAAAACGTAACCTCCATCCACACCACCACCGGTAGCGGAGGTAGTAAAACCCAGGCAATGCATGTTTGGAGTGGAAGCTTAAAAGTTTAAGAGCCGAGTCGAAAGTTGGAGGGGTTGATCAGTAAGGTTGAGGCATAATATACATTTGGAGATGATTTGAGGATGGTTGTTCAGGAGAGAATATGATTATTAGAAGAGGATGTAGAAAAAATATCATTTTCACACAAGTCATTGGCATTTTCTGGAAGGCCACAGGCTGACTGCTTACCACGATGAAAGGAATACAGCCAATGGGCAGATAATATACAACATGGATGGCAAAATGAATCGAACAACATATATTATTTATGGACTGGCAGGAATGGCTGAGCTTTGTAGCATGGTAGCCATTGAGCTTCAGTTTGGTTCAATTCCCAACTTGGTCGGAGTGTACAAACAAAAAATAACGAAGCGTACGCTATTCTAGTGCAGAGACAGCAGGGGACGCTGCATATTAGAACACACCGGACTTAGACGATGGACGTAGAGGAATCACACAAGGACCTCAAACGCAGGAGGAGGCCATCATTAGGCCAATCAAGCCTGTGCAATCCTGCCAATATCCATGAACCCCTCCATCGTCAGTGCTTCTAGATACAACTATCCGATTCTAGTCGGAACACACTCCCCTTCTCTGCTGCCACCACCATTCCAAGGAGACCATTCCATGCATTAAATGTCGTCTTAAATCTCCTCGTTGCTCTCATGCTGTGGCCTGGTCCTATCTCTGTCAATTCTGCAAAAACCTTCTCTGCACTTATTTCATCTATACCCTCCTTTATATTTATTATCTATATCAGATACCTCATGATCACCTCCTTTCTAGTGTATAAAGCCCTGTCTCCTTCAGCCACTCTTTATAGTTTTGTCTAGCTCGGCCCCGGAATCAATGTGGTAGCCCTACGCTGAACCTCTCAAAGGCAGTTATATCCTTCCTGAGTGTGGTAACCAAAACTGAACACAATATTCTAGATGAGACCTCACTAAATTCCTACACAGTGTTAACACCACCTCTTTTGATTTATAATTTATTACCCAATGAATACAACGGAAAAACCCTATTAGCTTCACCGAAAGCTGCCTGGCACTGTGCTGTATCTGCTTACCACCCCCCCCCATATCTATTACCACCCCCAGATTCCTCTCCTGTGTCACACGTTTCAAGCCTGCCCCTTGCATTATGTAGTCCCAATTTTCATTATTCTTCCCCAATGAAGGGCTGTTGCTCTCACATCACAGACAAGTTGGTGGCCTATTCTTTCACTACCTCTCCTCTGCTTTCGCTCAATCTGCTCTCGGTCATCCTAAAAACTCCAGGATTCCCAACAACTCCAGGATTTATTTGCTTTTCCAGTAAGCCCCACCTGGTTTAACTTCCAAAATCCCAGCTGACTGCACACCTCAACTCCGGTGCATCTTCCTTCCTCTACTCTCTAGCCTCCAAGCATCCCCAGCTCTTCTCGGATGCATATCTGCTTCCAGTCACGCCCTCGTGGTTAAACTCACAAATGCAGGAGTTGTTTTTTTTGTATACAATGTCGAAGCTCGTGAGGAGTGAGAACATAGAATGCTCACCTCCACACATTCGTTCCAATTTTTTTCCCAACTGTGGAACCAACTTACACTTCCTCTTCAATCTCATTCTTCCCTCCGGGTCTTCAAGACAGCTGTTCACCACCATCTCAGATCGTCCCCAATCCAAAACCATGATATTTCTTCCCTCATTAACCCACACCGATCCCTCCTCCTTCCAAATTTCCAGTTGCCCTTCCTGAGAGTTTCTTCTCTATCCATCTTGTCCACCCCATGCATCCTCGTGGTAGCTTTGCGAGTGTTCGAATTGATTCGCAATTTAAATAAACGCTTGAAATAAATAATTTGGGGACGAGGCTACAAACAAAATAATACATATGGATATAGTGTTACTACAGTACTATTTGTACTACTACTATCAGCATACTACTTCTACTACCACTACTATTACTATTACCAAGACCTTTAGCACCATTGGTACTCAAGACAGGAGGTCTTTCCAAGGACTACCCTACTCTCCATCGACAGCCAGTTGGTGGGTTTTGATTTCAAGCTTACATCCGGTGTATTCCGTTAGCAAGCAGCTTGCTTACTCTTCGCTAAGCAGCTCGCTTGATTCAAAGTGCTCAAGCTTGCACTGCAACAGAACGGCGTGCTCGACATCGCTTAACAATGTGCCGGTCTCCATGGAAACAATGCTATTGTGGTATTCGAGCAAATGCTGTCCGGGCCATCGTTCTCGGTTTTACGCGATCCTCTTGTGACGACTTCCCCAAAGGAATTTCTGCTCTTGGCAGCAGTTTTAGCGAGTACAACGAAGAGAAAATAAATGGAGAATCAGAAGATGGAGCCCACGGCCCGCCCACCTGCCGCTCTGCATTTTGGATGATGGTGGGTGAAGGGTTTTGCATGTTTGTGTAGATTTTAAAGAATTCGGATGAAAAGTATAAATAACATTACGAATATATGAAATGCACGTTTCAATATCGTTCCTGTGATTGCAAAATTGAAGAAATAGCCACCAATCGTTTTGAGTTTGACTACAGCGGCCATTTTACCTAACGTGAGGTGTTCCATCGCAAGCAGCTCGCTTAATCGCTTGCTCTGCTTGCCGAACGGCTTTACAAGCGGCTTGCAAAGCGGGTGATATGTATCGGTTGGCTTGGCGATTGCAAGCACTTGCTAACGGAACATGGCCCTGGACTTACTCCTCTTCCCACTTCTACCTCTGCTTTCCCCCAATCACCCCAGCTCACCCTCCAAAGTCCAGAGCAGTTCCCACCTGCATTCGTTCGTTTTTAGCTCGCCTGTTCGAAGAACAGAGAGCTATAGCGATACCCCGGCTGCGTGAGCGTCAGCGTGAGCGTGAAAATGTTAAAGTTTTTGGTGCAAGTTATTTTTTCCTTTCTAATGTTTTTATCTACCACACTATTTTTTATACGCCCGATATATATATATATATATATATATATATATATATATATATATATATATGTGCGTATAATGTGAACCTGTCGTCCGTCCGTCCGTCTGTCTGTCTGTCTGTCTGTCCGTCGTCCGTCATCCGTTCCTGTCCGCACTCTAACTCCCAAAGTTTTCAACTTTCACGTTTCATATTTGGTACATAGGTACAGACTGTGGAGACGGTGTGTCGTGACTTACGTTCGTCATCTAAAGTGGTTGCCATGGCAACCAGGATGCTGTTTTCCATGTGTAGCACAATTCTGTATATACCTTCTTGTTCGGGCGGATATTGTGCTCACTTGCGCTCTTGTTACTGATTACAATATACAAATACATATATTGCTTTAAAATTATTTGGATCAGACTTCACTGCAATTCTTTATAAAAAATATTAATTATAGACGAATGTTTTAAAAACGATAAAATGTATAAACAGGCGAGCATTGGGTGGCTTTGACACCAACTCTGGTTATTTTACCGCAACAGGAGTGAGGCTCACGGAAGAGCAGGGTAGATCTGAGAGTGGGACAAACATCAATGGAATGAACAAACAGGATAAGAGGAGAGGGAGGATTGGAGGAAACACTGAAACTAGCAAGTAAGATGCTTGGGTGAAGAAAGGCTAATGGGTCCATGGACAGAATTGATGGTGAGAAAAAATTGGCAGCGAGTCAGGCCATGCCATTTTTTCTGACGACGTTCCCCGCTAGCTTGTCACACCGTCTCTCGGTTGCCAGTAGTCAGGCTGCGATGTCCCTCTTAATACTGGTCTCCATCATCGTCATGCCAATGCATGTCTGGGTGTGACGTCACAGTCGAAACAACGTCCAATTCACAGAATTGCCTCTCTCAGGTGATTGTGAATGGCCTAATTGGGTTAATAAATGATCCTAAATTAATTATGTTCTCCATGATGCATAATACAACATTATAATTATAACAAAGAAACAAGGTTAATTCACAATCTCACGAGATTCAGTCGTCTCGCGATATTTTACATGACAGACACGACGAGCATATTATTCGTATGTTCTACCATAGAAAACACAATGTGTATTTGTGTATTTGTCCGTCCCTCTTCAAAAAGGATGATTTAAAGATTCTTAAAGGCCAATCTTTTAACACGACCGTGCGTTCACTACGGTCTATTTTTTCAGGATTAAAAAAAAAACTCGAAAATTTTTTCCATTGAAGAGTAATTACACCTCTTCTTTTGGAAATGTAGACGGTGACTTGCAACCGGGCCTCAGTGGCGGTGTACAGAAGCATTCAAACAAACAAACAAACAGAAAAACAATAAATGCAAGGTGCAGGGAGGCAAAATTAGCTGACACGTATTCGAGTAAAATAATTGTTCATTTACATACGTGCGATGTAAAAATAAATAAAGAGTATATAAGCACACCTTATGTTCGGCTGAGTGTTGTGTCGTAAAATCAGCCAACACGAAAGTCCTTGGCTCAATCGTTTAATGGCGGATCTCACCTCCTCCACTCCTCGACAGCCCGTTGACGTTGCTCTCGGTTCTGCCTCGTCAGTTCCGGATCATCATGCATACATTAATAATCATGCAACTCCCAATACCACATATTCCTTTTTTCGTGAAAATAACAACTGTGATGAACCCCCCCCCAAAAAATAGAAAAAGCAAGAATGTCACATGACAAAGTCCTTGGTCCATTCAGGGGCTCGACAATATCTCGTACCACGACGAACACCTGGGTAAAAACTTGTGGAGGCATTTGTTGGACAGGGCTATGTGCCCTATAGTCCTCAGAACCTGTCGTACTGTTACGAATCTGGAAGCCATTTGCACACAAACAGACAGCAGTCCCCGCAGTTCAGTTATTTCGATAAGTATGTGTTTATAGTCAGGGTCCCGTCCTTCTGTCTAATGGGTTAATTTCATGTGTGCGCTGCGGGTTTCTTTATAGTCAGGTTTTTTTTATATCTTTAAATCTTCATCCTTCGTTTTCACACCATTGCCATCCATCGCCCCAGTGCAGCGTGGTGTCACGTACAGGGGTGAGGTTCCTCCGCTCACCGTGAGCTCGTCAATCGACGGCGGCCAGCCCGACAGCCGACCCGAGATCGCCCTTCCCGCTGCAAGGGTGGATGGAGAATGGGTGCTCCCCTGGTTGTTCCGTCTGGGTTCTCAGACACGCACGGGTGAGGGTGGTCGTTGCCCCTCCCCTCAGACACAAGGGGACCACCCCTTGTCCAATCAGGGAAGCTCATCACCTCAGGGCTGGCTCCGCCTTAGCCAGATGGAGTGTTCGGCCCGACCAATGAGGGGCGGACACTAGTTGCCCGACAACCCCTCGTCCAATCTGGAGGCGTGTCCCTCAGAGTGGTTCCCTCGACCCACAGGGGAGGGGAGGATAAGAGTAGGTGGCGAGCCGTAGAAAAGAAGGAGAAGAAGCCTCGTCTTGCCTGCTGGCATTCTCGTCTACCCGCGGGTGCTCGTCTTGTCTGGTCCGTTCCCGTGCTGGCTGGTGTCCGTTGCGTCGTTCCTGGTCCCTGGTGCTTGGTGCTGCGTTGTGGCGGCGGATCCAAGTCCCGCCACCGGACAAGCTCGACCAGACCGCACGAGGCGGACAGGTGCAAGAATAGCCCCCTGCCCTCAGCTCGCCTTTCCCTCCCGAGCTGAAGGGCCAAATAAAGGCCACGGCCACCATTTCTTTGGTGTGTGTGTGTGTGTGTGTGTTGTGTGTGTGTGTGTGTGTGTGTATGTGTGTGTGTGTGTATTGGCGCCAGTCTGTTAAGTAGAACTGTTAAGTGCTTTTCGCTCACTGTACATTGCTTGCATTTCTCTTATTCGGATAACTCTGCTCTCTGTGTGCTCCCTCCCCGATTATTGTTTATAATAAACCCCCGTGTTAAATGTTCCAGCTCGTTTTCTGTGCTTTCTCCCATTGACCCAGCACGGTGTGTATTGAGAATTAGTGAGGCCGTCGGTGCCGTAAATCATTCATTTGGTCCGGCGCGGCTTTGGTAACTTCCGCTCGGTTACGCCGGATCCGAGTCGGTAACAGCGACTTGGTTCAGACAAAGTCGGCCGAGGGTGTGGTTTCCCCGTAGCTCGACTGCGTGGTATTTTAGGTATATTGGAGATCAAGACAATTAACCCTACGCCATGCGGTAAAAATATTGGCGTCCACGGTCCGCTAAGGGACGCGTGACCTTTGGAGTTATCAAGGGTTACGACCTTCCATTCCGGTGTTCGGTGGGAGACGGCCTAACTGCTCCATCTAGCAGTCGTCCTCGCCACCGAACCCCGGCCCACAACAGTACTTCTTGCAGAAAGTCCATTTGAGGTCTCAATTGCAGGTGCTAGATGAATTGCATTCCACACTTTCCCATCAGAGAGTCTGTCGGTAGCAGGACTTCTCTGTTCACTGATCTTGAGGGGGTTGGGTAAACTTGTTTTGTCCTTTCTGGTGAAGTCCAGGTTTCCGAACTCGTACGAAAGAACCACATTGGAAGGTGGAAGGTTTGCTCCCCGATACTTGTCTGTGTATCGTTTAGACTTCTCTTGTTTCTGTTGAACACAGCATCTCACATCCTCGAGTCTTGCAGCAGGTACACTGATTTGACGGTCCCCATTGTGCAACTTGGTGTGCAATGTATGTCCATGTAGAAGTTCAGCAATGGTCTGATGAGTTGTTGCATGTCTTGTAGCTCGATATGTTTGCAAGAAGTCGGGTACGAATGATTTCCAGGGCTTCCCTTCGAGATTTGCAGGATGTAAACGGTCCTTAAACACTCTACTGAATCGTTCTATCTTCCCGTTGGCTTGTGGGTAATAGATAGAACTATGGCAATGTTTGATGTTTATTTCCTGCAGGAATGTTTCAAACTCTTTTGAAACAAACTGAGATCCATTGTCAGAGATAAGTTCCCACGAATTTCCTTCACGACTGAATACTGTAGTCAGGAACTTGATAACTGTAGCAGATGTTACTTGGGACGTAAAGGCTACTTCTGGCCATTTGCTGAAGTAATCAGTTAAGGAAATTGGCATGGCATAGCGACGGTCCATTTGGCCGTTATCAAGTGGTCCTACTATATCGATGGCAAGCTTTTCCCAAGCAGCATTAGGAAGCGGAACTGGTTGCAAAGGTGGAACCCGGGTGACAGCTGTTTCATCATGCATTTGGCAAGTCATGCACAACTTGATGGCAACTTCCACGTGGGAGTCCATCGCTGGCCACCAGTAGAGGTGACGCAGCCTTTGTTTAGTCCTTACAATACCTTGATGTGTATCATGGCCAAGTTGGATTGACTTGGGTTGAAGTTCTGTCGGCACTATCACACGGTCAGTGCCCCGGATCAAGTAATCCTCCTGTACAGCCAGTTCATTCCGAATGCGAAAGTAGGGAAGTACATTTGGGCCAATGCCCTTCACAGTGCAAGGCCATCCTCTGGAGACATATCCTCGCACCTTATGTGGAATAGGGAATCTCTTGCAAGTTTCCTTGAATTGTTCCACAGGTA
>CM068961.1:16233777-16258814 GCA_035128595.1 Eptatretus atami | reverse complement strand
ATGAAATTTTGCTTCCACTTGTTGAAACGAAAACTAACAATCACTTGCTGCTCTGCATGTTGTACATGCACAAGTGAAAAACATACTCTTCCCCACACCACCACCCACAACCCCACCTCAACACCACTCACCTGCAGATTTGCCTCTATGGCTGTGGAGAAAGCTGTCCTGAGGCACCTTCCAAATAACCTGATCGGTTAACTATAAACCTTTGACAATGTCATGCAAGTGAAAATATTTTTTTTTTAATACCTGCCACTGTTATTTGCAAACTGGCACTGGCCTCTGCATCATTGAACATAATGTATACCCAATTAGTGTGTACACACTTGCGTGCTTCAGAGCAATTTGTATTGATTTATGCTGAAAATTATAACACAAACAAGCCAGAACGCACTGAGTAGGCACCATACCTCGCCAGGCTGAACAGCTTACGTTTTTGTATCCCACTGATAGGCCGGATCTGGATCAGGATATGGGTCAGGTCAGCAATATGGGGCATGCGGCCGGAGAAACGCAGTTGATGGCGTCCCTTTCCGCCTGTTACTCCAGGGCCCTGGTCTGCACCCTCCAGGCAGATTTGCCTGGCCTCATCCCTTATCTCCTTGGAGATGCCGATCAACCCTGCTGCAACCACGAGGCACGTGGTCTGGCTCATTGGGCCTTCCATTCATGCAGCTCAACCTCAACCAAAATCGAATTCGGCTCATTCTTGTCACATACCCACCTTCATTCCACCTAGTAGTTGTCCATAACCTCGTTCCACAACTTTTGAAAAGATATCTTGCTGTAATGTTTAATTGGTCCACTGTCTCTCAATGTGAGAATACTTCAAAATTAAATTGAGTATCCGGATCGAATCTGATCTTCACCCAAATCATCTAATTCGTCCTTGTCAATCAGCACCCACGTCCACTAAATTTGTCTAACCATTGTCACAACTTCTTGTAGATACCTGCTCAAGACAGACCAAACAGACAGACGGTAGGGTGTAAAACGTAACTCCATCCACACCACACCGGTTAGCGGAGGTAGTAAATACCCAGGGAATGCATGTTTGGAGTTGGAGCTAAAAGTTAAAGCCGAGTCGAAAAAGTTGGAGGGGTTGCATCAGTAAGGGTTGAGGCATAATATACATTTGGGAGATGATTTGAGGATGGTGTTCAGGAGAGAATATGTATTATTAGAAGGGATTGTAGAAAAATATCATTTTCACACAGTCATTGGCATTTTCTGGAAAGGCCACAGGCTGACTGTTACCACGATTGAAAGGAATACAGCCAATGGTTCAGAATAATATACAACATGGATTGGCAAAATGAATCGGACAACATGATATTATTTATGGACTGGCAGGATGGCTGAGCTTGTAGCATGGTAGCCATTGAAGCTTCATTTGTTCAACTTCCCAACATTGGTCGGGTGTACCAAAACAAGAAATAACGAAGCGTCTACGCTATTTTAGTGCAGAGAACAGCAGGGGACGCTGCATATTAGAACACACCGGACTTTAGCGATGTGACGTAGAGGAATCACACCAGACCTTCAAACGCAGGCAGGATGAGCCATCATAGGCAGATCAGCCGTGTGCAATCTGCCAATTATCATGAACCCCTCCATCGTCAGTGCTCTATATACAACTATCCGATTCTAGTCGGAACACACTCCCTTCTCTGCTGCCACCACCATTCCAAGGAGACCATTCCATGCATTAAATGTCGTCTTAAATCTCCTCGTTGCTCTCTCATGCTGTGGCCCTGGTCCTATCTCTGTCAATTCTGCAAAAACCTTCTCTGCACTTATTTCATCCTTATACCCTCCTTTATTTTATTATCTATATCAGATACCCTCATGATCACCTCCTTTCTTAGTGTATAAAGCCCTGTCTCCTTCAGCCACTCTTTATAGTTTTGTCTAGCTCGGCCCCGGAATCAATGTGGTAGCCTACGCTGAACCTCTCAAAGGCAGTTATATCCTTCCTGAGTTTGGTAACCAAAACTGAACACAATATTCGTAGATGAGACCTCACTAAATTCCTACACAGTGTTAACACCACCTCTTTTGATTATAATTTATTACCAATGAATACAACGGAAAAACCCTATTACTTCACCGAAAGCTGCCTGGCACTGTGCTGTATCTGCTTACCACCCCCCCCATATCTATTACCACCCCCAGATTTCCTCTCCTGTGTCACACGTTTCAAGCCTGCCCCTTGCATTATGTATCCCAATTTTCATTATTCTTCCCCAATGAAGGGCTGTCTCTCACATCACAGACAAGTTGGTGGCCTATTTCTTTCACTACCTCTCCTCTGCTTTCGCTCAATCTGCTCTCGGTCATCCTAAAAACTCCAGGATTCCCAACAACTCCGGATTTATTTGCTTTTCCAGTAAGCCCCACCTGGTTTAACTTCCAAAATCCCAGCTGACTGCACCACCTCAACTCCGGTGCATCTTCCTTCCTCTACCTCTCAGCCTCCAAGCATCCCCAGCTCTTCTCGGATGCATATCTGCTTCCAGTCACGCCCTCGTGGTTAAACTCACAAAATGCAAGGAGTTGTTTTTTTTGTATACAATGTCGAAACTCGTGGAGGAGTGAGAACATAGAATGCTCACCTCCACACATTCGTTCCAATTTTTTTCCCCAACTGTGGAACCAACTTACACTTCCTCTTCAATCTCATTTTTCCCTCCGGGTCTCAAGACAGCTGTTCACCACCATCTCAGATCGTCCCCAATCCAAAACCATGATATTTTCTCCCTTCATTAACCCACACCCGATCCCTCCTCCTTCCAAATTTCCAGTTTGCCCTTCCTGAGAGTTCTTCTCTATCCATCTTGTCCACCCCATGCATCCTCGTGGTAGCTTTGCGAGTGTTCGAATTGATTCGCAATTTAAATAAACGCTTGAAATAAATAAAATTTGGGGACGAGCTACAAACAAAATAATACATATGGATATAGTGTTACTACAGTACTATTTGTACTAACTTACTATCAGCATTTACTACTTCTACTACCACTACTATTACTATTACCAAGACCTTAGCACCATGGTATCTCAAGACAGGAGGTTCTTTGCCAAGCGGACTACCACTCTCCCATCGACAGCCAGTTGGTGGGTTTGATTTCAAGCTTACATCAGGTGTATTCCGTTAGCAAGCAGCTTGCTTACTCTTCGCTAAGCAGCTCGCTTGATTCAAAGTGCCAGCTTGCACCTGCAACAGAACGGCGTGCTCGACATCGCTTAACAATGTGCCGGTCTCCATGGAAACATGCTATTGTGGTATCGACAAATGCTGTCCGGGCCATCGTTCTCGGTTTTACGCGATCCTCTTGTGACGACTTCCCCAAAGGAATTTCTGGCTCTTGGCAGCAGTTTTAGCGAGTACAACGAAGAGGAAAATAAATGGAGAATCAGAAGATGGAGCCCACGGCCCGCCCACCTGCCGCTCTGCATTTTGGAGGATGTGGGTGGAAGGGTTTTGCATGTTTGTGTGTAGATTTTAAAGAATTCGGATGAAAAGTATAAATAACATTACGAATATATGAAATGCACGTTTCAATATCGTTCCCGGTGATTGCAAAATTGAAGAAATAGCCACCAATCGTTTTGAGTTTGACTACAGCGGCCATTTTAACCTAAACGTGAAGGTGTTCCATCGCAAGCAGCTCGCTTAATCGCTTGCTCTGCTTGCCGAACGGCTTTTACAAGCGGCTTGCAAGCGGGTGATATGTATCGGTTTGGCTTGGCGATTGCAAGCCACTTGCTAACAGGAACATGGCCCTGGACTTACTCCTCTTCCCACTTCTACTCTGCTTTCCCCCAATCCACCCCAGCTCACCCTCCAAAGTCCAGAGCAGTTTCCACCTGCATTCGTCGCTTTTTAGCTCGCCTGTTCGAAGAACAGAGAGCTATAGCGATACCCCCGGGCGTGAGCGTCAGCGTGAGCGTGAAAATGTTAAAGTTTTTGGTGCAGTTATTTTTTCCTTTCTTAATGTTTTTATCTCACCACACTATTTTTTATACGCCCGATATATATATATATATATATATATATATATATATATTATATATATGGGCGTATAATGTGATACCTGTCGTCCGTCCGTCCGTCTGTCTGTCTGTCTGTCTGTCCGTCTGTCCGTCACTCCGTTCCTGTCCGCACTCTAACTCCCAAAAGTTTTTCAACTTTCACGTTTCATATTTGGTACATAGGTACAGACTGGGAGACGGTTGTGTGTCGTGACTTACGTTCGTCATCTAAAGTGGTTGCCATGGCAACCAGGATGCTGTTTTCCATGTAGTAGCACAATTCTGTATATACCTTCTTGTTCGGGCGGATATTGTGCCACTTGCGCTCTGTGTTACTGATTACAATATACAAATACATTATTGCTTTTTAAAATTATTTGATCAGACTTCACTGCAATGCTTTATAAAAAATATTAATTATTAGACGAATGTTTTAAAAACGATAAAATGTATATAACAGGCGAGCAATTGGGTGGCTTTGACACCAACTCTGGTTATTTTACCGCAACAGGAGTGAGGCTCACGGAAGAGCAGGGTAGATCTGAGAGTGGGACAAACATCAATGGAATGAACAAACAGGATAAGAGGAGAGGGAGGATTGGAGAAACACTGGAAACTAGCAAGTAAGAATGCTTGGGTGAAGAAGGCTAATGGGTCCATGGGACAGAATTGATGGTGAGAAAAAATTGGCAGCGAGTCAGGCCATGCCATTTTTTCTGACGACGTTCCCCGTCAGCTTGTCACACCGTCTCTCGGTTGCCAGTAGTTCAGGCTGCGATGTCCCTCTTAATACTGGTCTCCATCATCGTCATGCCAATGCATGTCTGGTGTGACGTCACAGTCGAAACAACGTCCAATTCACAGAATTGCCTCTCTCAGGTGATTGTTGAATGGCCTAATTGGGTTAATAAATGATCCTAAATTAATTATGTTCTCCATGATGCTAAATACAACATTAATTATAACAAAGAAACAAGGTTTAATTCACAATCTCACGAGATTCAGTCGTCTCGCGATATTTTACATGACAGACACGACGAGCATATTATTCGTATGTTCTACCATAGAAAACACAATGTGTAATTTGTGTATTTGTCCGTCCCTCTTCAAAAAGGATGATTTAAAGATCTTAAAGGCCAATCTTTTAACACGACCGTGCGTTCACATACGGTCTATTTTTTCAGGATTAAAAAAAAAAACTCGAAATTTTTTCCATTGAAGAGTAATTACACCTCTTCTTTTTGGAAATGTAGACGGTGACTTGCAACCGGGCCTCAGTGGCGTGTACAGAAGCATTCAAACAAACAAACAAACAGAAAAACAATAATGCAAGGTGCAGGAGGCAAAATTAGCTGACACGTATTCGAGTAAAATAATTGTTCATTTACATACGTGCGATGTAAAAATAAATAAAGAGATATAAGCACACCTTATGTTCGGCTGAGTGTTGTGTCGTAAAATCAGCCAACACGAAAGTCCTTTGGCTCAATCGTTTAATGGCGGATCTCACCTCCTCCACTCCTCGACAGCCCGTTGACGTGCTCTCGGTTCTGCCTCGTCAGTTCCGGATCATCAGCATACATTAATAATCATTGCAACTCCCAATACCACATATTCTTTTTTCGTGAAAATAACAACTGTGATGAACCCCCCCCCCAAAAAAAATAGAAAAAAGCAAGAATGTCACATGACAAAGTCTTGGTCCATTCAGGGGCTCGACAATATCTCGCTACCACGACGAACACCTGGGTAAAACTTGTGGAGGCATTTGTTGGACAGGGCTATGTGCCCTATAGTCCTCAGAACTGTCGTACTGTTACGAATCTGGAAGCCATTTGCACACAAACAGACAGCAGTCCCCGCAGTTCAGTTATTTCGATAAGTATGTGTTTATAGTCAGGGTCCCGTCCTTCTGTCTAATGGGTTAATTTCATGTGTGCGCTGCGGGTTTCTTATTAGTCAGGTTTTTTTTATATCTTTAAATCTTCATCCTTCGTTTTCACACCATGCCATCCATCGCCCCAGTGCAGCGTGGTGTCACGTACAGGGGTGAGGTTCTCCGCTCACCGTGAGCTCGTCCATCGAGCGGCGGCCAGCCCGACAGCCGACCGAGATCGCCCTTCCCCGCTGCAAGGGTGGATGGAGAATAGGGTGCTCCCCTGGTTGTTCCGTCTGGGTTCTCAGACACGCACGGGTGAGGGTGGTCGTGCCCCTCCCCTCAGACACAAGGGGACCACCCTTGTCCAATCAGGAAGCTCATCACCTCAGGGCTGGCTCCGCCTTAGCCAGATGGAGTGTTCGGCCCGACAATGAGGGGCGGACACTAGTTGCCCGACAACACCCTCGTCCAATCTGGAGGCGTGTCCCTCAGAGTGGTTCCCTCGACCCACAGGGGAGGGGAGGATAAGAGTAGGTGGCGACCGTAGAAAAGAAGGAGAAGAAGCCTCGTCTTGCCTGCTGGCATTCTCGTTCTACCCGCGGGTGCTCGTCTTGTCTGGTCCGTTCCCGTGCTGGCTGGTGTCCGTTGCGTCGCTTCCTGGTCCCTGGTGCTTGGTGCTGCGTTGTGGCGGCGGATCCAAGTCCCGCCACCGGACAAGCTCGACCAGACCGCACGAGGCGGACAGGTGCAAGAATAGCCCCTGTCCCTCAGCTCGCCTTTCCCTCCCGAGCTGAAGGGCCAAATAAAGGCCACGGCCACCATTTCTTTGGGTGTGTGTGTGTGTTGTGTGTGTGTGTGTGTGGTTGTGTGTGTATTTGTGTGTGTTGTGTATGGCGCCAGTCTGTTTAAGTAGAACTGTTTAAGTGCTTTTCGCTCACTGTACATTGCTTGCATTTCTCTTATTCGGATAACTCTGCTCTCTGTGTGCTCCCCTCCCCGATTATTGTTTATAAATAAACCCCCGTGTTAAATGTTCCAGCTCGTTTTCTGTGCTTTCTCCCATTGACCCAGCACGGTGTGTATTGAGAATTAGTGAGGCCGTCGGTGCCGTAAATCATTCATTTGGTCCGGCGCGGCTTGGTAACTTCCCGCTCGGTTACGCCGGAATCCGAGTCCGGTAACAGCGACTGGTTCAGACAAAGTCGGCCGAGGTGTGGTTTCCCCGGTAGATCGACTGCGTGGTTATTTAGTATATTGGAGATCAAGACAATTAACCCTACGCCATGCGGTAAAAATATTGGCGTCCACGGTCCGCTAAGGGACGCGTGACCTTTGGAGTTATCCAAGGGTTACGACCTTCCATTCCGGTGTTCGGTGGGAGACGGCCTAAACCTGCCTCCATCTAGCAGTCGTCCTCGCCACGAACCCCGGCCACAACAGTACTTCTTGCAGAAAGTCCATTTGAGGTCTCAATTGCAGGTGCTAGATAATTGCATATCCAACACTTTCCCATCAGAAGTCTGTCGGTAGCAGGACTTCTCTGTTCACTGATCTGAGGGGTTGGGTAAACTTTTTTGTCCTTTCTGGTGAAGTCCAGGTTTCCGAATCGTAGAAAAGAAACCACATTGGAAGGTGGGAGTTTTGCTCCCCGATACTTGTCTGTGTATCGTTTAGACTTCTCTTGTTTCTGTTGAACACAGCATCTCACATCCTCGAGTCTTGGCAGCAGGTACACTGATTTGACGTCCCCATTGTGCAACTTGGTGTGCAATGTATGTCCATGTAGAAGTTCACAATGGTCTGATGAGTTGTTGCATGTCTTGTAGCTCGATATGTTTGCAAGAAGTCGGTACGAATGATTTCCAGGGCTTCCCTTTCGAGATTTGCAGGATTTAAACGGTCCTTAAACACTCTACTGAATCGTTCTATCTTCCCGTTGGCTTGTGGGTAATAGATAGAACTATGGCAATGTTTGATGTATTTCCTGCAGGAATGTTTCAAACTCTTTTGAAACAAACTGAGATCCATTGTCAGAGATAAGTTCCCACGAATTTCCTTCACGACTGAATACTGTAGTCAGGAACTTGATAACTGTAGCAGATGTTACTTGGGACGTAAAGGCTACTTCTGGCCATTTTTGCTGAAGTAATCAGTAAGGAAATGGCATAGCGACGGTCCCATTGGCCGTTATCAAGTGTGGTCCTACTATATCGATGCAAGCTTTTCCCAAGCAGCATTAGGAAGCGGAACTGGTTGCAAAGGTGGAACCCGGGTGACAGCTTTCATCATGCATTGGCAAGTCATGCACAACTTGATGGCAACTCCACGTGGGAGTCCATCGCTGGCCACCAGTAGAGGTGACGCAGCCTTTTTTAGCCTTACAATACCTGAATGTGTATCATGGCCAAGTTGATTGACTTGGGTTGAAGTTCTGTCGGCACTATCACACGGTCAGTGCCCCGGATCAAGTAATCCTCTGTACAGCCAGTTCATTCCGAATGCGAAAGTAGGAAGTACATTGGGCCAATGCCCTTCACAGTGCAAGGCCATCTCTGGAGACATATCCTGCGCACCTTATGTGGAATAGGGAATCTCTTGCAAGTTTCCTTAATTGTTTCCACAGGTACAGCAGCGCAGTCACCGGACACTAAAGCCACCATTTCTACGTCCGGTCCGTGGCTCTGTCATGGGATGGTAACCGCGATAAACAATCTGCAGTCACATTTGATGGCCAGGTTTGTTCACAATTTTGTAGTTAAACTACAGTAAGCGTGCAGAACCAACGTGCAATTCTCATTCCAGCTTGACCAAACCTTCGAAGACAGTCATGTAGTCAGTGGACAAGCCCGGTGTTGGCTTAGCGCTTAGGGTTAGGGTGGCTGGCTTGGGATTTTATGGTCCTGAGTTTGAGCCTGTCGTCCGTTGAATAAATCACGAGGTAGGGTGACTCAGCCTGTCATCCTTCCGAGGTCAGCAAAATGAGTACCAGTGTACTGGTGCAGGGGCATTACATCAGTGGCATGCCCTCAACAATAATTCAACCAGGCTGCACATGAAGTAGAAGACTATTCAAGTCAACTTTTCCACCGATAACAGGGTAACTTTTAACGTGCAAATCAAAATCCGACGAGATAATGTAACTGACTTGACATCACTGACATCAATGGAATGAGGGACTCGGCTTGACATCTCCTGACAACACCAATGTAGAAATGTTATTGTCAAACCCAACTCTTTCATTGAATCGCATGCCATCCACGAGCTATTCTGCCAATCAGTTTGAATCTGACTTCTTGCATTAAACAAAATGGGGACTATGTATGTATGTGTGTATATATATATATATATATATATATATATATATATATATATATATATATATATATATATATATATATACACTGCACAAGAAAAAGACAACAATTGTAGCAGCAGTAGGACATGGTTAAAAAATAGTGAACTATGCCAAATTATTCATGGCTTTTCATGGCAACATTAGCTGGTGGATGAGGTGCTGCTTTGTGAGCCAACTTTCTCCACACTCTGCAATGCAAAACACAAGCATTCCCTGGCACGGCGCTGCCAAGAGACGCGTCTGCCAAGTCCAAGTAGGCCTGTTCAGACACCCAGGGAATGCTTGTG
Source organism: Eptatretus atami (assembly GCA_035128595.1). NCBI lineage: Eukaryota > Metazoa > Chordata > Myxini > Myxiniformes > Myxinidae > Eptatretus > Eptatretus atami. Next base: position 16,249,255 of record CM068961.1, on the reverse strand, counting down.
ACAGTTTAATGCCTTTCCACCATCCCAAATCTCAAAATACTGGCAACAAATTTTGGCTTCTTCGTGTTGCTTCACCGGATGATCATTTGGCCTGAACATATTTTGTAGCGAAAGCCTTGTATGAAAACTCGAGCTGCTTGCCATTGTCACTGAACGTGCATTAGTGCCCTTCAGTCAATGAACTCCACGATTAAATGCACAACTCCCTGAAGATCACACCCCGCTTACAGACCTGTCCAGCAAGCTTTCTGGAAGAGCACATAATGGTGAGTTGTTGGAAGGCTCAGCTGACTGAAGAGCAGATGGAGCTAAACCAGAGGAGAGGTGGTAATAAAGAGGCCACGGACCTGCTCGAGATGTGAGAGCACACACCTTGTGCTTCGGCCTCCTCGCAGGAAATGCCAAGAATGTTGAGAGCTCAACAATGCACAAATTCAAGTGATAATGATGTGATGGTGGAGCCCCAGCCCATAGAGTACACACTCATGATCTCCTCATTCCAAATGACCCATTCCCAAGGACTTCCTTTTTCCAGGTTATTGCGATTTCCCCCCACCGCTTGCATACCTAGGTTGCTAGTTGTAGGTTGTTTTGTTCCTTTTTGTTTTAATCCCCACTTTCCCCTTGCTTCCTCTTCTTGCTGTGTTTCATTCAGCCTGAGTACAGGCTCGTGGAAATGCTAGAGCAGAATGGAAGGGAACTTATTCACCCCCATATGTCCTTCTCCCCCTCCCCTTTGATCTCACCTCACTTCTACTCTGCTGTTGGTGTTTGCCCCTTTCCATTTTTTTCCTTTCCATTCTGCTCCAGCTCTTCCATGAGCCTCGATCATATATAAAATAAATAAATAAATACTCCATCGAGTTATGGGATAAAGGCCTTATAAACTGCGAGTAGTTCTGATTTAAAAGGAAAGGGTCTACTTGAAATGACAGAGGATGCCCCCGTCTGCAGCTGGCTTTTGGAGGCCAGCTTTATTAAACATGTAGCGCAGGAGAGAGAGAGAGAGGTCATGGCTGATGGTCAAATGGGAGAAGTTATTGTGATTCGTCCAGGTCAGTGTGTGGTTCTGTGAAAATCCACATGCAGACCAACCCTGAGCAGCCTTTAGCGCAGTTTCACAAAGTTGTCAAATTGAACTATTAACATTTCTTTATGCCTAATTTAACCATAATTCGATTTTATACCTTTCGTATGGAATATGTCCAAGTTAGCCACTCCCATTCCTGAGTACGTTTGCACCGCCTGTGTGTTTAGGTGTGCTAAAAGGGCTACAGGCTTGACTAGGACATCTAGGCCAGCCTTACGCCACAGTTCGAACTGGCTAGTTGAGTCCAGGGTCTCACTGCGAGGCCTCCTGGCTTGAATACCGCAGCCACCGGCCTGAAACTACACAGCTTGATAGTCATCTCATGAGACCATAATATTTTGATACCTAATTTGACCTTAAGTTGATTTTCTACCTTAAATGTAGATGCTTTTCCAATTTGCTACTGACAGATCTACTTCAAACGATATCGTTCATTTAAGGCATTTAAAAAATTACATCACCTGCACACTGCTTTGCACAGCGATGAAATAGGGTCATAAAAGGACAAACTTACATTTAAAACACAAATTGTAAATCATTTTTTTAAATGAACACTTTTTTAATTCACAAGGAGCTTGCCTCGGTGTCCTGTTGTGTTGAGAGGTTGTCGACATGAATACCCCGGCAACAATCTGCATTGTTACCTCTGCCACCGAAGGTGGACGGAAGTTATCTTTTCACCCCTGTTTACTTTGCGAAAAAAAATATTTGCCAAGTATGTTGGTCTGTAGCGTTTGTGTCTTACTGTCTGTCTGTTTGTTTGTCTCCGTCACACGATTTGGCCACAGTTTGAAGCAATCGTTCTGAATTTTTTTTAAGTGTGTAGTCGACCGGCCAAGGACAGCAACACTTAATTTTTGTGAAGATCCAAATCCGGATCTGGATGTGAGAATTTTTCAAGTGATTCTTCATCATTGAGAGATCAGGCTAAAAACGATAGATAGCACAATATCTCAAAAGATTAAGGATGGATTCGGACGAAACTTGGTGGACAAGTTGGGAGTCCCACTAGGAAGAACGATTCGATTTTGGTGAAGATCTGAATCCGTATCCAGATGCGAGAGTTATTTAATTTTTAACTGATTCTTCACCATTGAGAGACGGGCTAAAAACGACATTGCAAGATATCTCAAAAAGTTGTGAATGGATTCGCATGAAACTTGGTGGACATGTTGGTGTGTGACAACAACGAATTGATTCGATTTTTGTGAAGACCCAAATCCAGATCCCAGAGTTTTTTTTAAGTGATTCTTCACCACTGAGAGATGGGGCCAAAAACTACGTATCGCATGAGATCTCAAAAAAATGTGGACAATTTATGACAAAACTTGGTGGATGAGTTGGTTCGGTGACAAGAACAAGCCGATTAGATTTTGGTTAAGGTCTGGATTCAGATCCGACCTATCAGTGGGATACAAAATTTAAACTATTCAGCCTGGCGGAGGTATGTGCTCTTCCGAGTGCCGTTCCGTTTCGCCAAATTGTCACTCTATGAGTGATTTTTTTCATTGTTGGGTGGTCGCTAGACTGCCCTTATTCTCAGGTTTTCCATCTGTCTGTATGTCTGTCTGTTTGTATGTAATGGACCGCTCTGGAGGCCAGAGGAGTCAACCGGTTTTGATGAAACTTGACTGGTAGGTTCATACCAGGATCTAGTTGTATGCTTTTGAGCACCGTTGCTATGGACGCCACGTTGCCTAACAACGGGACTTTGAAATTTTGAAAAATCCGAAAAAAAAATTTGAAAAAAAAAAATCGGCTTCCGCGCTTTTATGCGCACTATAATCAACCTCTTTGTCAAAAATTTCCAGCCCGATCCGTCAAAAACTGTATGACTATATGCAATTATATAGCGACCACCCATGTCACCTACCGGCTTGTCTGTCTGTCTGTCTGCCTGTGAGCAGGATATCTCAAAAAGTTACGGACAGATTCGGACGAAACTTGGTGGACAGGTTGGGTGTGTGATTTGATCAATTGATTCGATTTTTGTTCAGTGCAACAGATCGGCCTGTCAGTGGGAAACAAAATGTAAACTGTTCAGCCTTGCGGAGGTTTGTATTGCACTGTGTGCCGTTCTAGTTAAATTCTGTTTTAATGCTATTGAATTGGCAGGTCCACACCTAGGAACAGGAGCAGGAGCGCAAAATATATTACATCAATGCTGACACCATTGTCATGTCGATTAGTGCAGCTAGCTCATTCATGTGTACCATGGATGCAGAACATTGATTTGTTTCCTGGCAAGGTGAAAATGTCCTGTGTCTGTTCGCAGAATTTGTCCCCGCACCCACCTGTCCCAGGTGCATGTTCACAGGTTTGTATTTGTCCACCTGTCTTCGGTGCAAACGGTTATGGTGAACAGGTGGTAGAAAATATTCCAATGTGACTTACTGATTCAGATATCAGGTAGCCACAGAGGGAGAAATGGACAACAAAGTATCCAGTGAGAAGGAACTTTTTTTCGTTTGGGGGATGCCAATGTTAATATGGTGGGATTTGGTTCAACGTGCTTTTGGGAATTAGCGGTAATTAGTCGGAATGCACATCTCCCTGTCATTTCCAATAATCGTTTCCATTTCATAATCGCGTTGTAGGAATTATTCGACCATTCTTTGTGCCATCCCACCATCCCGTGGCTAAGAATGGCGACCTTCTTGCGATGTGCCCAAATAATGGTAGGCATGGTGTATACGTACGTACTGTGCACGTCAGCACTCCTCTTAAACGTCACTGCATTTGTATGCATGATACAAGAAAGCAAATGATGGGTTTGGATTTGCATAACCGAAGAAAACTTGCTTTGTACAAACAAGCTATGATTGTGAAATTACAAAACAAAGGAACATCAAGACAGATCTAGAAATATAAGGAGAATTTGGATATTTCAATACAAAGTCTCTGTGGTTGTTTTGTGGTTGTCTGCGCCTGGATGGGTTTGTGGGTAGTGGAGGAGCGGCTGAAACCCCAATCCTATCCAGGTTACTCTTGATGGCTCCATCTTTGCTCTTTACTTTTTCGGGTTGTTCTTGGTCTTCCGTTCGATTTGTTAAGGAGAAAAACCTGAAACAAGATGGAAAAGCTTACAACATCATTTGCCATGGACTCAGAGTGGAGAAACGAAGAAGCAAGGAGGACATCAAAATCAGGCAACAATAAGCAGTACTGCCCACATGGCGCCGTTATGAAATATTATGAACGAGGACAGTACTCGGCAGAGCACATACCTCCGCCAGGCTGAATAGTTTAAATAAAATGGTGTTACCAAACAAGAAGGGCCAAAATGACTGAAGGCAAAAAATTGCAATGAACGAGCCTGACATTTACACTTTGCCTTTACGAGTACAACTATCCAGAAGTCATCATTAGATAGCTTCTTCATTACTGAACATCACTGACACATCATGGAAACCTTTCCTCCAGGACCTGTGTTTATATCCATCAACCTCGATGCTGTTTTGGGTTGGCCAATCCTTTCATCAACATTATCACACGTCCTTTGTACATCTTGATCTGCATTCCTTTCTCTTAACCTGCCCGTTTCAAGGGAAGACTGAGTGTGAGGTTTGAATGAGCAGCCATCAAGAGTAATTACCTCCACCGCTGAAGGTGAACGGAGGATATGTTTTCACCCCTGTTTGTTTCTTTGTGAGCAGCATATCTCAAAGTGTTGTGGACAGATTCGGACGAAACTTGGTGGACAGGTTGGATGTGTGACAAGGACGCATTGATTTGACAGGACAGGATCTATGGAAACCCTAGGCCTCAGACTCTTGATCAGCTGAAGGAAAACATCCACCGATAAATCCGAAACATTCCTCAGGAAACGTTTCCCAAAGTGATGGAGAACATGACAACGCGTTTGCAGGCAGTGATCGGACAACGTGGAGCCTATGTCGAACATGTGGTCTAAAAGAAAACAACGATTCTATACCAAAATTTAAATTTTGGTGGCAATTTTGACATTGGTACAATAAACTTCAACCTTTCAGCTTTCTATCCAGCCATATATCTTTTTTAAAAATATATGTTATGACCATCCTCTTTGCAGATGAAAAGTTGTATTTTTTTGGGACACCCTGTACATGCCGGGTACCTATTTATGTCTTTGTATGCCGGGTACGTAATTATGTCTATATATGCTGGGGACATATTTATGTCTATGTATGCCAGGTACTTATTTATGTCTGTAAATGGTGGGTACGTATTGTTGTGGTCTCGGGGTTCGAGCCTACTACGAGGGGAAAATCCCCAGTTTCTCTCGAACTCACCCAGACCTGAGGCCACTGAGAGTGAATGACGTCACCCCCACGGTGGGTTGCAACGCAACTACAAACGCCAATCGAGCGACCAGAGTCCCGGTGTCCGTCCATCTAACAACTGTTTAACTGGGGGTCCCGTGGCCCCCCGACAAGGAACACACCCTGGCAAATGTGCTTCTTACCTTATCTGGTGATCTTGAATGCGGCCGAGCTGTACCGCTAGCAAACACCAGACCCTGCAAACCGAACCGTCGGGAATGTCAATCTCCCAAGCCATCGACGTGTGGACAGTGCTCGACTGATGGTGGAAAAGACGGACATGGACAGATCAGAAATATATTCAACAAGAAAAGTTTATTTACACAAGTGAGGAGCAAGAACAGGGGCGAGGGGATGTAAAGATTTAAATGGCACGGGAGAAAATGAGGGTTATGCAATTTGTACAGCAATGAGATCAGAGATAGAGAAAAAAGACCAGAGCAAACTTAACAAGCACCTTACCTACCACTAACACAGTACATGGGCCCAGCATTCACAACCGCTATTCAACGCCGAGGGAGAAAAGTGGAAGAAAGACTATGAGGTGTCTCGGGTGCGTGGAGAAGAGTGACGTGTTGTTGTGTGTGTGTGTGTGGTGTGTGTGGGGTGGTGTGTGTGTGTGTGTGTGTGTGTACTGCGATTGTATTTGAAAAGGGAAACTGAGAAAGGTGCAGCAGAAAAATGTGTGAGGGTGTGATAGCCTAAGTGTGAGATCCCACCAGATGTGTCTGTAGTGTGGCTTGGTTTCGGTCCTATTAATCTTCTTGGCTCTGCCAACCCCCTCACAGCCTCGGATCCTCGCTCCTGATGACAGTTTATGAGGTAAAACCAAAGGAGCGAAAGTGCTAAGAACCAGCAACACGACCTCAGGGAACAACGCCCGTTGACGTCGTGCCTCAGGGTGTCTGCAAACGACCGTTGAAAGAGTCGAGCAAATAAAACGATGTTGAAAGAGCCCGAATGTGTAAACGAACGACCATTGAAAAGAGCCTCCACAACCGTTCAAAGAGCCCAAACGACTGTTGAAAGAGCCTCCATGACCATTGAAAGAGCCCAAACAACCGTTGAAAGAGCCTCCATGACCATTGAAAGACAGGTGTAAACGACCGTTGAAAGAGCCAAACGACCGTTGAAAGAGCCTCCATGACCGTTGAAAGAGCCCAAACAACTGTTGAAAGACAGGTGTAAATGACCGTTGCAAAAGAGCCTCAAACGACGGTTGAAAGGAGCCAGTGTAAATGACCGTTGAAAGGAGCCTCAAGCAAAATGCTCCGAGGGTTCGCTCTTTTATAAGGCTGGCCTGGAAGCTTAGAGAATGTGCGCGTCATTGGGCAGGGCCTGCGTGCAGATTGGCGTTCCTCCTCCCGAGCCCCGCCCATTGTAGTCTCTGCAGCGATCCTCTCAGTCGGGCTTCTGGCTGTCGTCAGAGTCGGACCTCACTTGCCACCGCTTAAGGCGAGCTGGTTTGAGGCGTGCAAGAACGATTATGGGGAAACAAACGGAGCCGATTTCTCTCAGGTCAATGCCGACCAAACATCACCCGGGCGATGATAGCCATCACAAAGGCTTACAATGGGGTTAATGGTTGAGGGTTGTGAGATGAGGGATCTCCTTGAGGAGCGGGGAGTTTGAGGTTATGTTACTGTACTTAATATCTTGATTGCCTTATGTGTGTGTGGGAAGAGATCATGTCAAACTACAGTCTGTATTCAATAAAAGTGCATGTATTTACACGTGGTGTGAGAAAAGAGAAAGGGAGAGGAAATTATTGATAGAGAGAGAGAGAGACAGACAGAGAGAGAGAGAGAGAGAGATATTAACGATAAAGGGAATGTAAGGAAGGGATCAGACACACCCGCATCAAATGGTTGCCAACTCTTTGCCGCAACCTTCCATGTGCAAAAGAAAAATCGGGGGTGAATTTTAATCTTCCTGTTCCAAAGCAGTTTGGATCCCACTGACCCATCTCAAGATAAGGAAGTATTCGAAGCATTTATTACGGAAATAACTATGCTCAAGGACTGACGTGTCATGAGTGCTCATTTACAATAGCGGTTTCTCAAAACAGCTACAATTTATGTCTATATATTCCAGGTATGTATTTATGTCGACAGGTGGCGGGTACGTGTTTATGTCTATATATGCGGGTATGTATTTACGTCATATATGTCAGGTATGTATTTATGTTGACAGGTGGAGGGTACGTATTTATGTCTATATATTCCAGGTATGTATTTATGTCGACAGGTGGCGGATACGTATTTATGTCTATATTGTCAGTATGTATTTATGTCTTAGTGTGGTACGTATTTATGTCTATTATGCAGTATGTATATTGTCTATAGGTGGTGGGTACGTATTTATGTCTATATATGCTGGATACGTATTACGTCTATATATGTCAAGTATTATTTATGTCAAGTGGTGGGTACGTATTTATGTCTATATATGCCGGTACGTATTACGTTATATATGTCAAGTATGTATTTATGTCATAGGTGGTGGGTACGTATTTATGTCTATATATGCCGGTAGTATTTAGTCTATATATGTCAGTATGTATTTATGTCTATAGGTGGTGGGTACGTATTTATGTCTATACATGCCGGGTACATATTTATTTCTATATGCCAGGTATGTATTTTTGTCAACAGGTGGCAGGTATGAATTTATGGCTATATATGCCAGGTATGTATTGAGTCGACAGGTGGCAGGTATGTATTTATTTCGACAAGTGGCAGGTATGTATTTATATCACAGGTGGCGGGTACGTATTTATGTCGACAGTTGGCGTGTATGTATTTATATCGACAGGTGGCGGGTACATATTTATGTCGACAGTTGGTGGGTATGTGTTTATGTCTATATATTCCGGGTATGTATTTATGTCGTCAGGTGGTGGGTATGTATTTATTACGACAGGTGGTGGGTACGTATTTATGTCGTCAGGTGGTGGGTATGTATTATGTCGTCAGGTGGTGGGTACGTATTTATGTCGTCAGGGTGGTGGGTATGTATTTATGTCGTCAGGTGTGGGTATGTATTTATGTCGTCGGGTGGTGGGTATGTATTTATGTCGTCGGGTGGTGGGTATGTATTTATGTCGTCGGGTGGGGTATGTATTTATGTCGTCGGGTGTGGGTATGTATTTATGTCGTCAGGTAGTGGGTATGTATTTATGTCTCAGGTGGTGGGTATGTATTTATATCGACAGGTGGTGGGTATGTATTTATATCGACAGGTGGTGGTACGTATTTATATCGTCAGGTGGTGGGTATGTATTTATGTCGTCAGGTGGTGGTATGTCTTTATTTTGACAGGTGGTGGGTACGTATTTATGTCGTTAGGTGGTGGTATGTATTTATGTCGTCAGGTGGTGGTATGTATTTATGTCGTCAGGTGGTGGGTATGTGTTTTTGTCATCAGGTGGTGGGTATGTATTTATGTGTCAGTGGTGGGTATGTATTTATGTTGTCAGCCTGGTGGTGGGTATGTATTTATGTCGTCAGGTGGTGGGTATGTATATATTTTGACAGGTGGTGGGGTATGTATTATTGTCATCAGGTGGTGGGTATGTAATTTATTTCGACAGGTGGTGGGTACGTATTTATGTCATCAGGTGGTGGTATGTATTTATTTCGACAGGTGGTGGGTACGTATTTATGTCGACACATGGCGCGGTATGTGTTTATGCCATATATTCCAGGTATGTATTTATGTCGATATATTCCAGGTATGTATTTATGTCGTCAGGTGAGTGGTGGGTACGTATTTATGTCTATATATTCCAGGTATGTATTTATGTCGTCAGGTGGCGGGTACGTATTTATGTCTATATATTCCAGGTATGTGTTTATGTCGTCAGGTGGCGGCTACGTATTTATGTCGACAGTTGGCGGGTATGTATTTATATCGACAGGTGGCGGGTATGAATTTATGTCTATAGTTCTGCTGTGAAAATATGCTTGTTCTCCTCATTGCTAAATTAGGTTTACATTCATACACGTATATGAAGTGCCTGGCTGCAAGATGCATCATCTCTGGGACCGCATGTGTGCTGCTGATGCAGTGCCCCCTGAAGGTCAGAGCAGAAATTTGTAATGTGTTCAGGGTGCTCGTAATAACTCACCTACTGTTCACGAAAGGGATGTTTAATGTCCACCAACTCGACCAGAGCTGGCAGACGAGTATTCAGGCTTAATGTCCACTCAATGAATTGCATACTTTGTGATCCAATACTTTGCCTGCTAAACACCAGAGTGACAATTTATAGTCAGACCAAAAATCGAATGAAGCCAAGACAAGTCAAAGGGGAGTACCCAACCTCCGAGGTATTCTGTTAACTCGCCAAGTTTATATGACTTTCCATTAACTGATGAAAGAGGTGCCGGGATGATTAAAGTAAACAGTTGGCTCGATGTGTTGTCAGAGAAGATGTAAAACGAGAGAAGGCCAGGTAACTCAATGTATCCTACTGTAATAATAAATAAGGCAATTTATTACGAGTGTGTGTGTGTGTGTGTGTGTGTGTGTGTGTGTGTGTGTGTGTGTGTGTGTGTGTCATCTGAAAATCATAGAAAAAAAACAGAGCTGGCCCGATCTCCACCAAATTTTGCATACGTGTTGCGAGTACTTAGGGTCAGGAGGTGGACACAACGCCCCCCCTCCTCCCCACCACCACCACGAGTGGGGGGGGTACAAATTACGAGATCCACCTCCACCACTATCTACCCCCCCCCCCCCCACCCCTCCTTCCCACCAAGCTGCTCCCGAAGAGAGCAGGTGTTTCTAGTCATTTAAATTAACAAAATAGGTAGATTCCACGGGTTTGAGTTCATACCCTCCATCATTTCAATATTCCCTGACCCTCAATCTTTTAAAGAAAGATCAGGATGGCAAAATTGTTTCTTTGTTAAAATCTCGTGACACTTTTTCATAAAGGCTCAATTATCCTCTGATTCATCATCTTTTAACGAACAAGCAACATCAAAAAATATTCAAATGTCACAAAATGAAATGTAATGAAACCCCTGAATGATCATGTTTCAATTGTGTTTCCTTAACTAAAAGTGAAACTTTATTCAACGATTCAACAACTCGAAGACCACACGCAGTATTCCAACACCACAAAGGAACATGTCACAAAGTAAAGGGTCAATGAGGGTCTTCCTTACTCATCTAATACTGACTTTTTAATCAAGACAGCAAACTCGTGATTCAAGGCAAAATAACAACAATGCATGAAGAATGAAGATAACCAAGAGACCAAACCAGCCGCAAAAAATCGCTCCACGAGCTCGATGGTCATCTCCGCCACCAAATGTGGATGAGATGAGGTTTTCATGTCTGTCTGTTTGTCTGTCTGTGAGCAGGCTATCTTACAAGGTTGCGGACAGATTTGGTTGAAAATTAGTGGACAGGTTGGGTGTGTGATAAGGACGAATTGATTCGATGTTGGTGAAGATTCAGATCTGGATACTCAATTTTTTTTAAGTGATTCATCACCATTGAGAGACAGGGCCAATTTAAACGATGTACAGCAAGATATCTCAAAAATTTTGTGGACGGATTCGGACGAAACTTGGTGGCGAAGTTGGGTAGGTGACGAGAACAAGCTGATTCGATTTTGGTTCCTGTCCAGATCCAGATCTGGCCCATCAGTGGGATACAAACCATAAACTGTTCAGCCTGGCGGAGGTATGCGCTCCACCGAGTTCCGTTCGAGTTCTCGTCGTACCTTCTAAAAGGACAAACATTCATTTTTACGTCGTTACAAGGGAAAGATGTTATCAGAACAAGCAATTTCCTTTCGCAGTGTGAGGCTTCACAATTTATCACTGGTTCTTAATTGCTCTTGTACGATTTAGAAGAAACTTGCAAGGATAACAATCTATGACAATTCACTTCGCCATTAATTAAAAAATAAAACCTGAAGTTTCTGGAGGTTAATCAGCATTCAACTTGTGCTCTGCTCAACACACTGCGCAAGAACCCTCAAAAGTGAACGACCATAAATGGCCAGCAATGGAAAAGCCTGTTCATTACACAAACATAACCGAAATGGGTAATCTTGTTAATTACTGGGAAATAATGAGTCGAAGTGTTGGAACTATAAACAAATGAATCTCGAGTTTGCTGCCTTGATTAAAAGGTCAGTAATAGATGAGTAAGAAAGACCGTCATTGACCCATTACTTTGTGACATGTTCCTTTGTGGTGTTGGAATACTGTATGCGGTCTTCGAGTTGTTGAATCGTTGAATAAAGTTTCACTTTTAGTTACGGAAACACAATTGAAACATGATCATTCCGGGGTTTCATTGTTTCACATGGGATTTTAAGAAAGAAACAATTTTGGCATTTCGATCTTTCTTAAAAACATCGAGGCTCGTGGAATATCAAGGTGATGGAGGAAAGACTCACAGTGTACCAGGAATGAATTAACAGGAAAAGAGGAGAGATAGGCATGGAAGGAAAAAACAGCAATCTGGAAGTAAGAGGGTTGGGCTTATAGGCTGGGTCAATGGGGGTAATAAAGATTGTGGATTACGATGTCGGATGACAGGAGATGGGTGGTGCACTTCCTAAGTGAAGCCCTGGAGGGAAGAGTGGGATAGAATAGCCTCTGGAAAGTTGTTCCACGGATGTGAGAAGCAAGGAGTGAAAAAGGTGAAGTTTAAAGTCAGCCTGGATTTTGGAGGTTTAATGAGGAGCAGGTTACTGGACAATGTGTGTGTCCTGGGGGAGCTGGAGAGGGTCGGAGTGCTGAGAGAGTAGAGGCAGCAAGACAGGAGGAAAGTCGGTTTAAAAAAAAAAAAGTCATCACTGACATGCCATGATGTGCTGAACAAAAGCTCTTTGTAACGTTTCCCTTTTGTGACGTTTCCCTTTTTCCTTGTTTTGAAATCTGAAGACTATTTACATTTCAGGTCACTGAATTCAACTCGGCAATTTGTATTATTCTTATTATTTATTTAATTAATTTTTGGTCCATGTTGACCTCAAAAATAATTGGCTAGTCCAATTCATTTTCCTTGTTAGTTACACATACGATGAGAAATTACAGCTTACTTTTAGTAAGTGTTTTTTAACTGACATATATTACTAAAAGGAGAAGCGTCCATCCATCCATGTGTCACGCTTCATTCTAAATAGTTTCTGTTCTTGTAAAATAATAAAAATGGTATTGTTGGAACGGTGTGATAATTTAATCAATTTACTTGGAACAAAAATCTGAATTGGTTTAATCATAAAAAAGATGCCTGTTTAAAAAGCCCATCTTCTGGGAGAGAAGGATAAGGATAAGGAGAAGGAGAAGGACCTCAAGTTTTAATGTAGCGGTTACTGGTGTCACATAATATTATGATAAACATTGGACCGTTGGAAAGCGAATAATTGTCGATTTACTTGGAAAAAAAATTTGTGTGATGTCCGTTTAATCATACTGAAGATGCAGGTTTGAAAAGCACTCTTTGAAAGATCGAAGAAGAAATGTGAATTAGAGCTTAATGCAGAGGTTCCAATAGTAACATTTATTATTCTACCAAAGCAAGAACCCTTAAGAAGGACATGGAAGGAACACACACACAATTATATAGAGCAATACTTCTCAAAGCAATATAAAATATATAAAAGGACACAGAAGGAGCAAACAAACAACAATAACAACAGCCACCACAACAGCAACAACTACGTGTTATAAAGGACCAATTTTTCAAGTATTACATTTCGTTTTATGTCCTCATTGAGAGTCACAAATACCTCCAGTAGATATGCAATAACTGTATGTTCATGAAATACAACAGGCCGTCATTTGATTAAACGCATCAGCGAAGCAATGCATGTGTAGCCGTACTTTATTATTTTATATATATATATATTTTTTTACCATTTGAGCATTTGTCATCAAATTTTCAACTAAACTTTATCATGGGAATATGGAGAAGACGAATTAAGAATTTGGTCAAAAGGTCAAAGGTACTGTTTAGCATACGGAAGAAGTCCGGAGACAAAGCGGACGTGCACTACATTTTCAGATACTTTCTCGTTATTAAAATAGTAAGTGGAACAAACATAGAGGTACAAAGAGAAAGGTCACTGTGATGAAACTGAAGACGAAGATGCTGGTTTTCGTGACGCAAGCTCGGTTTTCCGGAGGAAGTAGAAAGCAAGCTTGACGTAGGCCCTGGTCGGAGTGCATGTCGTTGTTTGGCATCTAAAGCAGCTATAATGCGATATGGTAGGATTTTAGAGAATCATTGGAGTAATGTACTACTTTACTTATTGCGTTGTCATATCTGATTACTTATTAATGTGTCTTGTTTATACTTGTGGCTGCTTCAATCGAGTGAATTAAACCCTATAAACTGGAGATGGCTTCTTTCTTCCATTACAATTTAATTCACTCGATGACCTCAACCGACCATGGACAAGGTCCTCAAACCGGAAAAGTTGGATGTGGGCCCGAACACAAGTGCAGCAGAGATGCGATGGCATCATTGGTACTGCACCTTCTCGAACTATCTAACAGCCATCGAGGACCTTCATCCAGACAGGCTAAACATCCTTATAAATCATGTCTCACCTGCCGTCTATGAACATTTTGCCAGGTGCGGAACATACGACACTGCCATCGACGTGCTCCGGGCGCTGTACGTGAAACCTAGAAACTAGATATTTGCAAGACATCTCTCGCCACGCACAAGCAGGAGGCTGGTGAGACGCTCAATCAATACATGCAAGCTCTGAGACGGTTACACAAAGATTGTAACTTCCAGGCTGTGACTGCCGAGCAGAATGGAGATGACGCAACCCAAGAGGCGTTTATACATGGACTGCAGTCTGCACGCATACGACAGTGCCTGCTGGAAAATGTGACACTGGACCTTCAAACAGCTTTCAACCAAGCCCGTGCTGTAGACGTGGCCCAGAAACAATCCGAGTCATACGGGCCACCTGTTTTCCCGATAAATACTGCAACCGTGGGAACACGAGAAGCTCGATAAATGCTTCATGTCGATGGCTGCAGTCCTCCATGAGTGCCTCTTGAAACGAAGGAAGAGGAAAATTTGCCTGAGGAACGAGATACCTTGACCTCGCCAACCACCTCTGCAGCTGCCTTTTGTGGATATAGGAGGCATCCATGAAACAAATGTCTTGCCAGGGATGCCACCTGTAACTGTGGAAAGAAGGGACATTACGTTAAGGTATGCCAGTCTGCCGCTAAGGTAAACAAATCAACATCAGCGGCTGTACGTACTCGAGGGAAGGTAGTGGCCGGTTCACCGTGTTGTTTACCAAAAGCGATTGTAAAAGTACAAGTAAATGGACATGCAGCAGAAACATTGATCAATACCAGCAGCTCCGAGAGTTTTGGCAGCAGCGCAATGGTAAAGAGCATAAATGAAAGGTCTACCCAGCCGAAAATAAAGTAACCATGGCTTAAACCTCATTACAGTCTGGAGTACAGGGATACTGTAAAATCGAACTAGCCACAGTGGGATTCACCTATCGTGCTGTAAAGTTGCTGGTACTCCAAGATATATGTGCAGATCTCCTCTTAGGACACGACCTATTAAAGCAGCACTCGAAAGTCGAGATACCCTTTGTTGGAGAAAAACCTCCTTTGACAGTATACGTATTAACTACCGCTGCAGTATCGCCTCCCTCGCTGTTTGCAAATTTATCTCCCGAATGCAAACCAATAGCCATCAAGCGGCGGCGACATACAAACGCCGATGCAAAGTTCATCGCATCTGAAGTCAAGAGACTACTCGATGAGGGGATCATAGAACCGAGCAACTCGCCATGGCGCGTGCAAGTGCTGTTGACATCTAATCAGAACCATAAAAGATGAATGGTTGTTGACTACTCACAAACGATCAATCGATTCACACAACTCGATGCCTCTCCATTGCCATGCATAGACGAGATGGTAGAGAATGTTGCGAAATACCGAGTCTTCAGTACAATTGATTTGCATAGCGCATACCATCAGATTCCTATCACAGAAGAAGACAAACCCTATACAGCATTTGAGGTGGGTCAGAGACTTTCTCAGTTCTGCAGAATTCTTTTTGGAGTTACAAA
>CM068961.1:16189378-16208413 GCA_035128595.1 Eptatretus atami | reverse complement strand
CTCCATCCATTGTTGGGAGAGCAGAAGCAGCATATCCAGGGTAGTGTGATCTGGTCTGAAACCAAATTGATGATCGGAAATCAAGCCATTGGAGAAGAGGAATGACTTAATGTCTGAAGTGATGATGGATTCCATAACGTTGCTGATGATTGGGAGAAGGCTGATTGGTCTGTAGTTTCAGGGATCTGTTTTTGCACCTTTTTTATGCAGGGCAGTAATGTTTGCTGATTTCCAAGCAGATGGCAGATGACCTTGAGCAAACGAGAGGGTGAATATAACAGAGAGAGAGAGTGAGCAAGAGCAGAGGAGCAGTTTTTAGGACACGTGGGCTGATGCCGCTGGACTGGTTGCAGATCTGAGTCAAGGTTTGACAGCAAGCTTTGATCTGGTAAATTTGATATGTCCCCTTCTGGTAAAACTACCAAAATCACGAATCACTGCTCACCTTCACTCTTTCATTCCTCTTTTTCCCGCCTTTGAAATAACCTTGTCAGGAGAAAAGGACACAGAGTCCAGGGACAGTTGGGTGTGACTGGGTAAGGTGGGTACAGAAAGCGATGGGTTTGGGACACAAGATTTAGATGCAAACACCGAGTTTAGGCATTCAGCCTTTTCACATGCGGTATCAGCAGTGCGACCATTTGAGGTAAGGAGGGGATGGAGGGGGAACATACACCAGAAACAGATTTTGATTAGATGCCACCAGGATTTGGAGGAGGGAGAGAGGTTTGAAAGTTCAGACTAGAGATTAGAAAGATGTTGTTTTCTGGTTCTCCTGAGATCTACTACCAAATTACTACCAAAAGCAAGTACTTGCTCAAATTTCAGATCTACTACCCTGCTACAAATCAGTGTGTCACATCAAAACATTTTACATATTATGGATTCAAAAACCTTCACATCTTCAAACTGGCCTCCAGATATAGACACCTCTTTCAAATACTCCACGTCACCAAGATCTTATCTGGTTTGCTCCAAACTGTTAATGAGGCCCTCAAACTAATCGGTATCACCCATTCGGAGGACGTGGCACAAGGGCTTCTTCTCTCAGCACAGACAGGTTTGTGGTGTGGCAGTCCTAAATCACCTTCTGTCTGGTCTCCCTTCTCCCTACCTGTTTGGCCACTAGCCCTCACTGACCACACTTGGTTACATATACTAAATGTGTCGTCCATTCTTTCTCAAACTTCCCAGGTTAAATCTTTCACCCCACCTCCACTCCTTTATGCCTCCCTTTTCTTTCATATGTGGAATTACCTCCATGAGTATGTCCTGGCTTTGAAAAGTGCAGTCCACCACTACCTTGTGCTGTCTCCCATGCATGTCAAGGAACACTTTCTCTCGCTAACTTTACTCGTACCTTCCACTATAACTTCCAGCTACCTGCTTGAGACTCAGCAGAATGGTTCGTAGTCAGTCCAGGAATCGAATCAAAACAAGACAAGTTAGTTCAACGTTGAGTGTGCTATCTCTGGAGCTATTATCCTGTTATCCTAGTCGGTATTTCTGTGATCCTGTTCCCAAAACGTTCAGGATAATTTCTTTCAATAGACTCCAATGTATTTGCCATTAATCTGAGCTACCAGATGTTGAGTTTGATTCCATTCCAAGGCAAATATGATCATAACTAGAGGGATGCACAATCAGAGATCGCTGATGATTCCCGGTGGAGCCAACTGATATTATTAGCATTGTGCCGCAGCACTTGAAATTCTGCCTCAAAATGAAAACACGATTTTTTTTTCTCAAAAAACGGAATACCACGGACACCAAGATTACAAACATTTAATGCCTCCCCCTCTGGGAACCATAATAATTAAAAAATAATAATTACATAATTGAAAATTAAATACTGTATTAGAAAATTGAAAAAAATGTAACGATTGAAATTTTTTTTTTAATGGAAATGAATAACTGAATAACTAAATAAATAATTGAAAAAATAAATATTTGTAAATTGGAAAAAGAAGTTAAACAACTGAAAATCGAAAATTTTAATGATTCAAAAAATCAAAAAAATGGAAACAATTATTGTTCAAAAAGCAGGACACAATGGATACCAAGACTAAACAATTAATATCTTTCTCCAAGGAACCATAAAAATGTCCTTCGGATTGGTGCTAAGAAGGATTGCTGCAATATGAAGTACGATATATTGTGTACATACATGAAACCTATTTCTAGGACAAGTTCACCTTTTGGTATCACAGACTTCCATTCATTTGAGACATTGTCATGAACGTAAGGTGGGGGTGGGGGGGGGTCTCCACACAGTCACATCGATCCAATTCACTATCCCGAAGGAATTATGTACCGTAGTCCCGACGGTCCAACAGACCTTCCCACTGTGATCCAATCACAAGGATTAGCCGAGCGCAAAGCCATTGAAATTGTGAATAGAAACTTACTTTATGTGAGTTCATGCGCTCACCATGGATGGATGCTCACAGAAGCAAGGACAGAGCCAGCACATTTACAAAAAAACAAACAAATGTATTTAAGAGCTCACATATTTACATATGAGCTTTACAAGCAACACCAATGGCTTGATTACACAGAGAGGCACACATTAAATATCATTCAATCCAATAAAATAATTAACCACAAAGGGAATTTCAATACTTCACTTCATTGAATAATTAATCAAAAGTTTAACATTGCCTAAGTCTCTGCACACAGAAATGTAAATACAGTATAGAAACAGAAAAGACACAGATTTGAGACCCCAACAGTATCTATTTGAGACCCTAACAGATTTGAGACCCTAACCCTAACAGTATCTTGGATACCGACAAGTAGACCAAGCCAGGGCAGTCTGTGACGACAATGGAATGCACTTTAGGCCAAGCTGGTAGAAGTGAAAGGGAGAGACATGGCTCACAGTTTCTCGGATGAAACGCAATGGGAATATTGCTATTAGACTTGTGGATGCCAATTCGCTGTTCTTGAGTCTTGTCATGTCAATAATCCCAAATCAGCAAAACTCCCCACGACACATTCCAACACTGCTCATGGGATTCAGTATTGGCCGGGTTGTTGTTCTGCTGCAGCTGTAGAGGTTTGACTGTAGATTGTCAACTCACTCACTCTACTCACTACTCCAAACCAGACGAACTGCTGCTAAGGATGTCCCCCCACCAACCCTGATACCCCGTATCTCTTTCTCCGATGATGTTCAACCCCCCCATGTTGTTGTATGGGAATCCTATTTTATAGGAAAATCAGCCAATTAGAGATGCCAGCCAGAACCTTTCAGATCTTTGCCCCCACCGCCCTCCCAACCCATCTTGTGACTCTACCGTAGTCAGAATAACTGGTAGAGGGAGAGCACTGAAAGAACATATTGCTTTTGGAGAACGAGTAAATGTGGTGTGATTAATCTCAACAAATGACGATATAAGCAAGACAAAAGACACGCTACAGTCTCAAACAGCACACACATGAAGCAAATTCTATACAAGCAAAATATACACATCCACAGACCGCATAAGCTTTCACGAAGTCAAATAATTTGCACAAAATATCACCCCTCTCGCTAGTAACAGAATTTGTGTTCAAAACTATCAGCAGCCGCACCTTGATGCTGCGACCTCAATTTCACCGCAAGTGTAAATACAACACATCCGTCATTCGTCCAGATCTCCCTCTGCTTCTTCTCACCCCATCTCCTACCACCAGTACAGATTATAATTTTCACTTGAGGAACATGGCGTCTCGCCTAGCCGATTCCAAGCATGTGGCGCACATTCATCTGTTGTGTGAACAGGATTCATCCGATTCATGAGGTCGAGGCTGAACCAGGTGAAGACAATCAAGTGACATATTTATTATGTCGAATGAGTAACTTAAGTAAATGTGAGTTAAGTATACAGGATGCAGATATTTGTGTGTTTGTAAAAATGAAACCGACCAGTTAAGAATTACGAGGCCCATAAATATTGCTTTGGCCCTGGAATAAAACAGTCTGCATTAGCATTTCAAGCAGCAATTGTGTTTGCGGCAAGCAATGACTTGGTGTGTTTATAACTTCTGTTAAAGGTGAGTTTTTACGTACGTGGATATCAGGACGTTTATAAAAATCGGCAATGTGGAAAATTAATCGGAGTGCTTCGTAGATCATGAATTTCAGGTTATTGTAGATCCGCAATTTATATTGCTGCGTGTAGTGATCAACAAAATGTTAGACACAAATATTTAACGGTGTTTTCATGAATGCGGTAAACGTGGGTATATCTGAAAGGCAGAGATGGACAATGTGGGTGAATCGTGTTCAATCAATACTCGAGAAACAATGTATGTTTATTTCTAAAAAAAAAAAAATGTTATCATGTGAGAACAAGTTGTCATTTCTGTATTTCAATCTGTTTTTGATTAAAACCAACAAAAAGCTCATCCTTCGGACAGAAGGAAGACAAAAAAAAAATACCAGGTACTTGAAATTGCTCATGTTTAGCGATAGAAGAAAATCAAGTCAGTGGCTGATAAATTAAATGAGAGCAGGTCTGAGGATTAAAATCTCGTCCAGTACTGTGCATAGAATTGCAAAAAGTATCCATGACAGATTTGTAGCAAATAAACCACTGCTGAAACCACAAAGTAAGGTGAAAAGACAATTGGGCAACTGAACAATTTGAATCGGGTACTCTAGTCTGATGATTCATAGTATGAACTTTTAGGATGTGAGAGATGCCAGTTTGTACGATGAAGACCTGGAGAACGTTATGACGCTCAATGTTTGCAGCTGACTGTTAAACACAAGGAAGGCTCTATGATGGTCTGGGGTTGTATCTCAGCTTTTGGTGTCGGAAAACTTGAATCAATGGGACGCTAACAAAAGAGAAGTACAAGCAGATACTGCAGCACCATTCAGTTCCTAGTGGAAATCGTTAAATCGGAAGAGGATTCATTTTCCAACAAGACACTGATTCAAAACACACTTCCAATAGAGTAAAACAGTATTTGGAGAACAAGGTTACAGCTGGTGTGCTCCAAGTGTTAGAATTGCAACCCCAGAGTCCAGACATGAGTCCCATCGAGGCCATGTGGGATTACCTGCTGAAAACAGAGGAGAACAAGAGGAACCCAAATAACCTTACACAAATGTGGAATGTACTACAGGATATCTGGACCCTAAAGTATGACTATCATTGGAATTACCCAAACTTTTGCTCAGTACTGTATGTATACATTGTTGTGGAAATGACTTTGAGGGGTTAACATTGCTGAGCATAGTACAGATATCTCCCATTGTGAATGTAATATAAAAAGCGTGAGATTATTGAGTCATGGTATTAGATGTGCATCGCTTTCATGTATAGGAAGACGTCGTCCACCCTCCCTCATGTTTGTGTCTAAAAACCACCATCTCACCGAACCCCTATTTAGTGTTTTATCTTTTGAAATCTGTCCTTTATAAATCGGTGTGATTCGGGTGGTCGTGATCACTGTTGGAATTGGCACGTCCATTAAAGGACTCATTGGATATGGGCGACCAGTGCTCATAACAATACTGTGTCATGCGCATTGCGACTCCACTCGGTCATAATTAGAGATCAGGTGTATGGCACCTACCAGCATAACGCATCGGCTGGCTCGGTTGTCCCACTCAGTATGGTATCGGGATGGATAGACCTGTGGTCCAGCATGGGGCGACTGAATTAATCGTCCATTGCGGCCACTTTGACGCAGCCCGCCGGGATTCATACCAGGTCACTGGGATGATCCAACGGCTACAACAATATGTATATACGTACAGGGGTGCAAACGTCCAAGTCCAGGAGGAAATTTATGAATTCAGATGTGGTAACAAAATAAATCATTGTATAATAAAACCAAAAGCATTTTCAAAGGATTTCCATGAACTCGCTCAGGATATCACACTTATTATAATAGGAAAAACTCAAATCAGTTGAAATTTAATCAATAATCAGTGTGACCTCCTTTTGCCTTGAGAACTGCCTCAACTCCACTTGGCATTGATTTAATTAACCCGACGCTTGACTCTGTCAATAGAAGGGGTTTTCAAATTGTTTTCTCCTCCTCCTCCTCCTCCTCATTAGTTTAAGGATTTTGTTTGAGTCAATCTTTTCCCAACAGTTTTGTAATGCACTCCACAGCGTAGTTAGACTGCTCACTTAAATTTAATCTTTCTCTCAAATGTATTCACCCTTCATTTATGCTGTTAAGATGAAGTCTCTGAGGACTGCTTGCCTGAGAAATGGTTGGGGACACATTTAAGTAACAAAATGGCCACCAGTTGGCCATCTTGGATCTAATCTCAAAAATAAATGACAAGCTTATGTGAGCCATCATTCTTTATCTGTGTGCCAAGTTTGAACAAAATCGGTCCGTGCATGTCCAAGAAATGGTTGAGGACAGGTTTGACGCCGTTTTTTTTTACAACTAAAATGGCCGCCAGTCGACCATCTTCAATCGCATCGTGAAACAAAATGACGTGCTTATGTATACCATCATTTGTTGTCTTTGTGCCAAGTATGGATAAAATCAGCCCATTAATGTCCGAGATATTGTTGCGGACGCACGCACGGACACGAAAATTGAGACGAAATCCACAAGCCCCCGTTTCGGATTAGGTCCAACGGGGTCTAATAAATCAGAATGGCAATCGGTAGAGCACATAGCTCCGCCAGGCTGAACAGCTTATGTTTTGTATTCCACTGATAGACTGGACCTGCATTCGTACCTGAACCAAAATCAAATCGTCTTGTTCTTGTCACCTTCCAAACTCAGCCGCCAATTTTCATCCAAATCCATCCATAACTTTTTGAGATCTCATGCTATATATCGTTTTTGGCCCTTTCTCCTCAATGGTGAAGAATCACACAAAATAATTCTAGTATCTGGATCCAAATCTTCACCAAAATCTAATCAATTCATCCTTGTCACACACCCAAACTGTCCACATAATTTCGTCCGGATCCGTCCATAACTTTTTGAGATATCCTGCTCACAGACAAGACAGACAGACAGACAGTGGTGAAAACATAACCACCATTCACCTTCAGTGCCAGAGGTATTTAAAGAATATCGATACATATCTTCAATATTGTGACAAATGTGTGTTTGAAATCGTGATTTGAGAAAGCTTGGCATCGATTTAAGTGGACTCATACTTTTGCACTCCACTGTATATGCTTTTAGACTTTATTCCAGGCAGTTAGTAAAGTCAGCGATGGTGTCAGGGGATTGGTTGTGATCAGCTGGAAAAAAAATGGATAAAATGGTGATGATGCAGAGGTGCTTATATCAACAGTATTCAAATACACAAAGCTGATGTACAAAGCTGATCTCAAACTTTGTCTCGTGTTTGCAGTTGGTGCAGACAGACGAAAGATCAAATTATAGTGCTTTCTACATCTGCTCGACGAAAGTTTGTTTACTCACAAGAAGAGCCTAATGGCTATTGTTAATCTGTGAAATGTGCAAGTTCATTTCAAAATGATGTGGAGATGAAGCTCCAAATATCCTCTTGTTGAGTTTTGTGCTTTGAATCCAACAGGATGGTGGAGACTGTAGATGATGCACACCGACTTTTGAGCTGTCTAGTGTGGGTTTGATTCTTGGCCTGGCTGCAAACTGTCGGATTTGTGCTTTGTAGGCAGGGTGTTGCATCACGCACAGGGTGCTCCATCTCTCGGATGGGCGTTAAGCCAGGTATCTCGTTTGCTATCATCCAACCAAGATATTCTAGTTGTGTATTTTAAATTAATTTTTCTGAAATTTGTAGAATTTTGTTTTTCACTTGGAAGTTGTGGGTTACGATGTGTAAATAAAGGTGAAAAATGTCTGATTTAATGCAATTTAATTCCAGGCTATAAGGCAACAAATGGTGAACATTTTGAAAGGGGCTGTAGACTTTATATCGGAATTGTATGAGACATATAGTCTGTTTTGTGAGAAGTATTCCAAATGAGCCGTGGTGTTTTGAGACGGCAAAAGGAAAACAGACATCTGTGCTGCAAGACCTTAGGAATTGCGTTGCACTTTCCCATTTGAAATATCACTGGAGGATTAATCAACTTTGCTGTTGTTTTAATATCTCTGATGTTACTGGATCCTTGAAATTGCATGAAGGTGAAAAGGAAGGATAACCTTTTCTTAATTGCTCTACTGTACTGTACTGGTAAAGAAGTTTTCAAAACAACGTCAAAAAGAAGAGAGTAAGGAAGATAAGTTGGAATAAAAAAACGAGAAAAAGAGATAACCACTTAAAGCCTCCAACAGTGTTCAACACATTATGTGAAATTAATGTTTCTACTTTCCAATTTAAGAGTGAGAACGACTGAACCACAGGCACCACAAATCATGAGAGAGAGAGAGAGAGAGAGAGAGAGAGTCAATCGAGAGAGAGAGTACGAGAAGAGAGAGTACGAGAGAGAGAGAAGTACGAGAGAGAAGAGAGAGTAGCGAGAGAGAGAGAGACGAAGAGAGAGAGAGTACAGAGAGAGAGAAGAGACGAGAGAGAGAGTACGAGGAGAGAGAGAGTACGAAAGAGAGAAGTACGAGAGGAGAGAGAGAGTACGAGAGAGAGAGAGAGTACGAGAGAGAGAACGAGAGAGAGAGAGACGAGAGAGAGAGAGAGAGAGAGAGAGAGAGAGAGAGAGAAGAGAGAGAGAGAGAGAGAGAGAGAACGAGAGAGAGAACGAGAGAGAGAAACGAGAGAGAGAACGAGAGAGAGAGAACGAGAGAGAGAGGAGAGAGAGAGAGAACGAGAGAGGAGAGAGGAAGAGAGGAGAGAAACGAGAAGAGAGAACGAGAGAGAGAGAGAACGAGAGAGAGAGAAACGAGAAGAGAGAGAGAGAGAACGAGAGAGAAGAGAGAAGAGAGAGAGAACGAGAGAACGAGAGAACGAGAGAGAGAGTAGAGAGAGAGTACGAGAGAGAGTACGAAGAGAGAGTACGAGAGAGAGTACGAGAGAGAGTACGAGAGAGAGTACGAGAGAGAGTACGAGAGAGAGTACGAGAGAGAGTACGAAGAGAGAGTACGAGAGAGAGAGTAAACGAGAGAGAGTACGAGAGAGAGTACGAGAGAGAGTACGAGAGAAGAGTACGAGAGAGAGAGAGAGAGAAGAGAGAGAGAGAGAGAGAGAGGAAAGAGAAGGGGAAGAGAGAGAGAGAGAGAGAGAGAGAGAGAGAGAGAGAGAGTACATGAAACATATCAACACAGAGCTGGTTTAAACACGTTTTTACTTCGACATGGTGCACCAAGCCACGTGATTGGCCATGTCGAACCCTGTGATCAACCCGCCAACTGTTATTTTATTCTCAAAAACAAAACGAATGTTTTAATGTCCTTACACTCTCCCTGGGAACAACGAATAGTGTCCTCAACATTAACCTCATTCATATCGCCAATCGCTAATTAAACATAAACATGGAGTCCTTCGTGTAAGTTACCTATACTCAACATGGTGACAGAATTCTAGTGGATTACCAATATTCTTTGTGCTTTGTCCTCGAGTACAACTACCTAGCATGCTGTTGGCCATGAGTGCTATGCCATTGGTGGAAGGCCCCATGACTGCACTTGCCAAGCAGGTAACCAGATCACGTTAACATGAGCTCTTACTGTGGGTTCTCCGAGCCAATCATAGGTAAAAAAGAGGTGGTGGTCGCCTTTGGCATATAGGTTAATCAAAGTTCGTCTAACTGGCTGGCAGGTCGCCATCACCTCTGTCTTGAGGGTCAGGTCCAGGATCTGTTTCTTGCTTATCCTCCAAGCTTCTCGGCTAGGACTTCCGAGTTCCTCTCTAGCTCCCTCAGACGGAACCTCTTCTACCTTATGTGGTCCTTTTTAGGGGCATGATTGTCCCCTATGCATGGTGTTGGCTTAATGGTTAGGGTGGTGGGCTTCTCACTCGGCTGTTGAATTAGTACCAGGTGGGGTTGACTCTGCCTGTCATCCTGAGGTCGGCAAAATGAGTGCCAGCTTGCTGGTATCCTGTGTCGGAGTGGTGACCTGTCCAGGATTGTGCCCAATAGCCGAGGAGACTGCTTAGGCAGCACCAATGCTCTGCACAGAGTATGGTCCCAATGGATGGATGGATGGATTGTCCCCTGCAAAGGACTAAATGATGTTGCTCTATATGATGTTGCTATATATGCTCCTCATCAAAATCAATAGGTACAGTTTGGCAAGGGGATACTACCCTACCGCTTTGCTGTTGGGTCCTTCTGGCTGGAGCGTTGGGGACAAACCGAGTTTGAAGTGGCAGCCCACTGAAGGGCAGGAATAAATTCTGCTACCGGACCTGCATCCGTCCATTTCAAACCTCAGGCTCTACTTGATACACCAGGCTATCTTTGTCCATCTGCTTCATGACTTTGTGAACTTGATTCTCCCAAAAGGAATGAAATTTGTCTGGTTCACCTCTTGGAGTCAGATTCCTCACCAGCACCGTCACCTGGTAGTCGCAGCAAACTCGTGACTGCCCAATCATACTGGTTCTTTGACTGCTCTGCAATTTTATCTTCATTCTGTTGGGTAATTGCATATGCCTCTTGTATGCACGACTTCCATTTGTGAGCAAAGGCTGCCTGACTGCATTCTGGGCTATCTACACCACGTGTGAAAATTAAATCAACTGGCAACTTCGGAGCATGTCCAAACAGGAGGTAGTACAGTGAAAATCTCATTGAGTCTTGCCTTGTGCAGTTGAATGCATGGACTACTTTATTGAGGTGGTCCATCCAATTAGATTTTTCTTTTTCTGACCTTACCATACTCAACAAGGTCTGATTAAAACGTTCAGCCTTAACGTTTCCGATGGGTGGTTATGGTGTTGTACGACTTCTCACGACATCTGCATACCTTTCCAGTTGATGGAAAAGTATATTCTCAAATTATTTCCCCTGATCATGATGAACCCACTAAGGAAAGCCAAAGCACTGGAAGTAGTTGTTTAAAAGTTTCTCTGAAGCTGTCTTAGCCACCTTGTTTGTGGTGGCATATGCTTGAGCGAATCTGGTGAAATGGTCTGTTATGACCAACATATATTCAAAAGCCCCCCCCCCCTGCTCCACTCAAGGTGGAGGAAGAAGCTCCAATGGTGAAGTTGTCCGAATGGGTTGAAGGGGTGCTTTCACTGACACATGAGGTTTCTTCTGCTTGACACAGTCACAGTTTCTCGTAACATATTGTTCTATGTCTCAATCCATATATGGGCGGTAAAACATCTGATGCACCAAATGCACCACTACGTCAACATCTAAATGTCCCATCTCTGGATGAAGCTGCCGCAGCGCAAACTTCTGGAATTCTTTCAGTAAAATCAGTTGTTCACGCATCCTCTTGTCAGACAGAAGTCTGTCTGTACAACATACCATCCTTCAGTTTCAGTTTCTCGAACTCTCGCCAAAGACCCCATCAGTGATTTTGCCTGCCCTCCTGCACATGCGGGTTTTGAAAAGCGTTATAGATCACCGATATTTCTGAATCTCCACACTGAATCCATTTGAGATCCTCGTTGGTGAATGACTGTACTGGCGATTTAAGCATTTTCCTGGGAAGACTCTTCGGATTGGCTGTGAGCGCTGTCAGCCAAATCACATCCCCACTTTCCTGTGCCATCATGACTGTTGCCATCACACTCATTAGTTGGGAGGGATATCTCTTCAGTATAGCTGTTTACATAATTTTTGATAGCGAGTGACATCCTGGATAACCCATCAGTATTTCGATTCAAAGAACCCAATCTGTAGAATATCTTGAAGTTGAAGTCTGCAAGCTCATAAACCCAGCGGTGGCAGGTGGCATCCAATTTGGCAGTGGTGAGTATGCAGGTGAAATGATTATTGTCAATGAATACTGTACTCTAAATGATGGGGGCATAGAACAAGTCGTCCCTGAAACATTCTATAATCTCCCATTCAACGGCGAGGAATCCCAACTTCCCTGAATGGAAATAATAATTCCTCTCAGAGAGGGTCCTGGATCCATGAGCTACGACGTACAGCCATCTTTCCGTCATCCTGTTGCTGGGAAAGAATGGCTCCTCACCCTTCTTGTGAAGCATCAGTACGAACTCCCATCCAGAGTCGAGATGGGTCGTAACATCAAATCCAATGTGTGTCGATAAAGACATCGAGTGCACCTTGGTCGAGTTTTGTCCAACTAACAGCTCGTTTGGATGAGGTCTGTCCCTGCATCTTCCTACTATGTTTCCTTGGACCCTTGTTGGTCTGGGTCTGGAGGACGGCCTCATGGGTCTTCAGCAAATCATACAGTGGTTTGGCTTTCCTTGAGAAATGGACTATATATCGTCTGCAATACCCCAGAACCCGAGCAGCTGCCTGAAATCACAAACCGTTAAAGGTATTTTGTTTCAATTCCAGCACTGCTCGTTTATCAGTGGGATCTATCCTATATCCATGCTCTGATACCAGGTGGTCCAGATAGTGAACCTCATTCCTGAACTCACATTTAGTAGGTTTTAGTTTGACTCCCTTGTCACTCAATCGCCTCCAGACTGCTCTCAGATGTAAGAGGTGGTCCTCAAATGTGCCGCTATACACCAACACGTCAACAAGATAGGGAAGGCAAATTTTGTCCCTCAGGTCTTCCAAACAGCTCTCCATGAACTGCTGAAACGTTCCCGGTGCTCCCGACAACCCAAAGGGAATAGTTTCCACCGGTATAAACCCCAAGGTGTTATAAAAGCAGTCAGGTGTCGGCATCCTTAACTAAGCCCTGATGATAGGCTTTGCCTTGATCCAACAAGTATAACCACTTATTTCCACCAAGTGTGTTCAGGGCATCCTGGATCCGTGGTAGGGGCTGTCTGCTTGTCACTGTCATGGAATTCAACTGTCTGTAATCTAGACACAGACGGAGACTACTATCTTTCTTACGAACACAGATGATGGGACTGCAGTATGATGAGATCGACTTCGTATTCTACCCCCTCCCTTCCTCTCGAGGCAGTCAACTAATCATTCACTTCTTGATGGAGTGGTTGTGGTATTGGGAGTTACTTGAATACTAATGAATGCACAATGAACCGCAAATGATGCTGAACCCGTTGTGACATGTGAATGAGATGTGAGAGAAGAGTTGGAGGAGAGACGCCATTAAACTGTTGAGCTTAACTGCCTGCTGTCGCTGCCCATTACTATACAACATATTGGTGACGAGGATGGCATACCTTGCTCTCACAACACTGGATGCATTCCTAAAAAGTCCAGGTGAGCCTTCGATACCTTTTATGTCTTGTATGCGTGTCTTCGAGAACTTCGTGCTGGCAGTAAATGACGAGGCACTTTCTGATGCGAGGAACGCTCCCATATACTCTCCCAGTTGCTGAGGACACATACTCTGCTGCTCTCGCCACATTAACAGCCTTTTTCATGCCAAAAGTGAACATTCTTTTCGAGCTAAATAACTTTTGTCAGTGATCACAAAGGCCGGGTGAATCGACTGATCAGTTCATTGCTACTTTACGTGAGATCGTGGTTAATTACAAACTTAGAACTGACCAAATGGAGATCAGCTGATGGAAGAAAAAAATACAACCCCTTACAGCTCGTATACGTGAACGTTTGCTTTTGGAACCGGAGCTTACACTGCAGAAAGTCCTTGTAATGGCGGGACAAATCGAATCAGCCATGGCGGAAGCTAAAGCAATTACATGCGGCACGTCGACGTCCTTTCAGGACGTAAATACAATACCGACAAGGCCCAGAGGGAAGCAACACAGATGCGACACCATACCCAATGAACACTTCAAATGAACCAGCAAAGCCAACATTTTCACAAGTTTAACAGGTACGCCAAGAGAGTACGTGCTATCATTGTGGATCTGCAATGCACTTAGCCAATTACCCCCAAAATACCCTGTAAAAGATGTAGATTGCAGGCAGTGTGGAAAAACTGGACATTTTGCTCAATTATGTCACAGTAAAGAGCAGTCATACCAAGTGCGTGAAGTTACGACACCAGCTGTGACTGTTTTAAGCATATGAGCACACAAGCCTCTCAACAAATAAGAGGGAACATATTTTGTGACGTTCTTCTTTGCACACCTGATGGACAGGAATGCTCAACTAAATTACCGGTGGACAGTGGACACAGGTTGAGTCGTTTCAATACTTCCAGAGTCGACCTACCTGGAGTATTTCGAGAGTGCACTTCTTACAGAACCAAAATTACACTTGGTGACTTAACTGCAAAAATCAATCACTGTGCTTGGTTGGCTTCATGTACAAGTGACACACTACCATTTTTCTGTGCCTGCTGACTTTTTCATTGTGTCTTCTCGAACGCCTATGCTTGGCATGGACCTCTTCACTGCTCTCAAACTGAATACTGTCATCAGATGTGTTGCTCCTGCATCAATGCATAGCATCTCTGTTCATCAAACATCGACTTCTCGGACATCTAATCCCAACTACATTGAAACTTCAGGACATGCAAAAGGATTTGTACACAGAGTAAAGCAAGGCCTGATGTGATGCCAATCCGGCAGAAGTTTTGTCGCTTACCTTTTGCTATTAGCATTGCATGTGGTGCATGTTTGGAAGCCTCGGTGGTGTGTGTTTCTGTCTATGCTGTCGCTGATGATTCGCCAACAAGTGATGAAACTGGTCCGGTTGGGATTGCTGCACTGCTGCTGAGGGGGCGTGTCGCATTGGGATTTTCATGTATGTGCTACTTTTGAATGTCTGCAGCTGTAGAGAAACCCATGGAGGGTTTGAAACAGCAAAAGGATTAACTTGTGTAGTATTTCTTCATTGCTTTATGCAGCTTTCTTTGACTGGAAAAGCATCATTGGGGTATGCATAAATATATATGTATATACTGTATATATACAGACACACACACACACACACACACACACACATACACACACTCAGTGTACAAAACATAAGGAACATCTTCCTCATATTGAGTTGCACCCCCTTTTGCCCTCAGAACAGCTTCAATTCATCGGAGCAAGGACTCCATAAGGTGTCAAAAGTGTTCCACAGGGATGTTGACCCATGTTGACTCCAATGCTTCCCACAGTTGTGTCAAGTTGGCTGGTAGTGGGTCTCTACTCAGAATAGCTCGTTCCATCTCATCCCACAGATGCTCAATTGGATTGAGATCTGGTGACTGGCAGACCACTGCAGTAAGCACAATTCACCGTCATGTTTATGGAACCATTCCTAGACAATCCTTGCCTTGTGGCATGGCACATTATCCTGCTGAGGAAATCCATTCACCGCTGGATACACTGATGCCATAAAAGAATGAACCTGATTGGCAAGGATGTTCAGATATCCTGTGGCATTGAAATGCTGATCCACTCTTATCAAGGGGCCCAATGTGTGCCATGAAAACACACCCCCACACCTTCACACCACCACCACCAGCCTGCAATGTTGACATACAGCATGATGGATGCATGTACTCATGTGGTTTTCTCCATGCCAGAGTCCTCCTCATCAGCGTGAAACAGCACGAACCAGGATTCATCAGACCAGACAATGGTTTTCCAATCCCCCAGTGTCCAGTGTTTTCGTTCTTTAACCCAATGCAACTGCAGGTTTTTGTTTTTTGCTGAAAGAGGTGGAACTCGCCGGCTGCCATACCCCATTCCTGCCAAGGTACGATTAGTTGTGCATTATTTTATGGATCTTTCGACACCAGTGTTGTACTGGACTGTCAGTTGACGAACTGTAGCCCGTCTGTTGCTCTGCACAATTCGTGTCAGCCTCGCTTCGCCTCTTTCATCAATGAGCCGTTTTCGACCAATGGCCTGCTGTTAGCTGGTGGACCATTCTTGATACACACAGGAAACTGTTGAGCATGAAAAACCCAGCAGTGTTGCAGTTCTTGACACTCAAACTAGTCTGCCTGGCACCGACTACCATACCCCATTCAAAGGCACTTAAATCTTATGTCTTGCCCATTCACCCTCTGTATGGCACACATAAACAATCCACGTCTCAATTGTCTCAAGGCTTTAAAATCCTTCTTCAACCCGTCTCCTCCCCTTAAGCGACACCGATTGAAGTGGATTTAACAGGTGCAATCAATTAGGGGTCATAGCTTTCACCTGGATTCACCTGATCAGTCTATTTCATGGAAACAGCAGGTGTTCCTAATGTTTTGTACACTGAGTGTACATGTAGCACCAATTTATCAGTTTATAGTCAAGCTGAGAATCAAACCTAGGCTAGACAGCTTAAAGGTTGGTGGTGTTACCTGCGCACCATCCTGTCAAGATTGCTGCTCATTTTTTCTTTATAGTCCTGCACGGATCACATGACTAATCAAATTTGTTTCATTACTTCACAGCCGGTAGACAAATTTTTCTTCAACTCTCCAAGCCATATGTACCATATCTACGGTTTGCTTTCGATCGACATGCGAGCTCATTCAGTAAGGTGTAGGTCATGTCGGAAGTGCAATATTCAAATCCATGTGAATTTAAATCCCAAATTCGTGTTGTCTTTATAAAAAAAAAATCAGTTGGGATCACGTCGCCCATATGATACGACATTAATGTTGTACTTTCTGCAGCTTCTTCACCCAGATTTCATTTCTTACACACTAACTGTACACTTGTCACAAGTTATAACAGCCCAAATCGTAAAAAGGTGTGTCAGCAATTTACCATCATACACTTACCTTGTTTGACAGATTTACCTGAGGAACTGCAATTACCTCGTAATATGTGGTGTCAGAATTCATCGCAATGACGCCGCAATTATGGGACATCTCTTTTATAGTGGCAAAGTGAGTGAATCAATTTCATAATCTCATCGCAAAATAACATTTCTAATCACTGGATGTGCATGTGTGAGATGACATCGCGTGGGTGATGTGTCAAAGCATTTCCTGGAGAGAAAACGGACAATTCTCAAAAATTATTATCCTGATATAATAATCTCTAAAGTTATTTAAGAGGGTAATTGCTGTTAGTGATTTAGTTACTTGTGAAAAATTGTCAGTGATGTTGTTAATCTTGTGCGAGTGGAAAATGGAAATGGGTTCAAAGAAAGACGAAAGGATGAAAGAGCAGAGGTGGAAGAAGCTACTGGGGTAAGAAAAAAAATGTGACAACGACAAAGGATAGAGGAGGAGTAAAAAAAAGATGGATGAATGATGGGGAATGGATTGAAGCAATGGGAGGAAAGGAAGGTTCTTCCACCGTCCAAACGTGCAACCATACCGGAGCGCTGTTGAGAAGCTCGTGCGAATGGCACGTCTACGTTGCCCCATGAGTGAAGACACGCAGGTTGACCATTCATGCTCGGAGTTCGTGTCAACAGTTTCGAAAGCATATGATGAAACTGATCATGTGACCAGCAATGGGTAAAGCTTTTTTTCTGATAGGCTGTCAGAAAAAAACAGTAAGATAAAATCAAAGAAATAAAAAAAACAAAAATTGTTCATTATTATAGAGCAAAATTACTGGAGAACACGGGAATTAAAACTGAGAAAGCAACCAGGCCGAGATGCAGCGGAGATCATAAAAGGTGCGTCAGCACTTATTACCTCGTTTTACAGGGTTACCTCGAGAAGGGTGATAACCTCGTAATATGTGCCAAAGCCCCTGTCACACCTTGACGATTTAGCCAGCGTATGGCAACGTATCAATTTATCTAAAACGCTGGCGTACGCTGAACTATTGATGTTTTTTTCAGTTTTGGGCGTATAATCATGTATTCGTAACGAGTTGGACGTATGCATAACGTATTAGTAACGTACACAGAACGTTTCGATAACTTAAGCCGCTGTCACACCTTGACGTTTTAGCCAGCGTATGCCGACGTATGAAAAATTTGGCGAATACGCTGGCACACGTCGAATACGTTATGGGTAAGTTTTGTATACGTTAAGAGCACGCTGAAGCACGTTGGCATACATCGTAGTACGCCAAGCTCGTCGACAAATTTTGTGCAACGTCAAGGTGTGACAGCGGCTTAAGTTATCGAAACGTTCTGTGTACGTTACTAATACGTTATGCATACGTCCAACTCGTTATGAATACACTATTATACGCCCAAAACTGAAAAAAAAACATCAATAGTTCAGCGTACGCCAGCGTTTTAGATAAATTTTGATACGTTGCCATATGCTGGCTAAATCGTCAAGGTGTGACAGGGGCTTAAGTAAGATATCAGAATAAGTGATGTCTGCACAGTACAGACATCGGTCTGTGTTCATCCATCAAAGTTTCGTGCTTTAAGGTTGAATTACACCAAATCCTTAGGAAGACAGTGAATGAAACAAAAGGAAGTCAAACCAGGAGGGGTTTGTTGGAGTAAAGTATCAACAACTAAATTAGAATTCCAATAAAGATAACATAATGGAGTTACAGTGGTATTTGTCTGAACTTCTTTGTAAAGAAAGCTGCTGACAACATATATGACTGAGGCCACAGCTTGCACATCACTTCCATGAAAGTGTTGAGTTGGGGAGGATATTTTCAAGGTATTTCCCTTGCATTTAGATGCACGTCTTCCAATGAGGAAACAATTAATCACCATGGTACCGGCACACCGTTCTTTGTTCTTATTGTCCCGAGCTCAATATCGGAGGAAGAACATGATTTTTCATAAGATTCTTCAGCATTGAAAACAAATTTTATTATCCCGCGCTCGCGAAGCGAAAAGCGGGGTTAAGCATTCGGTCCCGTACGTACGTACGTACGTGCGTGCATGCATTTTGTTATTCCCTTTTCTCTGGAACCGCTTGTCGGATTGACACAAAAATTTCACCAAAGGTGTGAATACTCATGTAGAATGTTCTCATTATAATAGTGATGTCATAAGTCACATGGTATGGCAGCCATGTTGTGCAAAAAAGGAGAAACGTTGGACCTCTATCTCCGAAACCACTCCATGGAAAAAATTGAAACTTGCTACCTGTCAAGTACTCATCGGGAATAAGTGTGATTTTTTTATGACGTCATAGGTGCCTTCGTTATGACATCATAATTGCATATGTAGAATGCTACATCCAATCAGTATGAAAAACTTTGAGGGTCATCTAGGGATAAATTGGTCAATAGAAAAAAAAATGATG
>CM068961.1:16162759-16175616 GCA_035128595.1 Eptatretus atami | reverse complement strand
TAAATATAACGTTTGCTGTTTTGGGCACATTTTATGGCCCCAGTAAATGCCCTGGTAGTGCTGCCTACCCCCCCCCCCATGCTTCTTTCCCTTGCTCTTACGCTGCTTACCCCCAACACACTGCTTACCCTCAACACACTGATTACCCCCAACACCTCTCCCTCACATTGCTTACCCTCCCAACACACTGCTTACCCTCCAACACAACTGCTTACCCTCCCCCCACTGCTTAACCTCACCCTCACCACTGTACCCCCAACACACTGCTTACCTCCCAACACACTGCTTCCCTCCAACACAACTACTGACCCTCCCCTCACACGCTTCTCAACACACTGCTTACCTCCCAACACAACTGCTTACCCTCCAACACACTGCTTACCTCCCAACACACTTCTTACCCTCCCTCACGCTGCTTACCCCTCCCAACACATCTGCTTACCCTCCCCTCATGCTGCTTACCCTCCTCAACACACTGCTTACCCTCCCAAACACACTGCTTACCCTCCCCTACGCTGCTTACCCTCAAACACACTGCTTACCCCTCCCCTCACGCTGCTTACCCCCAACACACTGCTTACCTCCTACGCTGCTATACCCTCCCAACATACTGCCTTGCCATTCCCTCCCCTCACACCACCACTCCTTCCCTTCATGCTGCCTCCCCTCCTCACGCCCATCCACCCTCACGCTGTCTCCCTCTCTCATGCTCCCACCCCCTTCATGCTGCCTTTCCCCTCACTCGCCTCCCTCATCTCGCTGCCTTCCCTTCCTCACACCGCATTCCCTTCCCCTCCCCTCACGCTATCCTCCTCCAAAAATCCATCTCCTCTCTCCACCCCCATGGACATCTCCTGGCAGTCTCCGCGTGCTGTATTAACGTGATGTTTCAATGTTCCCCATTTCATTTAATCTTGTACTACCCCCCGCCCCCATTTCTCCACAAGTCCCACTGCCAAAAGCAAGTTGAGAACCCCTCCCCTCACACTTACCTCCTCCCAAACCAGCTCCCCACTTCCTACTCTCCTCCTCACTCTTCCACCCTTCCTCATCCTCCGAGCTCCCCTACTCCTTCTCACTGTCCTCTCTGCCTCCTCCCTCTCATCTCTGCCTTCTCTCTCTCTTCTCTCCCCCCTCCTCACTCTCCCTCCCTCTCACTCCCCCACACTCCTCACTCTCCCCCCTCCCTCTCTTCTCCACCCTCTCTCTCCCCCCTCTCTTCTCCACCCCTCTTCTTTTCCTTCCCTCCCTCCCTCCTTGCTCACCCACCCTTCATCGCTCCCACTCCTCACTCTCCCACCTCCCTCTCTTCTCCACCCCTCTCTCTTTCCTTCCCTCCTCCCCTCTTGCTCACGCACCTTCATCGCTCCACTCCTCACTCTCCCTCCTCTCTTCTCCACCCTCTCTCTCCCTCATTCCTCCTTGCTCACCCACCCTTCATCGCTCCCACTCCTCACTCTCCCACCTCCTCTCTTCTCCACCCCTCTCTCCCCCCCCTCTTTTTCTCCACTCTCTTAGTATTCCATCAGCGAAGTGATATTTGATAGTTAATAAGGATTGAAAGGAATATGTATTCGCGCATATAATAAGACACCCCCATGAGGAAATCTCTCTCAGCAATTTAACAAAAGTGTAAGGACAGCATACTGAAGCTTGAATGAAACTTTCCCAATCGTCCTATGCATAAATGTCCCCACAATGCAAAGCAGAATGTTGTTTATTGAAGGTGTCCAAAGAAATTGTGACATTTTGGATAACAGTACTATCCCTCACACCAAATAGTCTTTTACAGGGCTGACTTTAAAGGACAACTGGCTTTGATGCAGGACAATGGGGAGGACTGTTATACTTCGACAAAAAAACAAGAATAAACACACCTTGACATGCACACTGTTTGTGTATGTTAAGATTTGGTTTGAGGACAACTGCATGAATAAGAAAGAGCAATCAGAGTTGCAGAAACGTCGGCTGGAGTAGTGTAAGCTCACCGCCTTTGGACTCTGGAGCAGTGGAAAACGCGTTCTCTGGAGTGATGAATCACGCTTCACCATCTGGCAGTCCAAATCACGCTTACCATCTGGCGCCAAATCACGCTTCATCATCTGGCAGTCCAAATCACGCTTCATCATCTGGCAGTCCAAATCACGCTTCACCATCTGGCAGTCCAAATACGCTTCATCATCTGGCAGTCCAAATCACGCTTCACCATCTGGCAGTCCAAATCACGCTTCATCATCTGGCAGTCCAAATCACGCTTCACCATCTGGCAGTCCAAATCACGCTTCATCATCTGGCAGTCCAAATCCACGCTTCACACCATCTGGCAGTCCAAATCACCTTCACCATCTGGCAGTCCAAATCACGCTTCATCATCTGGCAGTCACAAGTCACGAATCACTGCTCACCTTCACTCTTTCATTCCTCTTTTTTCCGCCTTTGGAATAAACTCCCGCACTCTCTTCAATCCGATTCTTCCCTCCAGGCCTTCAAAACCAGTTGTTCAACACCATCTCTTATCTTCCCCACTCCAAAACCACGATCTTTTCTACCCCCGTTAATCCACCCAACCCCACCTCCTTCAAATTCCCAGCTTTCCTGAAAGTCCCTGTAATGTCCATCTTATATACCTGTGTTCCCCACCCCATCCCTTCCACAGATCTCCTCATGTCTCTGTTCCCTACTGTTTTGTCTTCCCCTCTCCCGCCCTCACGTCTCTTGCCCCCCTTGGTGTTGCATTGTGTGTTGGCTTGGACAAATCTGTGTTTGGCGGATGCCAGGAGAATGCTACCTGCCCGAATTCATCGTGCCAACTGTAAAGTTTGGTGGAGGAGGAATAATGGTCTGGGGCTCTTTTTCATGGTTCGGGCTCGGCCCCTTACGCTGCAGCATATAATGACATTCTAGATGATTCTGTGCTTTCGACTTTGTGGCAACAGTTTGGAGAAGGCCCTTTCCTGTTCAGCATGACAATGCCCCCGTGCACAAAGCGAGGTACATACAGAAATGGTTTGGCGAGATCGGTGTGGAAGAACTTGACTGTCCTGCACAGAGTCCTGACCTCAACACCATCGAACAGCTTTGGGATGAATTGGAACGCCGACTGCGAGGCAGACCTAATCGCCCAAAATCATTGCCCGACCTCACTAATGCTCTTGTGGCTGAATGGAAGCAAATCCCCACAGCAATGTTCCAACATTGAGTGGAAAGTCTTCCCAGAAGTGGAGGATGTAATATGCAGCAAAGGGGGGCTATGGGTTGGGGGGGGGGGACTAAATCCATATTAATGCCATGATTTTGGAATGAGATGTTGGAAGAGCAGGTGTCTACATACTCTTTGTCCATGTAGTGTATGTAATATATATTTATGGAATGCTGTATAATCTTGGTTTTTCAAACCCGGGGCACACGACCCAGTGGGGTCGCCGAGCAAATTTCGTGGGGTCGCGGGGGTCCGCTTGCAGCGAAAAAAATTGTCTGTTTTCGATCGTTGTCGCTTCTACGGGATGTAATATAACGGTTCGTTCAAAGTATGGGAACCGCGCAACACGACGCTTGGAGATGGGATCCAGCCGATGCGCGGGCTCGCTGAGCCTAAGTCACATTTGCTCTACGGCGGCCGACGCCCTCTGAATTGACAACGTGCAGCGGCCGCAGAGTTTCTGCGGTGGCCTCAGGGTGGCCCTACGCCATTGGCTATCTTTTACAGGCCGTAGGGGTCGCCGTGGAATTATAACGCGGAGTTATAACTTTTTTCATTTCTACGTTGGCCGTAGCAATTCGACATGCCGTAGTTGTGACGTAGTGTGTTCCACGTCGACCGTACTTAGGGCGTACGGTGGGCTTGCGTTATCCGTGCGGCTGCCATATCTCTTATCAATGAAAATGAATTTGCCCTAAAAACCGAATACATTTAAAAAAAACCGAACACAACGAAGCGTTCATGTTGTTCACGTGTCTCCCCACCTGTTCGACCCGCATCTTCGTGCTTTGTTTCAGTCAGTTCGCGTGGAAGTCCTCGTGAAAGCATCTCTCGTGTGTCGATCGCTACTTTACCTCGTGTTTTCACCTTGATTTGTGCTGTTTTGTTTTTTTTACTCATCTTGTGTTTTAATAATAACAAAAAGCATCCGATCACGTGGTGTGACGGACTGTCGGGCAAGGATTTAATTTCACAGAAAAACCGGTTGTAATTTGGAATATCCATAGATTACCTCAGCCCGATGCGTTTGATGAAAGTGATTGTGGTTCTGGGGGCATCATGTTTGATGAGCTGCCCTGGGGGCAGCGCTCGCAGAGTGCGCGAGCGATCGGAACCAGGCCGGAGCTCGAGCCTGTGTGGACCTTTGGATTGGTGATTGTACCAGTTTCATACAATCACCGCCACGGAAGATTATTTACTCATCTTATTTTACCTTAAACATGGGGAATTCAGTTTAAGTGTCTTGAAAGTGGGTTTTCTTGGGGTCCAGGAACAGATTAATTCACTCCACTATTTCTTATTGGGAAATAGTTTGGGAATCAACTTTTTGCAATCCGAACAGCCTCCTGGAACGAATTCAATTCGGATTCTGGGGGCACCACGTACTGGTATATTCGAACTGTTATATTTTTATTTCAGTAAAAAAAGAACTGGTATATATACCCACTCGTTACCGTCCGTCTGGCCGCACGGTTCGCCTTAGAGCCCCCTGCGGTCGCCTTGCGGGCACCTTGAGGCTACCTTGCGTCTGCCTTGAAATTCTATGGCCGCCGCCGGGACGCCCTAAGGTCACCGTGCGACATCAAATCAAAGACCGTACGGCACCACCACGTTTTCAGTCCCACAATTTCTAATACGCCGTGCGGCTCCCGAAAAATAAAAACATATGTGACTGCTACATTGTGTGGACGTGGAAATACTGCGGCGCCCTATAATTGCTAGTGGCCGTAGATTTTGGAGACCCCACGGCCGCCGTGGCAAATGTGACTTAGGCCTGAAGGGCGGTTCATTTTGGCGGGAAATTAGTGGTTTGATCCACGCATCTCAGACTCAGATCTGACTCTATCATTAACGTCTATTCACGTCTCCACGTACGACTCGAGACCTTATTTGTGATGGCAGCACCGGCCACCAGCAAATCTCGAGAACGTTCTTACCAGGATAAATTTCTGGACCTTGGATTTTACTACGTGGTGGATAAAAGTGGGGCACAGAGGCCTCAGTGTGTGATTTGTTTCGAATGCTTTCTACGGAGTCTATGAAACAAAATAAGTTGCAGAGGCATTTGACTACAAAACATGCGCCTTATCAGGGTAAGGAGAGATCGTTCTTTGAGAGGAAACTTCTTGCACTCAAGAATACGCGTCTTGACAGAGAGGGTACATGCCATCAGACCAATTCTCGGGTATTAGAGCCTCGTATCGAGTGTCGCTCCATGTTGCCAAGACTAAAAAGCCTCACTCCATTGCGGAAGAACTCGTGCTGCATGTGCAAAGGACATGGTATCTCTGATGGTTGGGGAGGAAGCGGCGAAGAAACTGGCAGTTATACCCTCTGACACAACACCATCCAACGCAGAATTGAATATGTGAGTCTGGACGTAACGGCTCAGGTCGTACAGAAGATCAAGGATCGCCGTGGCACGCCATACAGTTGGACAAGTCCACTGATATCGCATCGTACATGCACATCATCGTCTGGGTCCGCTTCATCAAGGCTGATAACTTTGTCGATGAGCCTCTGCTCATCAAACCATTGGAGGCCACCACGAAAGGCAAGGACATTTTTGGGAAGTAGAGCAGTTTTATCGTGACCATGATATGGACTTCGGAAGGTTGCTCGGTTCTCAAACAGACGGCGCGCCAGCAATGTTAGGAGTGCGTTCTGGATTCAAGGCTAAATTGCTTGAGGTGGCTCTCAGACCTCCATGGTACACTGCATGATTCACCGAGAAGCGCTCGCCTCTCGTACTTTTCCAGAAACCTTGCAGAGCGTGCTCTCAGAAGTCGTAAAAATGGTGAATCACATCAAATCGAGCACCCTCAACACTAGGTTATTCAGGCTATTCTGCCAGGAGATGGCACCGACCATAAGAATTCACTATTCTACACTCAAGTGAGATGGTTATCTCGAGGAAACCTTCTTCTGCGCGTTTACGAGCTCAAAGATGAACTGAAGGAGTTTCTACGCACACAAGGAAAACGGCATGGTAGCATTGCTTGAGTCGGACTCTTGGCTGTCAGAACTGTGCTATCTTCGTGACATCTTTGAACGTCTCAATGTCCTCAACCGCTCCCTCCAAGGCAAAGACGCCAACCTTATGATTTTTCACGACAAAATGAGCGGATTTCTGGCGACTCAAAATTACTGGCAGACAAAGCAGCTGTTAAGCGCTTCAGCCTTTTCCCCCGTCTGGTGGAGCATCTAACGACCTGCCAGTACGATGATACTGAGCTCGACAGTCTTTCTGGAGATAGCACGTCGCCTTCAGTCGTTTTTGAACAGTTCGAGCACTATTTCCCTGAGCTGGATGTGCAGTCTTTTTTTGTGGTCCGGACCCTTTCACGGCTCACTGGACTCGATTGCTGATGAAGATGATACAGCACAGGAAGAGCTTGTACAGCTCCAGCAGGATTCAGAGGCGCAGGCTCTTGCGCGGACGAATTCGTTGTCGACATTCTGGTGCAAAATGCTGCCGTCGTACCCGACCCTGTCACGGCGCGCCATTAAGGTTCTCATGCCATATCCTCATCATATCTTTGTGAGCAGTCGTTCTCCACCATGGTGGTGATTAAAACAAAGTACAGAAATCGCCGAGAAATGGAGCATGATATGATCCTGGCATTGTCATCTACTTCTCCACGAATAGAGAAGTTGGTTTCTGAAAAACAGGCTCATCCTTCTCACTGATATATCTAAATGTCATTCGGACTAAACTTCTGAAACATTCAACTGTACTATTTGGATACTGTCGGCTATTCTCCGTTTACTCGTCTATGAAAACGTGATGATGGTGAATAAAGTAAACAGTAAATGTTCTTGTGCCATATAAAATCTTATCTTATATATTATGAATTGGGTTTTGAATCTTTTGGGTCACGCGATGTAGAGAGGTTCTGAAATTGGGTTGCCACTAAAAAAGTTTGAAAACCACTGCTGTAAATGATGTTAATGTCACACATCCTATGTTGAACTTTATTACTCCAGCACCAAAGGTGAAAGGACGTTATGTTTTCACCCTGTCTGTCTGTTTGTTACTTGCAAAATCGAAGATTTTTCAAGTACAGAAACATGACAGAAGTAAACGGACACCATGATTTTTAAAGAATATATTGTTGTGGGCCGAGTTTCGGTGAGGAGCACGACCGCTAGATGGAGCAGTAGAGTCGGCTCCACCGAACACCCGGAATTTATAGGTCGTCACCCCGGATAACTCCGGAGCCGACGGGTCCCTTATCGGACCGAAGATCGCCAATAGGTCGACTGCGTGGGATAGGGTGATTGCCAATTTCATTTACCTAAATACCCACGTCGTCCAAACTACCGGGGAAATTCACCCTCGGCGTAGCTCGAGCGGAACGAGCCAGTAGCGTGCTCGAACCGTGCGTAACCCGAGCGGATGGTTACCGAGGTCGTCGGTCCAAATGCACATTTACCCTCGCTACTTCTCAACACGCACCGTGCTAAACCAATGAAAGAAACACAAAAACGACCTGAAACATTTAGCAGGGGATTTATTTATAATGGGGGGAAAAGGAACATACAACGAGCAGAGTTACCGACTATAAGAAATGCAGTCAATGTACAAGCAAAAGCACTTATGCAATTGCTACTTAAAGATGGGCACACACACACACACACACAATGGACCCCAGGTCTTTATTGAAGGCCTCCAGCTCGAGGACAGGTGAGCTGGAGACTAGAACCTGTGCTTGGACCTGTCCACCTCGTGTGGTCTTCGACGATCCGGCTCGGTGGGACTCGACCCGCAACACGATGCCGCTCCAAGCACCAGGTACCGCGCTCTCCAACCGGCCACGCACCAATCGACCAAGGCGAAGATCAGAGGTGACGATGATCCAGCTCGGCGGGACTCAAATCCGCAACACAATGATGATGAACACCACGACCCCAAGACGACAACCAGGTGACAACCAAGACGACCAACAACCTACGCTCCCAGCCTGGCGTTCCTTTATATTTCCTTCTTGTCCGGGGTCAGAAAATCGCCCTCTGAGGCGGCCTCCACCCTCATTGGCCAGCGTGTCGTGGGAAAATCGCCCTCTGAGGCGGCCTCCCCCCTCATTGGCCGGCGTGTCGTGGAAAGTCGAACTCTGTGGCCACTCAACTCCCATTGGCCAGCGTGTCGTGGGAAAGCCGCCCTCTGTGGCAATCTCAAACCCCATTGGCCGGCGTGTTGTGGGAAAGTCGAACTCTGTGGCCTGATTGGACAAGGGGCACGCCCCTGCCTTCCTGGGTGGAGTCTCGATCTGAGCGATGGAAATCTCCGCCCACGTACGTGGTTGAACGCATGTAGACAATGCGTCGGTGTGAGGAAGCGAGGTGAAAGCGTGTTGTTGTAAACGAATCTCCGCAGCGCACACATGTAATTCAGTTAGACACAGGTAGGGGGCCCTAACTATAAACACATACTTACCAAAATAACTAAGCTACGGGGACGGCTGTCTGTCTGTGTGCACAAGGCTTCCAAATTCGTAACAATATTTATTGAACATTTGAAGAACATTTGATCCATTTTAATACATACGTTGGTGTTTAGTAGACTTGCCATTTGTAGATTTCAACGCTTTTACTCTTTCAAGCAAAGAACAACGAGTTCTGAAATTTCTCTTGTGGGATTTCTACCCAGGCTCACGCAAAAGGTTTAGCAATTCTGCCCTTGATGTTGGTTTCCTGGACATTTTCTGCACAGCTCGATCCAATTTAGCCCAGAGGTGTTCAATGGGATTCACGTCAGGAGACTGACTGGGCCATGGAAGTCACTTGATCCCATTTCTGTCCTGCATTCTTTGGTTTTTTGCAGTGTGGCAAGGAGCTCCATCTTCCATGAACAGTGTTGTTTTTGACCACCTGACCAGTGAAGAAGACGGGGAGAAGTCCATCCTCAAGGATAGAAATGTATATCGTAGAGTTGATGTTGCCAACACACTCCACAAGCTTTGAGCCCTCCAGATTGTCTCCCACACCATCACTGAAAAACCACCGTGTTTGATAGTTGGCTGCAATCGGTTCAAAGAAAACTCTTACTGGAAGTCTGCAGACAC
Organism: Eptatretus atami; assembly: GCA_035128595.1. Classification (NCBI taxonomy): domain Eukaryota; kingdom Metazoa; phylum Chordata; class Myxini; order Myxiniformes; family Myxinidae; genus Eptatretus; species Eptatretus atami. The sequence goes on along the minus strand of CM068961.1, from coordinate 16,166,352 downwards.
ATACGCGTCCACTGTCAGAAAAAATGAGCAAATTGGGACTCATCTGAAAAAAACATGACAGTGTACCAAAACTCCAAGGGTCTGGTGGCCATCTCGTCACCCACTTCTTTAATCTTTGAATGTTGGCTGTCTAAGAAGTGGCTTTCTCCTCGCTGCTCTCCAAGTAGCCCATTTGATGAAGTTACCGCACGACAGTTCTTGAGCTAACTTGGACCTCCTCTGCGACATCTGCTGCCTTGCAACGGGGAGTTTTTCAATGGATCACTTGACAGCTCGAAGACACCTTTCTGAGGCCCAGATCGACCATAATGGGAAGCTGTGGGTTCCTTGACTTCGTTAGTGAATTGCACAATCACCGATTGACCGGAGAAAGCAGAATGCCAAGGTTCTGGGCTATCTGTTGCTGGCTGACTCCACCTTCTGATTGTCCAACAATTCATCCTCTGAAAATCGTAAAGGTCTTGTGCTCCTGGGTTTGAGGCAAAGTTAATTGTCAAACATGACCCAGGAACTCGTTTCTGCAAATAAATAATTGAATATTCGCACAAATCACTGAGTAAAATTTGCTTTATCTATCTATAATTCCAGCAATCTCTGTGTGTGTGTGTGTCTGTGTGTGTGTGACCGCTGTTTCTCGACAACCACTGGTCCGATCTAATTGAAACTTGCCAGGTATATTGCTGGGGACCTGAGGAGTGCCTTTTCAAGGTTTGATTTTAATCGGACAAGTGCTTCCCAAGTTATGGCCATTTATTTACCAAACCAATGACAAGACACGTTGTTGCGTGGGCGTGGCCGATGGGGAAGGAAGCTCAGCCGCCTCCCCATTACGGGTTACAACGTACGGGCTTCCGGAGAGTGATGACTTCGTGAATTCTAATAATTTCGATTTCTTATGCGCATTTATAGATAAACACAATGCCCCAAGTTATGATCGTTTTCATATTAGACGGTGCATAAATTTCGGTAACATCAGAGTGCTGGTATGCTCCGAACCAGGAAGTGAATTTTTTTTCTCTCTCTTCTCTTCTCTTTTTGTTTTTCCTTGCCACGACATTGCGAAAAGGTAAAATACGTTGGCGCTAATTGAATAATTGGGTATTAAAACTAAATTGCGAATAATCGTAACTGCGAATAATATGCGAACTTCCGGGCCACGCACGTACGGGCACGCGAGAGCGAAGAAACGGCCTGTGTGGTTGTGTTTTGTTGCTCGCGGTTTGAATTTTTTTATTTTTTTTTACGGGCACGTACTAGTCTATTCACAATTCCAGCAATCTTCTGTGTGTGTGTCTGTGTGTCTGCGACCGCTGTTTCTCGACAACCACTGGTCCGATCTAATTGAAACTTGCCAGGTATATTGCTGGGGCCCTGTGATGTGCCTTTTGAAGGTTTGATATTAATCGCAAGTGGTTCCCAAGTTATGGCCATTTATTTACCAAACCAATGACAGTACACAGTGCTATGACATCACGATTGACGTCACAATCTTCTTTTTTTTTTTCTTTTTTTTGCAGTACGGCCACGCACGTACGGCCATGCACGTATGGGCACGCACGTACGGCACGCGAGAGCGAGGAACGGCCTGTGTGGTTGTTGTTTCTGGCACGTGGTTTGAAGTTTATTTATTTATTTTGCACGTACGGCCACGCACGTACGGGCACGCACGTACGGGCCCACACTAGTACAGATTAAATGAAGAAATTAAGGTGTCTATTTACTTCTGTCATGTCTCTATATTGGTTAATCGAATTTGTTATTCTGTCTGTCTGTCTGTGTCTGTTTATCGCCTACAGGTCACAATTTTATACCGATCTTCAAGAAACATCACCACATGGTCGAGTTTGTCAAAAGGAAGAAGCCTATTGTTTTTGAGGTCAAAAGGTCAACATAGGTCAAAGGTCAACAACTTTGGTGAGATTTCTAAAATCCTCAATTTTCATCCGATTGACTTGAAATTTGAAGAGAATATATATTTCAGGTCACTGAATTCAACCAGCCAATTATTTTTAGGTCAACATCGACCAAATGGTCAACATAGGCCCAAGGTCAACAACTAGAGTGGTATTTCTAAGATCCTCAATTTTCATCCGATTCACTTGAAATTTGAAGAGGAGTTATATTTTGGGTCACTGAATTCAACCAGCCAATTATTTTTGAGGCCAACATAGACCAAAAGGTCAACATAGGCCGAAGGTCAACAACTAAAGTGGTATTTCTAAGATCCTCAATTTTCATCCGATTCACTTGAAATTTGAAGGGGAGTTATATTTTGGGTCACTGAATTCAACCAGCCAATTATTTTTGAGGTCAACATAGACCAAAAGGTCAACATAGGCCCAAGGTCAACAACTAAGGTGATCTTTCTAAAATCCTCAATTTTCATCCGATTGACTTGAAATTTGAAGAGAAGTTATATTTCAGGTCAATTAATTCAACCAGCCAATTACTTTTTGAGGTCAATTTTGTTTTATGGATCTTGCAAGTATCGTGCTTTGCATGACATCTTCTTGTTTGTTTGTCTGTTTGTCTTTGTGCAGGATATCTCAAAAAGTTGTGGATGGATCCAGATGAAATCTTGTGGACAGGTTGGGTGTGTGACAAGGACAAACTGATCAGAGTTTGGTGAAGATCAACAACTAGAACTTTTAAAGGGATTCTTCACCATTGAGAGTTAGTGAAATACAATACGAAGAGTAAAAATATTATGAACGATATATTTATACAAACACATTATTAAACGAGGACACTCAATAATGCGCATACATCCGCCACATAATGCCTGATCCACGAGAACATATCAGGCCCAATACATTTTTGAAATATCATGTTTTTGCACTATATCGTTTTTGTCACTATATAGTGACATTTAAAAAAATATTTTGTCATGAAACAGCACTATATAGTTTTTGTCCCTATCTCTCAATGGTGAAGAATCACTTTAAGAATTAAATAATTCTCGTATCCAGATCCGGATTCGGATCTTCACCAAAATTGAATCAATTCTTCTTTGTCTCACACTCAACGTGTCCACCAAGTTTCAGCCGAATCCGTCCGTGACTTTTTGAGATATCATGCTATATATCGGTTTCGCCGTACCTCTCAATGGTGAAGAATCACTTAAAAAATTATCACATCCGCATTCGTATCTTCACCAAAATTGAATCAATTTGTCCTTACCACACACCTAGCGTGCCCAACAAGTTTCGTCCGAATCCGTACACAACTTTTTGAAATATCGTGCTACATATCGTTTTTGGCCCGATCTCTCGTTGGTGTAATTTTATGATCTTAAAGAAAACTTGTTTTAATCTGATAACTGCAGCTCCCTGTGTTAGTAAACGTCTGACTAGTTGTTTTCATCTATTGATAAGTTCAGTGCTGGGTTAGTAAACGTCTAACTAGTTTTAATCCATTGACAATTTCAGTGCTGTGTGTGGTTGCTCTCACAGTCGTAATTATTTCACCTGCAACCGTACCATAGAATATCTTCTTCGGAATGTTACCGTCTCAAAAAGGCATTCATACAATATGGAATGGAAAAGCATCTCGTTTATCAAATAATTTGGTGTGAAATTTATTATTATTGACAT
>CM068961.1:16151728-16162734 GCA_035128595.1 Eptatretus atami | reverse complement strand
TTTAAATTCAAGTTTTCATTTTTTTTCTTAAATAAATGGAGGAGAGAGTGAAGCGATTTCTAAGGATTCTTTATGTTTTAAAAATAAAGATTAAATGTTGCATGTTGGAAACTAAAAGGTTTTGCACTCTGCAGAATTTTCTCATAAATAAATGAGTTATTGTCTCAAATGTAAAAAGAAAACTAATACTAAAAATATTTCATATATTAAAAGTAAAAATAACAGGGTTATACAAAAAGAGTTATGTTCGGTGTGTGGTTTAAAAAAAAATCAATTTATCTCCAAACACAAACTCGGAGGAGATATACAAAAGTTTTTATCAGGAAGTAAATTTACACTACTGGAATACCAGGAATTACATCTACCAGGGTATTCTTTCTGTGTCCAGGCACAAACTTGGATAAAAGTTAGATGAGGCAGACAATCCTAAACCATGAGATAAACCTATCAATAGGGTTGATGAAGTGTGCATGAGACACGATATTGATTATGGGATACCACAACTTTAGAAGAAAAGCATGAAGCCGATAGAGAAATGTTGTATAATTTGTCTCTGATACAAAATCCAACCTTGAGAGAAAAAGTTGATCGGTTCATCGTGAAGAAGATGATCAGTGCTAAATTGAAACTTGGACTTGGAAATTCAAAAAACTTATAGACTCTAATGATGTCATAAGATTGAAGAGCAATTAGCTGATGAATTACATAAACCAATATTCACAAATTCGTAGAAGGAAGTTTATCAAGGAAGTTGATTATATCTGGTCCGCTGATTGATTGAACTCAATAATGATAAGGGGTACAAGTATGCTTTAACCGTTATTGATTTGAGGAGTAGATACGCATGGTTGTCCATTAAAAAACAAAACAGGTAATACTCTTATGTTAGCCTTTCAACAGATATTTAATAGAAGTAAGAGAAAACCTAAAAAATTGTGGACTGATGAGGGTAGAGAGTTTATAACAAACATTTTATGATTTCTAAAAAATAACAGTATTACATTATACAGTACCTTTAATGAAGGGAAGGCGGTTGTTATTGAACGATTTAATCGTACCTTAAAGAGAGGGACTAATAAAAATTCACACAACTCGGTTCACAACAATGGTCATCTTTATTCAGATATTGTGGATAAGTATAATAACGATTCATACGTCAACAAATATGAAACCATCAGAAACATTACAAAATTAAAATATGAAAAAGAGATTAATGTCAGAAAACCTAAGTTCAAAGTTTGATATCGTAAGAATATACAGGTGGAAATCTCATTTGAAAAAGGTTTCGTAAACGATGGACTAACGAACTTTTTAAATTGTTGATGTAATAGATACGGTTCCTTGACTTATAATATATATTTGGAAGGGAAGAATTTAGGTTCATTTTATTCACAGGAATTACAAAGACAAAACTAAGCAGATAATACCCATGGAGCAATGGGTTGTCCCTTCACTCCCTCCTACTATACACCTTTGTGACGAGGGTATAACAGTATATATGTGTCAAGGGACGTTCTTAGATCTGTGAACCCCAAACACAGAATCCTCAACTGAATAGTCAAGGCTTAACTTTTGTTTGTTGGTGTGTGTGCAGTGGGGGACGTTTTAGATCTGTGAACCCCAAACACAGAATCCTCAACTGAATAGTCAAGGCTTAACTTTGTTTGTTGGTGTGTGTGCAGTGGGGACGTTCTAATCTGTGAACCCAAACACAGAATCCTCAACTGAATAGTCAAGGCTTAACTTTTGTTTGTTGTGTGTGTGCAGTGGGGGACGTTCTTAGATCTGTGAACCCCAAACACAGAATCCTCAACTGAATAGTCAAGGCTTAACTTTTGTTTGTGGTGTGTGTGCAGTGGGGGACGTTCTTAGATCTGTGAACCCCAAACACAGAATCCTCAACTGAATAGTCAAGGCTTAACTTTTGTTTGTTGGTGTGTTGCAGTGGGGACGTTCTTAGATCTGTGAACCCCAAACACAGAATCTCACTGAATAGTCAAGGCTTAACTTTTGTTTGTTGTGTGTGTGCATGGGGGACGTTCTTAGATCTGTGAACCCAAACACAGAATCCTCAACTGAATAGTCAAGGCTTAACTTTTGTTTGTTGTGTGGTGTGGTGATGTGTGGTATGTGTGTCCCAACCCCCAACACAATGTCTTTTTCAAAAGAGTTTCCACCTATATATATTTTTCGTTTTTTCTCTTCTTCCAATTCTGTCTTTTCAGGCTTTCAGGTTTGATGATGTAGAAAGGGGGAGTAAGTCTGCACTTTCTTCCCAGAACTAACAATATATATTTTATGTTTTTTTCTCTTCTTCCAATTCTGTCTTTTCAGCTTTCAGGTTTGATGATGTAGAAAGGGGGAGTCAGAACTTTCTTGATAGGTTTAGATCCCAAAGAGTGGTAGCATTTCAAGTCTCCAAAATAAACCAACTTTCCAAGTCTCCAAGGTATAACCACATTCCTGTTGAGTTTCCAAGATACGTATCACATTGTGAGTTATCAAGCCAGAACCCACATTTCAAGTCTCCAAGGTATAACCACATTCCTGTTGAGTTTCCAAGATACATATCACATTGTGAGTTATCAAGCCAGAACCCACATTTCAAGTCTCCAAAAATATAACCATCTATCCAAGACTCCAAGGTAGAATCACAATTTCCAGAAATATTGTGGTTTCAGTGATAGATCTCACATAGTATAACTGTGGATCATCAAGGAAATCTCCATTTTCCAATTTTGATGGGTTTCAGTGATAGATCTCACATAGTATAACTGTGGATCATCAAGGAAAACTCCATTTTTCCAATTTTGATGGTTTCAGTGATAGATCTCACATAGTATAACTGTGGATCATCAAGGAAATCTCCATTTTTCCAATTTTGATGGTTTCAGTGATAGATCTCACATAGTATAACTGTGATCATCAAGGAAATCTCCATTTTTCCAATTTTGATGGGTTTCAGTGATAGATCTCACAGTATAACTGTGGATCATCAAGGAAAACTCCATTTTCAAAATGTCTGAAATTTGTGAGTCTCCAAGGTAAAACTTGTATTCTGGCTCATCAAGGTATACTTGTTCAGTGGGTATTGTCTTGATAACTCGCAATGAGTACTATTGTTGTAAAACTCTTTTTCAGGATTTTGCTGGTCTCCAAGGTAAAACTTGTATTCTGGCTCATCAAGGATAACTTGTCAGTGGGTATTGTCTTGATAACTCGCAATGAGTACTATTGTGTAAAACTCTTTTCAGGATTTTGCTGGTCTCCAAGGTAAACTTGTATTCTGGCTCATCAAGGTATAACTTGTTCAGTGGGTATTGTCTTGATAACTCGCAATGAGTACTATTGTTGTAAAACTCTTTTTCAGGATTTTGCTGGTCTCCAAGGTATAACTCTTTGTGTGGTGCATCAAGGACGAACTCGTTCTGTGGGTCTTGGTCGCTCATGAGGTCTTCAACCAAGCCAACAATTTCGCCCCAAGTTGTGGCAAAAGCAGTATTTTCATTTCGTATTCAGATACAATTTCCTGTGAGAGAAAATAATAATGTTATTAATTAAGTGATTTAATTATTAAATGAGTCTATGCTTAAATCAAACTGAAAATAGAAAAAAAATCTTACCTCAACAGATAAGAGTTTTGAATCCATTGATCAAGTTGTAGGTTTAGTTCCATACAAGTAGTCAATCTCCAAGGAACCCAAAGTCATCCCACTCAAGGTCTCGCTCGTTCTGTGGGTCTTGGTCGCTCACAAGGTCTTCAACCAAGTCATCAATTTCGCCCAAAGTTGTGGCAAAATCGGTATTTTCAGATACAATTTCCTGTGAGAGAAATAATAATGTATTAATTAAGTTATTTAATTATTAAATGAGTCGATGTTTAAAAGGAACTGAAAATAGGGAAATTAGATCTTACCTCAACAGATAATAGGTTTGAATCCAATTCTTCAACTTGTAAGTTTAGTTCCATACAAGTCATAGAGTTCCAGGCAAGCTCAGCACAGTCGTCCATTCTCAGTAAAAGTAAAAATATGTTTAAAATGGAGCCTGGGCCTGAGGCTTTTATAGAGAAAGACTGGTGGGCGTGGTTTCCTGTGGAAATTCCCTGGGCAAGCCCAGGCATGCCTTCGTTCGGAAAATTTTCAAAACCATAACATTGTAGAATTTTCTAGTGATTTCTTTGTGAGTCAGAGATGAACTGGAAATGATGTAAGAGTAGGCGGGCTAAGAAAAGTGCGGGGCTTAGGGAAAGTGGGCGTGGCTTATGAAATACCTCACGAAAAGTGGGCGGGGCTTATGAAAAGTGGGCGAGGCTTAGCAAATGGGCGTGGCTTATGGAACACCTCAAGAAAGTGGCGGGGCTTATGAAAAGTGGGCGGGGCTTATGAAAAAGTGGCGGGGCTTATGAAAAAGTGGCGGGGCTTAGGAAAAGTGGGCGGGGCTTATGCAAAAATAATCTGAGGCTCAGGAGTGGTCAGATGAGATCATTAAGAGAAGTTTATCATTTCGTAATGCACAAAAGGGGTATCTTGAAAAATATAAAGATTCAAATGTTTTGTTTTTAAATATTTTAGATGGGATTATTGTGCAAAGAAAATTAAACTATTAAAGGAATATGAGAATGAACAAATCTTTATAGGTTCAATGAGTGAGCTAAACAATATGCATTGGTTATTTGAAAATGAGTGTCCCTAGGTTAAAAGGGGAGACAAATAAATATACCCTGGATAAAAGGGGTGTAATTTTAAGGGAAAAAAAAAGTGAATCGCTGAAAATCCCCCATTCATTTACATGGGGAAAAGTGAGCCAGAATCAGTATATCCACCCTACTGACATCCATTTGTTCGATATCTTATAGTTTCCAAATGGCAAACCTCTCAACTTGGGTGTCCGAGGGCCTTTGAGCATTCCCGCTGAAAATTTAAAGTACTCTAGCTCCAAGACGGTTGACCGAATCGAATAAATCTTTACATGCTTATAGACCGTAATGAGTACTACAACTTTGCTCATTTGCAGAATGACCTATCTCGAGTAGGTCAGGGGTCAAGTCATAAGTGCATTTTTCGGGCGAAATTACCATTCAAGGCACCCTTGCTCCTACACGGATTAACCATACGAATGAAAGTTCAAGGTACATAGTACTCAATGAGTACTACAACTTTGCTTCAGAACATATTGACCTATCTCGGCTATGTCAGGGTCAAAGGTCATGAGTGCATTTTTTGGTCAAAATGACCATTCAAAGCCCACTTGCTCCTACACGGGTTAACCGATAGGAATGAAAGTTCATAGTACATAGTACACAATGAGTACTACAACTTTGCTTCAGGACATATTGACCTACTCGGCTAAGTCAGGGGTCAAAGGTCAATGAGTGCATTTTTCGGGCAAAATGACCATTCAAAGCCCCCTTGCTCCTACACGGGTTAACCGATTTGATTGCAATTTCGTAAGTACTTAGTACTAGATAACTCAGATCAGGGGTCAAAGGTCATCGATGCTCGGCGACCATGGCCGCCTACCGGCTGTATAGATATACATATATACATATAATATATTATATATATATATATATATATATTAATATATATATATATATACTAAATATACTTGAATTTAAAAAGGAAAACCAAACTTACACTTCAGTCTTTTTTGGAATTATAAATGAATGCAAAGTTGTAGCACTCATTGCGTGCTATGAACCTGCAAAGTTTCATTCGGATCGATGCACTCACCTGGTGACCTTCAATTTTCTGGCATACCCCATTTGTAGGGGGCGCTGCGGGTAAACTATTCCATATATCACAAAAAACGGAATGTATTTGGTAGAGCATCACCTGTAGATGATGCATGCCAAATTTCATAACCCTACGTGGATAATGGCTTTCGGAATTGATTTCCGTGAACGTACCGATTTTGAAGGTTTTTCGGCTGTTGCTAGGAACCAAAGCGTCCCTAGCAACCATCACAATTTCCAAAGACACTAGGTCATAAGATAGTACCTAGCACCCGAGTTTGGTCAAATCGCCCACGTTTACTACCAATTATGCTGATGACAAACGAACAAACATCCAAACAAACATCCAAACAAACAGACAGAATTACTGACAATAAGGGTCACCTATTTCGGCGACCCAATATATTGTTACGGCTGTGAAATTCGCATTACACCATTCAGGTCCCGTAGCTGAGGTATCTCTAAGTACATGTGTTAGTAGACCCCAAAACCCGTGTTTAGAGGAATAATGCATTCATCGCGGCTGCGACGCTTGAGTCAGTCGTTCTTCTTTTTCTATTTTTTATTTCAAACAAAAACAAAAAGGCTCGTGGCTTTTCCACGATTCTTCTCCGCGCTTGGTGTGAGGGAGGAGAAGCGGGTGGGGGCGGCTGGCCCCGATGGTGGAATGCGCGGTGTGACGCGGCCAGGAGGAGGAACGCCCCTCTTCGAGACCTTTCTCGAAGCGCCTCGAAGGGGTGGAGCAAAGAACGGGCGCGCAACAGGGCGGAGCTCCGGGTATAAAAGTCGGAGGGGCGAAGCAGTTGTGTGCATGCTCTTGCTTGGTGGATGCTCTTGCCTTCGAGGTTTGCTCTGGCTCGCTGCCCGTCTTCCGGCTCGCTCGTCCTGGAGGCCGCTGCCTGGTCTTTTGTGGGCAGTTCCAAGACCCCGCTGGCGGAAGGAGCGTCCCCATTCCCCTCTCTGACTTCGGGCATCCACGTCCCCCCCCCCCCTATCCGCGCTGGGATAGCGCCGAACACTCGGTCCATGGCGTCGAGTGGCCAACACGTGCAGGCCGAGGCACGCAGGGAGAGATCGCCTACCACGCCAGGCACGGAGTCGCGGCCAGCGCGACCACGCCGACGTCCGGCAGAGAGGACTCACCAGCAAAGGAAGTCACCTTTTTCTTTTCGGGGTTTTTTTTTGTATGGATCTTGTGGCGCCGTGTCTTGCAAAGTAGAACTGTATAAGTGTTGGCCGCTGTGTTCGCGTATTTCGGTTTAGCTTACTGCTCACTTCGTTCTTTTGTCGTTCCTTCTTGCATTTGCTATATGTGCATTTCTGACCTGTATGGCTGTATATGTGTGCTCTCCGTGTGTCGTGTGAATAAAGTGCTTGTGTGAACTTGTTCCCCGTTCTCGCTGCGTCCTTTCCTTTGTTGAATCTCCATCTTGCTTCACGTAAAAGGTTCGTAGTGGCTTGATACGCCTGATAATTAATTGGAACCGTCGAGGCCGACGATAACACCGCTCGTTATCCCGATAGCACGGAACGGACCGCTTAAGCGCCGTGTCCGGAGTCGACCTGCGCGAGGTGCGATCGCCCGGTTCACCATCGCGTGGGTACTAGTAGGTCGAGTTTGGCGAACAACCCTATCCCACGCGGGGTGGCCGATTGGCACGATCTGTTGAAGCGAAAGGCCCACCCGTGACATAGCTCCCGGCGTTAGTCCGAGAGGGGTCACGACAGAATTGTCCGTCCGGTGGGCGAGGCGGCCGCCATTCGAGTCACGTGGCCGTCCGCACGCCGGCGGGCCGCGAATTTGCAACAAAATATAATATATATATATATGTGTGTGTGTGTGTCATGAAATACAAACACACACACACACACACACACACACCTTGGGGGAAGTGCTGTCACTTCCCAAGATACTCTGCGCACCAGCGACTCCCCAACAATGACACAACCTTTCTCACCGCACTCAGTGGGTTATTTCCTCAGGAGGAATTCACATCTCCCAATGGATGCCAACCGATTGGGATTGCCCATGCTAATATTATTGCAAATGCTGAACATCAAGTAAGGAAGCAGCACGTACCATTTATTAATGTCTTCAGTATGATACGGCCACCAGGGTTTAAACCACTGACCTCCCAGACTTGGAGCAGATGCTCTAACCATCACACTACCAAGTCCTATAATAAATACTACACTGTATTCTTCAGTTTTAGTTTCAGTTTTCAGTTTCATTCTCTGCTTGAAAGCTAAATTTGAAGTAGACTCAGGAGATGACCCAGATAATTTTGGGAGGTGGGTGAATAGGTAAACAGAGGAGAGGATAAATAGTGGGGGTAGTGGGTAAAAGAGGAAGTGGGGGAAGAGATGAATGGGTAAAGGGAGAATGTAGAATGGGGAGTCAGTGGAGGGATAGAGGGGAGTGGGTGGAGGAGTTAAGGGAAGTAGGTGAAGGGGTAAAGAAGATAGTGAGAGAAGTTGGAGTGGATGATTGGGTCAAGTTGTTGTATGCATAGATGGCAAGTGACCTGCATTTCATAGGTTTGGCCCGTTTTGTTTCTGAAACCAACAGACCCGTTTTAGAATCGTCAAAACCCACATTGGATGGAATGTTTCACTTCCATTCCACTCACAAGGATTGACATACAGACTGATAGACCTGTAGTGACCTCTAGCTGATATGCAAGGTATCACTCTAGTTAATTGGCTGTGTGACGTCATGAGCTTTCCCGAACATAGCATTTAACACTAACATAGCACAGGTAACTGAACTGCGTACATAATATCTCGTAGTACACTCGGACGTTGCTCGCTCAGGCCTGACCACGTCGCTCCCTCAAACCTCACCACGTCGCTCACTCGGACCTCAGCATGTTGTAAAAAGACGTGCGTGAACACTGGAAAGATTGCCAGAAGAGGGTATCTCTCGAAATGGTGACCACCGCAGGTGTCTCTCAAAATACCACCCATCGTTATCAAATTCCACCCATCACTTTGCTGAATCTGGAGAATGTGGGATCTTCTTCTTAAATTTTATGGCATTTTCAGAGCCACGAGGCGTCCAGAGATGACAGTGGTAAATTGCACAACATTTTCAGTGGGCGAAGCACTGCACAAAATCTCGAGGCCCAATGCAGGTGGGTGAAGTCTGAACTTTGTCCGTCGAGTGATGTATTTTTGGTTGTATTTTGCGGAGGGACAGTGCAGAGTGACAGTGTGGGTACTTTTGTCATGCATCTCCATTGCTTATGCCTGGTGTTGGCTTAATGGTTCGGGTGGCGAGCTTTGGATCCGAGGGTCCTGAGTTCAAATCCCGCTCAGCTGTTGAATTAATACCAGGTGGGGTTAACTCGGCCTGTCATCCTTCCGAGGTCGGCAAAATGAGTGCCAGCATGCTGGTATACTGTGTCGGAGTGGCGACCCATCCAGGATTGTGCCCAATAGCTAAGGAGACTGCTGAAGCAGCACCAACGCTCTGCACAGAGTATGGTCCCAATCTCCTCCTCCTCCTCCATTGCTTGCAAACGAACAACCAAGCAGCTTGTAGAGCGCTCGCCAAGTGGCTTCAGCACTCAAAAAAGCACTCCAATGAAACGGTTGATAAAGAACACTAGCTTGGCAAGCAATAGCAACCTGATTGGTGATTGGTGATTGGCACACCCGCAAAAACAAAAACTGGACCACTGGACCTGTCGCTTATCTGGGCTCTGACCTAATATTGCAACCCAAATTTGGTAGGATTCTGACTGGTGGGTCTGGAGAAGAATATTTTTGAAGGAATTTACGCGACCACAATTTTGACACACTTTTGGTCACCTGATCGGCATGACCTCCACAATTTAACATCACGACCATGTCCTGAAGTTGGAACCCAAATTTGCTAGCATTCTGATTGGTGGGTCTGGAGAAGATTTTTGAAGGAATTTACACGATTTCCCCAAAAATTTACTAAGTCGGTCATTTTGACACAATTTCGGTCACCTGATCGGCCATGACTTTAACAATTTCATTAACATACCGACCCTGGCCTAATGTTTCAACCAAAATTTGATGGCATTCTGACCGGTGAGTCTGGAAGAGAAGACTTTGGAAAGAATTTGCACGGCCGCCATTTGACACACATCTCGTCATGTGATTGGCATGGCCTCTGCAATTAACATGAGGAACCTGTCCTAATATCACCCAAATTTGGCATTCTCACTGGTGGGTCTGGAGAAGAAGATTTTTGAAGAAATTTACACAATTTTCTCAAACATCGACTATGTGGCCATTTTGACACTTTCGGTCATGTGATCGGAAATGAACTCCACAATTTAACATCCCCACCCGCCTAATGTTTTCAACCCAAATTTGATGCATTCTGACTGGTGAGTCTGGAAAAGAAGACTTTGGAAAGAATTTGCACGGCCGCCATTTTGACACACATCTCGTCATGTGATTGGCATGGCCTCTGCCAAATTTAACATGAGGAACCTGTCCTAATATCACAAATTTGGTGGCATTCTACTCACTGTGGGTCTGGAGAAGAAGATTTTTGAAACAATTTACAAATTTTCTCAAACATTGACTATGTTGGCCATTTTGACACTTTCGGTCACGTGATCGGAATGAACTCCACAATTTAACATCCCTACCCCGGCTGAATGTTGCAACCCAAATTTGGTCGCATTCTGACTGATGGGTCTGGAGAAGAAGATTTTTGAAGAAATTTACGCAATTTTCCCAAACATTGACTAAGTTGGCCATTTTGACACTTTCGGTCACGTGATCGGAATGAACTCCACAATTTAACATCCCTACCCCGGCCTAATGTTGCAACCCAAATTTGGTCGCATTCTTCCTGGTGGGTCTGGAGAAGAAGATATTTGAAAGAAATTTACTAAGTCGGCCATTTTGACCTACTTAAAGTCATGTGACCGGAACGAGCTTTGCAATCCCTGATAACAGCCAGGAGAGGAACGTTGCTGCCAAATTTCAGCAAATTTCAGACACACGGACAGATGGAGTGCGATGACAATACTTTATGTGGAATTTAAATTGCAGATAAGCTAAAAAAAACATCACTAATTTCTTAACATTTTCAGATTTCACTCCAGATTTCGACAATTAGTTCACGAGATCCGATCCTCAAAGCCGAAATCATATTTCGATTGTGTACTTTAATTTGTCCATGAGAGGTCATCGTGGAAAAAAATCACGTCATATAATGGATGAAATTTCTCCAAGATCCTAATTTGAAAACTCTAGCATTTACAAAAGCGATGTATACAGC
>CM068961.1:16138348-16151365 GCA_035128595.1 Eptatretus atami | reverse complement strand
TCTGCAGTTATTAAAAGGAAGAAAAGAGCGAAAGATCAAACATCCTCGAGATGGTTGTGTGATCATGCGACTCCCAAATTTACTAAGTGGCATCGAGATCCATTGCTATGGCATCGAGATCCAGGGCAGAAAGTCCACATTTTGTGCATGACCCGGGCGGGGCCGAGTGAGAGGGGCACAAGGCCCACGAGATGGCAGGTTGTGCTGCGACAGGAAATGCCCCTCCCCTCCACTCCACCACAAGAAAAAAAAAACTATCTACAAAAATCAAGGTCGTGGAGTCACGGTGTGAATCGATTATGTGGTCTGCTGTTGCAAAGGGCAGGGAGTCGTTGGAGATGGAGGGGTAGGGGTAGGGGGGGTGGGGTTGGACTGTTTTTGTGTGTGTGATTTGCAGCCAATGGTGGATGCGAGGCATGCACGCTGGAACGGTCTCATAGCCCACGGCTACCCGTGACACTGATGTATTACGGCTGTCAGCCTTCAAAACGGCTACATAATCGCCAGTTATTCACGTCTCAAACAGCGCAGGGTCCCCCCCCCATCTCCTTCTCCTGGTGCTCGAATGCTTTATCTTCGCACTTCGACTGTGAGAGTCAGCGCTGCTCCACTCATCCCACCAGACATTCATATCGTGAAGCAAGGTGCGACTGTGCGAGAATTGTGAGTCTCTTGTGAAGTCACGTGTCTCTCGTTCTTATCACCCCGTCTCCCTTTCCTCCCACTATCGCTGCAAGCAGTGTCGTGGCACACATTGAGCACACAACCATCATCGACGATGGTGTGATCTCCACGCTGGTGCCTCCAGCCTCCACACATTCATAGCACTGGAAACACTCGCTCCCAAAGAGAGTGGTCAGCGGGATCATGTGTACATGTCCATGTCTGCAACGTTCTACATCGTTGAGTTACATTTATATTCAAAGTCTTTTTCGCCTTAATTATATATTTTCACACTCGCTTAGTCTATGATACCTTAGACTCGGCCATGTTTTCATCCTTGTGATAATTATAAATTGTTTAAATGTTTATTACCTCCACCAACGAAGGTAGAAGGTTTTGTTTTCACCCATGTCTGTTTGTTTGTTTGTCATTTGGCAAAAAAATGTTTTGTCAAGTATGTTGGTCTATAGCGTCCATCTGTCCGTCTGTTAATTGGCGGAATCCTTCGGATTTCGGCAATTATGTTGGTCGGTTGTGTGTGTGTGTGTGTCATTCTGTGTCTGTCTGTGTGTCTGTCTGTCTGTTGGGTGGTCGCTAGACTACCGTTATTCTCAGGTTTTCCGTCTGTCTGTATGTATGTAATGGACAGCTCTGGAGGCCAGAGGAGTCAACCAATTTTGATGAAACTTGACTGGTAGGTTCATACCAGGACCAAGTTGTATGCTTTTGAGCACCGTTGCTATGGACGCCACCGTTGCCTAGCAACGGGACTTTGAAATTTTTGAAAAAATCCGAAAATAAAAATTTGAAAATAAAAAAATCGGCTTCCGCGCTTTTATGCGCACTATAATCAACCTCTTTGTCAAAAATTTTCAGCCCGATCCGTCAAAAACTGTATGACGTATGCAATTATATAGCGACCACCCATGTTGCCTTCCGGCTTGTCTGTCTGTTTGTGTGTTTGTTTACCCTGTAGCAGCCACGCCGTTTCAGCGATCATGACCAAACTGGGTGCAGACGTCGGCCATGGTCCAACTTAGACACTTGTCGTTTTTGGTGAATCTAGGTCAAAGGTCAAGGTCAAGGTCACCAAAATTCTTATTTTCGCAATAACGTCCGCTAAAATGGTCGTATCGACTTCAACCCAAATCCAAAATGTGCATCTTCCAATTCTGCATCCAACCATATGTCTCATTGGGGTATCACACCAACACCCTTCTCAGCGGTCGGGAGTCGAATGTCAGGGGGGGGTCAGGTCAAAACTTTCAAATTGCGATAAAAACGTCATTTCGATCCCGATTGACTTACAATTTGGCATGTGGTATCTTGGTATGAGTGTCCTATTATATGCCAAAAATGATGAAATTTGATTCAGCCACTTCCGGTTACCATGGTAACAAAGTTCAAGTGTTGTAAATTCGTTGTTATTGGTTTCATTCCAGGGAGGTTTGATCTCGCGCATGCATAGCTTGTCACTATTTGAAGTCACAAGGTTAAGGCAAATCTGGTGACCTTGAAAGATCAAACTCCAGGTTTTTGTTTTTTCAGAGATCATGGAGATATGACAAAGTTATTCCGGCAATTCCTTGCTCAACGAGCAATTTCATTTGTCTGTTTGTCACACGATTTTTGGCCACAGTTTTCAAGTAATCATTCTGAATTATTTTTTTTTGTATGTGTAGGTGACCGGCCAAGGACAGCAATGCTTAATTTTGGTGAAAATCCGAATCGGGATCTGAGAATATTTTAAGTGATTTTTCACCATTGAGAGATCGGGCCAAAAACGATATACAGCACAATATCTCAAAAGGTTATAGATGGATTCACACGAAACTTGGTGGACAGGTTGGGAGTGTGAAAAGGAAGTTCAATTTTGGTGAAAACCCGGATCCGGATGCGGATCTGATAATTTTTAAACTTATTTTTAACCATTGAGAGATCGGGCTAAACCGATATATAGCACGATATCTCAAAAAAGTTGTGGACGGATTCGGGTGAAACTTGGTGGACAGGTTGGGTGTATCGCAAAGGACAAATTGTTTCGATTTTGGTGAAGATCTGGATCTGGATGCGAGAATTATTTGATTTGTAAAGTGATTCTAGGAAGAAAATGCTCCCCACCGAAGTGACCAGCGGGGGTTGTGTTAATATCTTCATGATTATTAATTCCAAAGCAGAGTAACTCACATAACAGAGTGCAACCCATTCTTCTGACATAATGCCTTTAGTTGGGCAGTGTATAGGCAACAAACAGCTGCCTCGATCTCTCCCAAAAATAAAAAAGAACCCAGGTGACATAAATGAAGCAAACACATGCATACTGCTTGTGTGCATATGTAATACATATAGTGGTTATATAGCTCGGATAATTCAAGTTGCACCCCTCCACCCACCCCCAGGAAGAAAATGCAAAGATGGGTGAATGTTGTTTTTTTCCAAAACTTGATAAAAAAATCAAACAAAACTTCAGGAAACACACCTTCAGGATGTCCTCATCAATCCCTGAAAGTTTCAGCTTCCTCGGTCAAATCCTTGAGGAGTAGTAGTTGAAGCAAATGTAACGTACTTTCCCTCCATTATATATTTCTCTCCAAAATCAAACATCTCATACTTTCCCTCCCTCCACGTTATTGGTGCCATGGGGGTTTGGGAGAAGGGATCCTTCCTATAAGACATGTGGTACAACCGCTATGTCTCAGATGGGGGTGCCCCATTGACACGGGTTCTACTTCCCTCCCACAGAATTTCTCCACAGTGCTTGCTACTCACTGCGTGCTGCATGGCCCTCTCAGGTGAGCCTGTTGGCGTCGGTGACGGGCATTCCGCTGGCAACCTCAGACTCCTGACCTGGGGTTGGGCCATAGACTAGAAACATGTGAGGTATAAAAAACCGCTGGGATCACGTTGCCGTGCCTCGTGCGCGACCAGCCCAGCAATCTCAGTAAGAGACACTGTGCCCCGCACTCTTCCGGGCAGATGGTCTTGCCGCCATGCTAAAGAGAGGAGGAAGGAGAGGGAGAGAGGATGGAGGGGGCAGAGAGGAGGAGATGAGAGAGAGAGAGGGGGAGTGGAGAGGGGAGAGGGTTTGGGAGGAGGTAAGCATGAGGGGAAGGGGTTCTAGACTTGCGTTTGGTAAGGGGACTTGAAGGTGAAAGGGGAAGAGGGTCTCAATTTGCGTTTGGTGGTGAATTGTGAAGAGGGGGTAGAGGTGGTATGGAATTGAACGAAATGAGGTACGTTAAAACAGCACGTTAACACAGCAAGCAGAGACTGCCCAGAGATTCCATGGGGGTGCAGAGGAAGGAGGTATGTGTGAGGGGGGGAGAGGCAGCATGATGGGAAGGGAAGGCAGTGTAAGGGGAGGGGAAGCGAGCATGAAGGAAGGAATGGCGATAAAACGTACCCAAACAGCAACATTTTCTTGTTAATCTCAGAGTTCTACATCAAACCAGGTGAGAGCATTCAAAACCCATGCTATCCACCTGGTAAAGGCCTGCCACATACATGCAGCAACCTTTCACCCCTCCAGTTGGCTCATTCTGAATCAGATCTGTACATGTTACACTCCAGGGAAGCAGTTTTAAATTCAAAACTAAACCGTCAGTCCTTAACAGCCCCCATACGCGTTCCCCAACTTCTTGCAGGTCTATGCAAACTACACCGGCAATATACTCATGCTTTCACTTGCACACTTGCACGGATTCTCACTGGCACGCTCAACTTTTCCCACACCCACACTGCGTGGCACATCCCACGTGGCTTTGGGGCAGCAGCATGTCCGCTCCCCACATGCTGAAGCACATGGTTTACGACATGGCCGTGTAACCTCCATCACAGCACCACAGCCTCGGGTGTGAGTTTTGGTTCATGCGCCCGCAAAACACAACCACACAACATACCACACACACATAACCAAGAATGCAGGCATGCACTCACCCTCGTGGAGAGTCCCTTTGCAAATCCCAATCTACCCATTTGTACCATGTCCGTGTGTGGTCTACGTACCTCTTCATGCTCACACATGCAGTGGCCTTTGCACCCCTCCGGTCGGCTCACTCTAAATCAGATTTGTACATGCTACACTCTGGGGAGGCCGTTTTAAATTTAAAATTAAACCGTCTGTCCTCAACAGAGAAGGAGGGGTGAGGGAAGAGAGGGATAAGAGTGGGAGAGAGGGAGGGTGGGAAAGAGGAAGGGGGGAAGGAGGGGGAGTGATGGAGAGGAGAGCAGAGAGGAGAGGAGAGCAGAGAGGAGAGCAGAGAGGAGAGCAGAGAGGAGAGCAGAGAGGAGAGGAGAGGAGAGGGATTCCGGCAAATGGGACGCCCAGTTTAACGTCCATCTGAGAAATGACACACACATTGATGAACGAACCTGCCTGTGAAACACCGGGATGACAGTTCATACCAGGCTCAAGATTCAAACCCAGGTTAGACAGCTTAGAGCGAGCGTGCGTAGTTCTCGGATATCCTGCCATGATGTGGCAATTCATT
The DNA here is from genome assembly GCA_035128595.1 of Eptatretus atami. Taxonomy (NCBI): domain Eukaryota; kingdom Metazoa; phylum Chordata; class Myxini; order Myxiniformes; family Myxinidae; genus Eptatretus; species Eptatretus atami. Next base: position 16,146,212 of record CM068961.1, on the reverse strand, counting down.
GCTTTGTAACATTTTTTATTCATTGTAATTCTCTAATTTATTTTGCCTTCCTAACTTCGGAGATGTCCCCATGGAGAACCAAGCTGCAGTATCGCCACGGAAGCTTGGAGAGATCGAAGCTTGTAGAGCGCTCTTCAAATGGTTTAAGCAATCAAGCAAGCATTCTCACAAAACGGTTGAAAAAAAAACTTACAAAAATGAAACATTTAATTTTCTATATTCATCTGTCTATTTCGAAGTGATGGGTCATATAATGAAAGCAGATAACACAAAAAGGGGAAACTTTGTGTAAAATAAAACTGCACTCAAGCAAGCACTCCAATGAAATGGTTGATCAGGAATGGCTGGTTTGGCCGGCGAAAGTAAGCCGATAGGGATAGGATAGGCACATACTCGCAAAAAATCAAAACATCACTCATTTCTTTACATTTTCAGATTTCACTCCAGATTTCTACAGTTGTTTAATCCACGTGATCTGATCCTCTGAACTGACATAATATTTTGATTACAGTCTGCACTTAAATTAGTCCGTGAGAGTAGATCGTGGAAAATTGCATTGCATAATGCATGAAATCGCTCCAAACTCCTCATTTGAAAACTATAGCACCTGCAAAAGCGATGTATCCAATGATTTGTAGGTATGAAGACGAAGCGTTCGATAATATGAGTGAGGAACGTGAAAAAACAAACAGACACTTTGAGTACTTTATCGTTAAGAAACCGTCGCGGCCTGTTCCAAGTCAATGCATTGTTGAGTAGGCCCCAAAAAATGTCGGATTAAGACCCCTGCGAGCAAGAGTGAGGTGACCAAGGATGATGCCATGATAAAGGATGATTAAATCATCTTCAAAATGCATGCAAAGTTACAGGGCTGCTTCGGTTCATTGGTTGTTTGGAGGTTATGGATGGACCACAGCACACGACACATCACACACACACCCACAACCACGTTTTATAAACAGACGAGCAAATACAACCTGCCACTTTGCTGATGGAGATATTAAGGGGGAGGAGAGAGGAGGGAGGGGAGGGAGAGAGAGTGGTGAGAGAGAGAGAGAGGTGGTGAGAGAGAGAGAGGGTGGTGAGAGAGAGAGAGAGGTGGTGAGAGAGAGAGGGAGGTGAGAGAGAGGAGGGGGAGAGAGGAAGGTGAGAGAGAGGAAGGTGAGAGAGAGGAAGGGAGAGGGAGAGGGGGAGAGAGAGGAGGGTGGAAGCTTGAAGAGTGAAAGAGTGAGGAAGGGGGGAGGGGGAGAGGGGAAGGAGGGAGGTGGGAGTGCGACGCCTCACCGAACGTTGCTCACACATGCTGTGGGAGGGAGGGTGCAAGGACGGGGTGAGAGAGAGAGGGGGAGAGAGAGAGGCAGAGAAGAGAGAGAGAGAGAGAGAGAGAGAGAGAGAGACAGACAGAGAGAGACAGACAGAGAGAGAGCAGAGAGAGAGCAGAGGAGAGACGACGAGCAGGGAGAGGGAGAGAGGAGAGGGGAGAGAGAGAGGGAGAGGGACAGAGACAGAGAACGAAGCGGAGAGGGAGAGGGACAGACAGACAGAGAGAGACAGGGGAGAGGGACGAGGGAACAGAGACAGAGAGACAGAGAGACAGAGAGACACGAGAGACAGAGAGAACAGAGAGACAGAGAGACAGAGAGACAGAGAGACATAGAGACAGACGAGACAGAGAAGACAGAGAGAAGAGAGACGAGAAGACAGGAGAGTTTTTATGTCCTTTTATTACAAAAATATAAAAGGGGGTTGTTACATGAACTCAAATAAACCAGAACCACCAGTTACAACCAATTTGCAAAGGAGAGAAACATAAACCACATGAGGAAAATTAAGCAAACAAAGTAAACACAAGAAGAAAGTAAAATTCAGAAAGTGAGTATCAGGTGGCCCTCAGATACTTTACAGAAATCATCATTCGTGCACCATAGCTTCTCCAAGTACTCCAACTGACTGGAATGAGAGCAACCGTCAAATTCAAGTTTAATTCGGCTTTCACAAAGTGCCTTAAGAATTACCACGGTATCCGTACGGTATAATTCATTCTTCAACTTGGACTTTCTGGTCTTATAAATTACCAGCTTGGCCCAAGAAATGAGAAAATTTGCCAGAACTGCCTTTGGAAGGCGAAAAGGACCGCTTGGACCAAAAATAAATATTGAAAAACTAAAATCAAGAGAAAAGCGTGCAAATAGCGCTTTCAAAATGATGAATATGGAGGTTAAGCTGTAGCATAGAATGTATGCGCGTGACAATGTTTAAACTTGTCCACAAAAGGGACATTGCTTGCTTATCGCTTCTGAAAATCAGTGAATAAGCGAGTTTGTGGGCAGTATCCAGTGTGCAATTCTCCATTGGAGATCACCAGCACATTTAGTCACAGGTTTCTTATAATACCATCCCCAAACAGGGCCGAAAGGAGGGGTATGCGGCTGGACTGTGGACCACTTACTAGGTGCAGGGGTGGACAGGGAAGGAAAAAGAGCTTTCAGACATTGTAAGTACAGGATATTTGCAGTTGTTGTTGGAAAAAGATAGAGGGCGGCTGAAGTTAAATGGTTCTGAGGCGGTGGAAACAGATAACTGAAGATTAAGGAAAGGGGAAAGTCTTGGCTCTGAGAGGGGTGTAGGACGATTCCACCGAGTTTGGGAAGTACAATACGTATGAAGCACTGTTTTTAAGCACCTGTCTACCTTGCGACAGGACCTAATGCTGGTCGCTGAGGTGAGAGCAGAAACACTTAGCCATGTTCCATTGGCGTTACTTTTAAGGTGGCACACCTTTGTTATTGAGGCGTTGATAAAAAATTTTTTTTAATGAAAGTCCCATTATTATCAAAGCCTTCAAAGAGTAAGTTGTGAAACAGTGACTCACTCAAAAACATAGACTGCTCGTAAGTAGTGAAAGCCCGAGACCAGGTAAAGGCTCGTCAGACGTTTAGTATACTTTGATAAAAGGAAGACGGTGAAGATGAATCAACCCTGGTTAGGTCCATTTGGAAAAGTTCCTTAGTGTAACCGAAGTTCTCCACTTGACACAGGATACAATTCGCAAGGTCTCTCCAAGGCAACAAAGGCTCATGCGGGAACTGCCAAATCGTCCGAAGACGTCCGAAGCCACCCTCAGACACCGGTAGGTTCAAACTTTGTGGTCGCAGCCAGTGTTTTTCCAAACCAGAAGAATTGAGTAACACGCTTTTGTGTTTCATCAACCAACAAAGTGGATGGTTGCAGAGCCAAGACCTTGTGCCATAAAATTGAAGTAACCAGGGTATTTATTACTAATTCCCTGCCATGGTAGAACAGCTGGCAAAGTAAGGCCTTTCCATTTCAACAAAATCAGTTCAATTCATTCAGGCAAGCCTTCCCAGTTGTGCTTCACGAAATCACCAGGACCAAGGAAAATCCCCAGAAATTTTATACCATCTCTCTTCCAGGTGATATTAACAGGGAGAGATGGGGGTAAGTGAGGGTATGGGGGGTGGGGGTAGGGGATTCTTGCCATGGTGCTTCTGTTTTTCCCCAGTTAATCTTTGCAGATGAGGCTTTGCTAAAAAGGTTTACATCATGCATCATCCTCATAATGTCATTTGAGTCACTGATGCAAACACATATGTCATCAGTATAAGCACTGGTCTTAATAAGGTGGTTTAACCTTCGAATGGTAAAGCCAGACAAAGACTTCTGGAGAGTGTTCAAGACGGGTTCAAGAGATAGGGTATATGAGGCACCTGAGACTGGACAGCCCTGCCTTACCCCTCTTTCAATACAAAAGGGAGGGACAAGTTCATTGTTCATGGCAAGGAGGGCGGATATGTTATAATAACACAGGTGTATGCATGATAAAACAAAGGGTCCAAAACCAAACTGTTGCAGTACTTCAAACAAATATATCTGAGAAACATAATTAAATACCTTTTCTTGATCCAACAAAACACGACCGACGTGTTCATGATAAATGTTGGAAACATCAATCACATCACGAATGACAGAAACGTTGTCATGGATATTACGACCAGGAACACAATATGTTTGGTCCACGTTTACAGTGTCCTTTAGGAGGGGTGAAAGGCGCAATGCAATGGCTTTGGAAAAAAAATATTATAGTCGGTGCAAAGTAACGATACCGGTCTCCAATGGGAAATAAGCAAGGGGTCAGCTTTCTTGAGGAGCAAGGTAAGTACTGCTCTTCTGCAGCTCAATGGGAGGTCATTCCTTTTGAGGCTCCCTTGGAGGACTGAAAGCAGTTCAGGCCCAATTAAGTCCCAAAACAGTTCAAAGAACTCTGACGGCAGTCCATCAAGGAGATTCTGTGATATGTTCAGTGGAGTACCTAAGATATGGCAAGTATGGCACATTGCCCTGGGCGCTACTTGAAGGGGGGGCGCCACTGAGCAGGACTTGGTCTCTGTCAAGAATGTTGAAAAGACGTCAGAGTTGAAAGGCGTCAGAGACGAAAGAAACAAATGGCTGATGAGAACTCGAGAGATGCTGGGTTAACAGCCAAGGAGGAAATGGAAAGAGTCATGAAGGAAACACTCGACCGTCTTCACAGAGAAATGGACGAAAGGTTCGCTGGTTTGCACGACACCGACGCCAAGTATGGGTTCTTTCTCGATGTCGAGGGACTGTGTTACGGCGCCGAGAGTAACGACCTGAAGAAGAAGTGCGAAGATTTGGGCGAATTGTACAAGCTCTGATGTTGATGGACAGCAGCTATATGAAGAAATTTTGGATTGCAGAATGTTGCTATCAAGTTAGGCCAACATGAAAATATCAAGGCCTGAAGAGCTTCTCCAATTTATTATTCAGTAAGGAGATGAGAGCGGCTTCCCCGATCTTCGCATTGCTATTCAGATAACGCTGACCACCGCAGTTTCCATCGCCAGCTGTGAGAGATCATTCAGCAAGTTAAAACTAATACTTTCGTATTTGAGAGCCTCCATGGGTCAAGGCAGACTCTGTGATCTTGCTCTGCTGAGTGGAGAAAGAGAAGAAACTGAAAAAAACTGACTTTGAGCACATCGACCAATTTGCATCAGTGAAAGCAAGGAAGGTGCAGTTGTAATTTTCATGTTGTGCCATAATTTGTTAATTAAAAGATTAACGAGCTTGGGTTGTATTTTTGAGCTGATATTATGGTAAAGTTATCTAAAAGATGGGTGTCAGATGTTTGGACAGGGGTGCAATTTCAGTGCTTGCCATAGGCGCTATTTTCCGTACATACACCCCTGGATATGTTGGACAATTTGAGATTTTTTCCTCAATACTAACATTGCATGAAGGCATGCTGTCTAAGGTAGCTGGCACAGCGACAATTGGGGATGAAAGATCGTCAATAGATAAGTTGGGATAATGCGAGTTCGAATTTTGGTCCTTTTATCCCCCAGTCGAGTCTCGACCAAACTTGTTATCGTTCACACAAGGATTTAAGGAAGTTTGGATTTCAACATTTTCTGGAGATATCGCACGCAAATCTTCCATAATAATGAGGGTCCGTCAGCTACAGGCAGATAATCCACATTCTCATCTACCGGTAGCTCACATCGATTACTCATCGATATCTGATCAGTTAAATCTGAAGCTGCGTCCAACGCTTCAGACTCAAAAACCACCTTCTCTTCCTTCCGAGATGAGGGCACATTCCGAGGTGTTTTTCTCATTCTAATAGAGGAAACGAGTGTGAATCCGTCCCAAACGTTATTGTTATCAGAAGTTTTCGATGTTGAAGGGACATTGTCTGAGACAGTAACTGCGGTGGTATGACAGTATCAGGATGAGCAGGGGACGCAGTGTCAACAAAGGAGGTTGTCTGCTCATCTGCAGAGGAGGCAGTTTGGAGACAGAAACGTTTTAGACGGCCAAAGTCCCCACAGTTAAAGCATTTTAACGTTTCCGTCGATGCAAATACTTGGTACTCGTGATTGTCAACACGAAATTTAAATACTGCATTTAGTACTTTGTCCATGTTGGATGTAGGAAGCACCATGTACACCTGCCACCGGAAGGACATGATATGCTTAGCCTGCTCGCTACGGCAGCCCAGAGGTAACATTGTGATCTGGGACACGACTATACCAGACAGAGATAGCTCAGTTAAAAGCGATACAATCTGAATGAATGGTGGAACATTAGATAACAGCATTTTCACGACTGGAGTGTCAAGTGGGGAAGCTAGGACAGTGTTCATTTTCGGTAGACAACCCAGTCACGATGATTTCACGTACCAACTGCTCTTTAGCTACGAATATCACCACCCGTTTGTTCATCCCTGAAGCTGCACGGATTTTTTCTAGTCCGATAATGTTACCGATCGAGATAACGATGTCTTTCCACACTAACATCATTCGGAGGAACACAACCACTCCATGTTTCCATGTAAGGGCCTCGAAGGCCGTGCACAGAAAAGTGCCGACATTTTTTACATTGAGGTTTTCCCCCCCAAGCTGTGATTAATTATAGGGGAAAAGAGATAGCGCTTTCTGTAAGACAGAAAATGACCATCGGTGTAAGAGGTCCGTCTAAAAAGTAACGGGACTGACTTCAAAGAAATTTTATTCCAAACATATATTAAATCACAGTTGTCCCTTCAAAATACTTTCCTCCAGTCTCACAACTTGTCCATCCTCTTCTTCCAGCTTCGATGCACCCCCGGAAGGCTTCTTCTGGAATCCTCCGGAGTCCGTCGTCACGGCCCTCTGATGGCTCCACATCAGGAATCGGTCCCCTTGAATCACCCCCTTGAGCTTGGGAATAGGAAGAAATCACAAGGGGCCAAGTCTGGCGAATACGGGGGTTGCTCCAGAGTTGGCACGTTCCTCTCGCCAGAAACTGTCGGATGCTCAGGGCACTGTGAGAGGGGCGTTGTCATGGTGGAGCACCCAGGCGTTGTTCTCCACAGATCCCTCCTCTTGTCCGGAACTGATCTCATGAGGCGCCAGAGGATCTCCTTGTACACGTATTGATTCACTGTTTGACCTGTGGTAGAAACTCGAAGTAGACATGCCCTTGATGTCAAAAACCGATGAGCATCACCTTGACCTTCGACTTCTACATCCTTGCTTTCTTTGGTCTTGGTGATGCCGGACTATCCACTGACGACTCTGCCGTTTCTCTCGGGATGTATTCGAATATCCACGATTCATCGCCAGTAATGACCTCCCGAGCAGGTCTGGATCGTCCTCGAGCGCTCGATAATGTCTTGACAGACAGTACTCTTTGCTGTTTCTGGTCCTCGGACAACAGCTTGGGGACCATCTTTGCGCACACCTTGCGCATTTCAAGATTTTCAGTGATGATGCTCCAGACAGTGTCCTTGTTGATGGAAAGTTCCTCAGCAATCATCCGCACCGTGAGTCGATGATCTGCCCACCATCTGCTTCACACGCTGATGTTGTCCGCCTTTTTGCTCGTTGAAGGTCTTCCAGACGTGGATCTCTTCAACCTCCTCCCGTCCCTCTTTGAACCTCTTGCGCCATTCAAATGCACGTGTGCATGACATCGTTTCTTCCCCATAGACTTGCTGCAGCATTGCGAAGGATTCGGAAGGTGTTTTGCCAAGCTTGGCAGAAACTTCAGATTGGCTCTCTGCTCACGACTCATAGTGCGACGGCTCAGCTAGAGAACGTGTTAAGCACGATCTGTAAAAAATCACACATGAGCGCAGTCAACCATCACCAATCATATATATTGCTGGAATGTTGCGAAAGACTGTGACGCAACCCGTTCATTCAAGTTGTGTAAGCGGAGCACACAGCAGGCTCAGTCCCGTTACTTTTTAGACGGACCTCGTATGTTATAGCGATGAGAAACTGACGCAATAAGACACAGCTCACCATAAACTGATGAGAAAACACGGCAACCCCTC
>CM068961.1:16104268-16119929 GCA_035128595.1 Eptatretus atami | reverse complement strand
TCGGGGATCAATATCACAAATCAAAAGAGGTGGTGTTAATACTGGTCATACATTTAGTTAGGCCTCATCTAGAAAGAATACTGTGTTCAGTTTTGGTCACATCTCGGGAAGGACATTGCTACCATCGAGAGTAGTGCACAGTGTAGAGCAGCTGGATTAATTTCAGGGCTAGCTCAACTAAGCTGTGAAGAATGACTTAAGGAGGCAGAACTTTATACATGAGAAAGGAGGTGATTGCGAGAGGATCTGATAGAGATGTTTAAAATAATTAAGGGTGTGGACAAGATGGGCACAATGGAGTTGTTCAGCAGAATGGATGCGGCATTAGGACCAGGGGCTGTAGATTGTGGGTAAATAAGATGAGAGTTACAACAGTATTAAGACAGGGGTCTTTCAGGCGGAGACTGGTTCATGTATGGAATGGTTTCCCCTGAAAGGTAGTGTCATTGAAGGGGGTGGACAGGTTTAAATGGGAATTAGATAGGTACCTGGATGCATTGGAGATGGAGGGGTATGGGGATATTGGGACAGCTTGTAGGTAGATGATGGATGATGGATTCTGGGGTTGGTGTCGTGCAGGCATGATGGACTGAATGGCCTCCGCCTGCGCCAAAGTTCCTAATGCGTGTATATAATCTCGTGCAAAAGTTTGATGTGATTTTTGCAAATAAGAGCTCCTGGGGAAGTTACTGTGATGAATGAGTAATTGTGAAGGTTGCCTTTGAAGCTTGCTTTTTTAAGCTTGATCTCATAATAATTGCCAATGCTTATGGATGACTTATCAGAAAGGGTGCTGAAGCAAGAAAGGGTGCCAAGGCCTTGCCTGCTCAGTCTGGATGTGGGCCTGATGGTAAATTTCATCCTCTTGCCAAGAAAAGTATTTTTCTGCAGGAGAGATTGCCAACATGGACTCTGCTACTATCACCCGAGGCTTCCATTCCGTCTCTGTAGCAAATTAAACTGCCATCCTGCAAGTGGCCTATAAAGGGTCAGAACACAAACACTCATTGTCATGGCAAAATCTCTTCTGTGAGACAGCAGAAATTTAGAGGCTTTCCAACATCCTTGTCCACTCAACCAACTTGGTTCCCTTGTCATGGATGTACATGTCCTTATTTATTCTGCTTCCGTGTCTGTTCGTTCCCCAATTCTCCATCCTCCTTCGTAGGCCAACTCCCTCTGCTCCATCACAGTGTCAACGTCACCCTCCTGTCATTCAGATACTCCAAGAACCTCGATGTTTCGTACAAAAATAAATATGGATATTATTTATTTATAAAATAAAAAGCATCTCTCGCTAATTTCTTCCTCGGTCTCATTATCTACAAATTTCATTCAAATATTCTCCGCGTTCCCTTCATCTCTGTGGGATATTTCATCTGCCTTGCTGTCACGGGGTTGGGAGAATGACGTATTCGGACAACATTGCTTGGACTGCACTCCAGGCTGTATTTTACTGCCATGAACGAAAAATGCTCTGTACATTGGAGGGTCTTCGAAACCCTTCCACAATCACCGACTGGTCCGACTTTCTCCATCAGTTGATTTCATCCCATCTCCAACATCCCTGCAGTGCAAGGTCGTGCTAATCCGACTGGTGACAACCTGTCATTTCTTTTTGAAAGTTTGAAGAAGAAGGAAAAAAACGTTTCTCCAACGTAAGTTTATCCAGTCTTAGACATAACATTCTTGCTAAAGTGTGAGTTCTGCAAAGTGTATGATTTGCAATACGAGTAGTGACCAGTGAGTCTGACCTGACATTAAGTAAATTACGAGTATTAGCAACATGATGAATTATCAAACGAGATATTTTACAATTTAACCTTTTTAATTACTCAGCCTCATTTTTCTTTTCATAATCATGTGATCGGGAGAGCTGGCAGGATATATATGAGGTATGGGTACTCACCTTTGAGCCGTCTAGCCAGCTCCAAATTTCATCCCATTTATAAACTGTCATTGTGGTCTTTCATGTGCAGGATGAGTCATTAATGTGTGTAGGCCATCGGAAAGTCGTTAAACTAGAGGCCCTGACCACCAGCACTGCTTGTTAGTGGACGATAAAGAATCGCGACGAGTAGGCGAGGTCTCGCTGACATCCAGAATAAACTCCAAATTCCTGCACCTTCAGTCGAATGTCAGGCCTGGCCAGCCAGTTTACAAAAGGTATTCACCAAAAACTCCACCCCACAAGATAGAAGGAATGGGAGTCGTAGTGGAAGTATAAGTAGTGGTAATGTGAGTAGTTGGATAATGATAATGACTGAAAGTAGTAAGAGTAGCATCAGCAGCTGGCAGGATAGCTCAGAGGTGCTGCTGTTGCTATTGACCTCTCTACCCAAGTTTGATTCCCACCCGGCCAGACTCGACACTTCTTCACGATTGAAAAATAAATAAAACCAGAGTTTATGGAACACCTTACCCCGTGCGGTCTTGAGAAACAAGGAAATGGGCAGTGTCTGAGAGCGGCAAATTTGATTAGCCATGATGATGTAAAATGCTTTAATATTGTTACGAATTTCAGAATCCGGTCTGATGAATGCATCCACACATCCAGGTCCCCATGTCGAATGGGATTTTAAATGTGATGCGTTGAGAAGGGTAAAGAATAGATCCCCTCTCTTATGGGAAGCTTTTTTCTTTACGACAGACACGTTTATGCACACATTTCTTTCGAGAGTGCTGATGGCCACCGTTTTTTTTTCCTTCAGCAACGTTTACACACATTTCCTTCACGAACGCTGAGGCCCGCACTTTTTCGAGCGTGCGGGTTGTCATGGTAACGGTGCGCAAGTGGGGCAGGGTGAGCTTGGGGGGGACTCTGCGTCCGCCGAGATGGGCCGCATATATAAAAAGAATTGGAGGTCCGTTAAAAAGAAAGGAAGCGAGAGAGGAAGCGCACGAGAAGAGAAGCGAGCAAGAAGTGGGCAAGCGAGCCAGAAAGGAAACGCGAGCAAGTGAGCGTGTGGGTGTCTGACCAGTGCCAACGACACAATTCGTCCTTCCCAGTGCTTGAGCAAGCGAGCGTGTGGTGCGCGTGTGGGTGTGAGCAGCACCGACAACGAGTGAGGCATGGGTCGATCACAACGAGTGAGGCGCGGGTCAGCTACCAACGGACCGTGTGGGTCACTGGGACGTCACCAGTTTCGTGAGGAGCTGCCCGTGTCGCAGCACCGGGGTCTAAACCGAGACAGACGATCTCGGTGCCCCCAGACGTCGACTGGCGTTCAAGGCTGTTCGCGAGTGGGTGCACGGCAAGCTGGGTCCCGGCGACGGACAAGACACGCGCACACACATTTCAGGACGTTTTCACTTCCGGATGACTCTCTCTGGTGAGCGAGACGACTCTTCTCCCCCCCCCCACCCCCCGAATAATCTGCTCGGTACTCTTGTCTGTGTTATTGTAATCAACCCCTGATAAGCATCTGCTCTCTGTCTCTTTCCTGTCATTTTGATTGATTTTGCCTGATTAATTAATTATTCATTTCGATTGCTTTGGAATTTATTCATTTATTTACCTCAGGAAATAAAAAGTTATTTTTATTTATTTATTTCCTTATTATTAATAAATCATTTGTTGACTTCCAACCTGTGTTTGTCCTTTCCTTCCATTGGTCTAGCATTGTCCGAACCAAGATAGACTGGGAGGTAATTACCACAGAATTACCAAATCGTCGTCACGCACCAGCGGTTAAAACGCTCGGCCGCCCTAATTAAAATATAATCAATATAAGATTGGTGCTTTGCCGAGGGCGCGCTCCCCGCTCAGGTAACCACGTGACCTCTAGTTAAACGGCATAATTAGACGGTAGACACTGGAACTCGTGGTTAACTGGGTGGAGTTCGTGGTTCTAAAACAACCTACCGTACCACAACGTTAATTGTGAGCGGTGGCCTCAGGTCCGGCTCTACCGAGGACAACTGGGGATTAATCCCCCTGAGTGACAAGCTGGTGTCTCGGTACCCGTGGCCGCAACAATATTTTGTCCAAGTACTGCCAAACGGAATGGTTTTGAAAGTGCAAAAAGGCGATTTGTGTCCCACAGTGTTCAACTGTCAAATTAAATTGCAATAAAATTTATATTTTTAAAGGTTGTAGAAAAGAAAAATAATTCAACAGTTTACCGCCATTGCTGCAGCTTTTACACCACCTTATTTAACACGTTACATTAGTTATTTGTGCCTGTTCTTTGTGTCCTTTATGACGTCATTTAAAAAAAACAGTCGGTTTTCTGTTTGGAATGATTTTCAATTTTGTTTGACTGCCAGACAGACTAAAACTAATTTTCTCACTCCTCGCTGCACAAGCACAATCGGGACAATGCAGAACCAAAGTACTACTAAACTACAGTTTCGTTTTCTGATTCATGTTCCGATCTGTGTTCAAAATATAACATTCAATTAAAATCAAGTTGTTAATCTAACATAAACTGACATCTGTGGAGACAGACAGACAGACAGACAGACAGACAGATGAAAAATCACTCGACAACACTTGGCAAAAGAGAACAAAGAAGAACAGCACTTGGCAGAGCACATACTTCCACCAGGCTGAACAGTTTACGTTTTGCATCCCACTGATGGGCCGGATCTGAACCAAAATCAAATCGGCTTGTTCTTGTGACTTAACCAACTCATCCACAACTTTTTGAGATATCATGATATATATAGTTTTCAGCCCGATCTCTCAATTTTAGAAATTAGACCGAAATTGACCTTTTGCCCTTAAAAATAATTGTTGGTTGAATTAGTTGAGCTGATATGCAAATTCTGTTCAAATTTTAAGTCAATCGTATGAATACTAAGAATTTTATAAATTGCATCTAAGATGTTGACCTTTGGCCTACGTTGACCTTTTGGTATATGCTGACCTCAAAAATAAATGGTGGTTGTATTCAGGTCAGGTATGGGAGCAAGTGCCGGAGCAGTGCGTCGCAGCATCCACTTTCGGCCGGTACTCCAGGAGCCTCCGTCTGGACATCCCCCAGGCAGGTGCCTAGCCCATCCCCATCTCCTTGAGATGCCGATCAACCTGCTGCAACCAGGAGGCACGTGGTCGGCCCATTAGCCTCCTCCACTCACGAGGCTCCCTCGCTGAGTGAATCTGGTGAGCAGGATCAGCATCAGGAAAACAAGTCACATGTCCATACAGCCGCAACTGACGCTCACAAACTATGCAAGTAGCAAATCTCATTTGAGTCTGTGTCAGCAACTGCTCATTGGACACAAAATCTGACCAGCGATAGCCAAGGATTCTCCAAAGAGACCTGGTACCAAAGAAATTAAGTCTCCATCTCAGATCCCTGGTCAGAGTCCAAGTCTCACATCCATAGAGCAAGACTGGAAGCACCAAGGACCTTGAGACTCTGACTTTCGTCCTCCTGCGCAGGTACTGACAGCGCCACACCCCATGATCCAGTGAATCCATGACTTCCCAAGCCCGACCCAGATGTCTATTGACCTCTGGCTCACAGCAAGCAGAGACATGAATATCACTGCCAAGGTAAGTGAATCTCTCCATGATCTCAACATCCTCACCACAAACAGGTACAGACAAGATAGCAGCATCCAATATGTCATTGAAAGCCTGGATCTTAGTTTTGACGCAGGAAACCCATAATCCCAGTAGCTCTGACTCCTCATTCAGCATCTCCAGGGCTCCCAAAAGGATATCCAGAGTCTCCGCAAAGATGACTGCATCATCTGCGAAATTATGGTCAGAGATCTTGAGATTTCTAAACTATGCACCGCAGCTTGACATCCTCCGACATCCTCCCCAGAAACCAGTCTGTACAAGCACTGAAAAGTGTGCGGGCCAGTACACACACCTGATGAACTCCAGTAACAACTGGAAATAAGTCAGAGATGGCATCACCACATCTGACAGCACTCTCCATACCAGAGTATAGTTCAGACATCACATTGATCAGTTTTGGCGGCACCCCCATGAGGACCAAGAATCCTCCCGAGGGCATCCAGATTCACTGAATCGAACACTTTGCATAGATTAACATAGGCTGCAAGCAGCCCCTGCCAAAACTCTTGTCTGCATTCGGTGAGGAACTGAAGGGCAAGAATAAGGTCAATTGTTGAGCTCTTTAGTGTAAAGCCTGCCTGCTCTGGGTGCTGGTGCTCAAGCAGATGGTGGTGAACCCTGTCAAGAATTATCCGAGCAAAGACCTTGCCCGGCACTGAGAGCAGCACCACCCCTCAGTAGTTGTTGCAGTCCTGGCGATCACCATTCCATTTCCAGACAGGGATAACAAGGCCCCTCTTCCAGTCAGTTGGGATGATGCCTGTGTTCCAGGCAGAGCACAGAACTGCATGCAACGACACGAGTATAGCATTTCCACCAGCCTTGAGAAGTTCAGCATGGATGCCACAGATTCCAGGAGGTTTACCCCATTTCAACCGGTTCACCGTAGCCTGTGTTTCCACAAACGAAGGTGGATTCCAGTTGATTGGAGGGTCAGCAATAGAGAAAGTAACACCACTGACATCCAACTCAACAGCTGGTGGATCAATCTGGTACAGCCACTCAAAGTAACCTGCCCTGCGGGCCTTCACTTCAGACTCCTCTTTCAAGAGCACACCACCCTCCACTCTAACTACAGTACACCAAGGGACAGGATTGGAGGAACGCAATGCACAAATTCCCCTGTAAGCAGGACGAGAATCACTTGATCAAAGATGATGCTCATCCCCCTCACAGATTTCTCACACATAGACCTCTTTGTCCACCTCAGCGCACGTAAAGTTTTACGCTTCAACTCCCTGAACATCTCAGCTCTGCCATTAAGTCTGGTCCTGCGACTCTGGAAAATGGTATCCAGAGTCCCTCGAGAGACCAAATTCTTCTTCGCCCTACGGTGAGTTCCAAGACATCCACCAGAAACTTCAAGGATGGTGGTCTTGAAGGCACTCCACACCTCTTCAGGATTCACCAAAGCACCCAGATCCCCCAAATCCCCACTCAGCCTGTTTGCAAACTCGTCAGCTACCCTCTCATCATTGAGCTTGCCTACATCCAACCTAGACTGGGATGGTACCATTCTCCTATATTTAAGCTGCAACTTCAGAGTTGGTACCTCAAGTATGTGGTTGTTATTGAGGAACTGAGCACTCCGGTAGATCCTGCAGTTCTGGATCATCCTCCAGCGACCATCAACGAGCACATGGACAATCTCCTTTGCCACACCACCAGCATTGGAATACCAAGTCCAGCGATGAGCTTGTGGGCGGTGAAACCATGAACCAGCCACCCTAAGTCCATGACTTCTTGCAAAGTCAAGGAACTTAGTGCTTTTCTGGTTCACAGTTTCAAACCCATGGGGACCAACACATGTTTCATAACCATCCCTATCAGTTCCAGTCGATGCATTGAAATCCCCCAAGACTAGAAGAGTATCTCGTCTGGGGCACTGATCAACCACACACTCGAGCGTGGCATAGAATGCATACTTCATGGTGAGATCACTTGCCTCAGTCGGAGCATAAACACAGACCAGGGGAGAGAACACCCAGAGAGTGACGAATCCTTAGTCTCATAATACGCTTGATGACCGGTGTTTTCTCAATCATCATTGGAGTCAGCTTATTTGACACAGCGACAGCAACTCCTTCAGCATGGTAACCATCAGGGCGACCAGACCAATAGTAGGTGTCACCATCCACCACGATATTGCCACTATCTGGTCTCCGAACCTCAGAGAATGCTGCAATACTGAAGTTCAAATGCTTGAACTGAAATGATAACAGAGACAGGTGATCATTCTCTTTTTGGGACAGGACATTCCAGGAACCCCATCCGAAGGGACTGCCTCAGGTTAATCCAAGGAGACCGCCGTCTGATGGACGACAGCTCAGCACCACCCCGACACACACTACCGCAATCTGACCCGGGAAGGTTAACCCATGGTTTTTCTCCTGTCATCAAAGAGTGGGGTTCCCGAAGGCTTTTCCCCAATCCCGTCATCCGGTAAGCTGCCCTGTAAAGGGCTGGTGCACAAGAGGTACTCCCACGGAGTGGGTTTTCAATTTTATTTGCATTTTTCTTGTGTTTTGCAGAGTGAAATGTTTTACGGTGGCCGGAGTGCAAATCCTGCCACCAATCTCCTCAAAAATAGTAACCAAACTGCAGGAGGACATCCGCAGACACAGTTGGGCACAATATATGGATGGTCGTTGGCTTACAAGGAGCTCCTCCACCCTTTGACAGGTTTTGTTTTTAATCCTGCTTGGTGTCCATATCATACACCCTCCTCACCAGGAAACCTGGTGGGGCAGACGGTTTAGTCGCCGACAACCCGAGCACGATTCAGGTTAGTGCAGGTTTGCATGGTACCTGTAGCAAGTCACAGATCTAATCTGGCCTGACCTGACAAGTTGTATTCAGTGAGCTGTTAGTTCTGTTCAAATTCAAACAGAAAATCCTGTTCAAATTTCAAAGGCAATGGGATGAAAATTGCCAATTTTAGAAATTTGGGCCTGTTGACCTTTTGGCCTGTGTTGACGTTTTGGCCTATATTTACCTCAAAAATAATAGATGGTTGAATTCAGTGAATGATGTGCAAATGCTCTTCAAATTTCAAGTTAATCAGATTAAAATTGAGGATTTGAGAAATTTGGCCTATGTTCACCGTTTGGCCTAAGTTGACCTCAAAAATAATTAATAGGTGGTTGAATTCAGTGACCTGATGTGCAAATGCTCTTCAAATTTCAAGTGAATCGGGTGAAAATTGAGGATTTAAAAAAATTGAAAAAGTTGGTGACCTTTGGCCTATGATGACCTTTCGACCTTAAGAATAAATATGATTCTGTCAGATCACCGACTTCACTATTTGGTGAATTTTTATGAAGAACGGTTTAAAATTGTAACCTGTAGGTGATTAAAGGTGAGCGGACAGACAAACAAATGGAAGCGATCAACATACTTGTCAAACATACAACATACCTATAAAACCCAGATGGCTCACTAATGACCTTCAGTGATGTATGCAACCTGCGTGCCCCAGCCGGTCTCGACTACATGCAATGTCAGTCCACACACTATGGTCGACTCTTCCTGTCTTTTCGGCAATTTCTGATGGTCACCAAATGGCCGCAAATCAATAACAGTGTCATATCTCCAAACCAGTCATTTTTTTAATCCAAGCAATCTCCATTACAAATTGAGCAAGATGATTTGTACATGTTTGACATGCACTCATTACTCTCCTTAAAAACTATTTCAAAGCATAAGTATTCATTTCCAAGTCTCACATATTGTGTTTCTGATGCTGCATTGAAACAATCAATTTCTGCAAAAATGGCTTGTCTGCTTGAAAAAACACCAAAACAAAAAAAAACAACCAGCCATTAACTGTATCATTAATTAGAATATTATTGTTTTTTTGTTGTTTGTACACAACTCCATCGGACCCTCTTACACTCCCTTCGACCTCACATGTCCCACCCCCACTCCACTCATGACCACCCCCTTCCATTCCTTCCAAATGCATCAATGTCATATTCTGTTGAACTTCCGCTGCGTTTCTCCATGCTCTTCATTTCCTTTTATTTGCAATGGAGCAAGTGTTTGTTTGCATTTACGTATGCTGGATCTATACACATTGGTTGGACAACTGGCCTGACACCACCCACAATTGTAGCCTGAAAAAAGTCACACATCCATCATTTTAGTGCCATGGTAAGCCTCTTCGAAAGTGTCATATTCACAATTGCCATGCCCTCCCTATAAGTTTTCCGTTCAGTGTAAAACAATCGAAGCGAATGTCAATAGGATCATCAAATATCGAAAGGTTGGAGTCGATAGGCATCATGGACCTTGTGAAGGTGAAAGTATGTATGGGCCTCAGGCTTCTGGTGGCAGCCTATGGGCCAGTGCAACCACGATGCATTAGGCCAAATAAAAAAATTTTAAAACACCAGTTGATCGTCCCCGCCCGCTTCCTTTTTTGAAGCCGCCTCCTTTTTTTTATTTTGTCAAACATCCCGAAAAAAAATCCATATCTTCGTGTACAAGTTGCACCATTCTCTGAATCGATCATTTATTTTTATAACCGAGCCACAGTACTGAGTGCAGTGCTGCTGCTTTCTGCTCATTGCACTTTCCATTGCCGTGCCGTTTCCCACTTCCGTGATGCTTTTCATTTGTGAAGATGGTTTTCATGTGCTTCCAAATTCGGACGGGAACTAAAGTCCTGAAGCCATGCTATGCTGGAACAATTCTTGATGGGCGACGCCTACTGTGTGATGTTTTCTCCGATTTCACTTGTGGGGAGTTGGACCAGGGAGAGGCCATACAGGAGCAAGACCAAACAGCACTGGTGAGTCCACATCCCACATGTGTAAATCTGTGTATTTAAATATTGTTTACTGTAGATCTATATAGAAAGATGGCATAGCGATATGTGTATGATGTGTGAATATTTTCAATTTATTTATTTTGAAGTGTTTCCATGCATTAAACATGAAGGGTCCTGGAATGAAAATGTCAGTGGCCATTTAATCAGTGGTCATTTTGAACTAAAAATCTGGTGGCCATCTTGAATCTAAAAGCCAGCGGCTATTTTGAAAAATAATAATAATAATAACAAAAAGGGCCTCCTCCTTCCTTTTAAAAAACAAGCTCAAATGAGCTAAGATCCTCGTCCTCTTAATGATGACATCATAAAAACGGAAGTTGACGTCATTGTGATGTATCAGGTTTGCGATAAATTATCTGTGCTAATGCCCGGCTTGATTCCCACAAACAAAATCAAACAGCTTGCCTAGTTTCAGAGATAATGGTATAGGCGATTCCCATTAGCGGCGGTATTATGACGTCAACTTTTTTTTCTAGAAGAATTTCCAAAATCGGAGAGGTTACTGCCTGCGCGTGGGCTTTCTGCATATACATGGCAAGTTTCACGAAGATCCGATGAAAACTCTGGGTTGTGAAACAAAAAATGTCAAAAAATAGGAATGACGTCATAAGAAATTGATATGACATCATAGTGATGCATCATATGTGCGGTAATTCATCTCTGCTAATGCCCTGTTCGATTACCGCAAACAGAATTCAAAAAGCTTGCCTAGTTTCGGAGATAATTTTTTAGGCGATTTCCATTAGCGAGGATATTTTTGACATCATAACTTTTTTCTAGGAGGAAATTTCAAAATCGGAGATGGTTACTGTCTGCGCAGGTATTTTTACATATATATGCCAAGTTTCAGGGAGTTTCGATGAAAACTGTAGGCTGTGAAACAAAAAAGTCCACAAGAAGAAGATGAAGAACAACAACGTGAGTAAGACAGAGATCCTCCACCGAGGATCTAAAAATCCAGATGATCAAAGAATTTTTTTTAATATGGCCTCATATCAAAATAAAGACCAATTACTGCACCATAGTCCCAAGAAGGAGCCAGACATAACAATACACACACACACACACAACACACACACACACACACACACACACACACACACACACACACACACCCCACACATCCACACACACAAACTACATGGCCAAAAGTATGTGGACACCCCTTCTAATTAGTGGACTCGGCTATTTCAGCCACACCCATTGCTGACAGGTGTATAAAATCAATTACACAGCAATGCAATCTCCAGAGACAAACATTGGCAGTGGAATGGGCCGTACTGAAGAGCTCAGTGACTTTCAATGTGGCACCATCATAGGATGCCACCTTTCCAACAAGTCAGTTCATCAAATTTCTGCCCTGCTAGAGCTGTCCCGGTCAACTGTAAGTGCTGTTATGGTGAAGTGGAAATGTCTCGGAGCAACAACAGCTCAGCCGTGAAGTGGGAGGCCACACAAGCTCACAGAACGGGACCGCCGAGTGCTGAAGCGCATAGCATGGAAAAATCGTGTCATCGGTTGCAACACTCATTACCGAGTTCCAAACTGCCTCTGGAAACAACATCAACACAAGTACTGTTCGTCGAGAGCTTCATGAAATGGGTTTCCATGGCCGAGCAGCCGCACACAAGCATAATATCACCAAGCGCAATGCCAAGTGTCAGCTGGATGGTGTAAAGTTCACCGACATTGGACTCTTGAGCAGTGGAAACGTGTTCTCTGGAGTGATTAATCACGCTTCACCATCTGGCAGTCCGATGGACGAATCTGTGTTTGAGGATACCAGGAGAACGCTACCTGCCAGAATGCATAGTGCCAACTGTAAAGTTTGGTGGAAGAGGAATAATGGTCTGGGGCTGTTTTTCATGGTTTAGGTAAGGTCCCTTAGTTCCAGTGAAGGGAAATCTTAATGCTACAGCATACAATGACATTTTAGATGATTCTGTGCTTCTAACTTTGTGGCAACAGTTTGGAGAATGCCCCTGTAACAAAGCGAGGTCCATACAGAAATGGTTTGTCAAGATCGGTGTGGAAGAACTTGACTGACCTGCACAGAGTCCTGACCTCAACCCCATCGAACACCGTTGGGATGAATTGGAATGCCGACTGCGAGCCAGACCTAATCGCCAAACATCAGTGTCTGACCTCACGAATGCTCTTGTGGCTGAATGGAAACAAATCCCCGCAACAACGTTCCAACATCTATTGGAAAGCCTTCCCAGAAGAGTGGAGGCTGTTACAGCAGCAAAGGGGGGGGGGACCAACTCCATATTAATACCCATGATTTTGCAATGAGATGTTGGACGAGCAGGTGTCCACATACTTTTGGCCATGTAGTGCACATACATACATACATACATATGTATGTGCCATGTAGTGCACATCATACCTTAACTTATAAGCAAATAAATGATTTCCAAACTGCCCAGATCATCAGCTGGCACAGATTTTCATTGAGGTTTCGATCCTTTCAGCCCGGTTTTTACAACCCGGCCATGTGGCAAGGGTAGCAGATAGGATCATATAAAATAAAAACAAGAAAACGATATCATGAGGACTTTGATGCTTCAAATTTAACTTAAGGTGTTGTAAGCACCACTTGGCCCTCGGAATCCCAAATAAGGACTTGTTCAGATCAATCAAAATAAAGACCAACAAGTCTGGAGACGGCAATGGTTCACGAGCGGTATTTGACGATGTAGATTGTTTCAGAAGTCAAGGATGAGACAATGTGATAATTTTTGACCAAGTTATAAAAATGATCAACATGATGTGGTACGGGTGACAGGTTATTAGTTGCAAAATGTCGAAAACCCGGTTTCGTTCAACAACTTTCAAAATTTGACCTTTGCATAACCTTTAAAGGTCACAAAACAATGTTGTGGACATTAAAATAAGGAAACAGGATACGTGCTATAGCTTATTGGAGTTAGTTCGTCGAAGAAGGTCGAAAACCCCGTTTGATTCCCACAACTTTGAAAATTTGACCTTTGTGAACTTTAAAGGTCAAAGGTCAAGGATTATGACCTTTGGTGCAAAACTTCCTCTGGAACATTCCAGGAACAATATAACGTCATATAGGCTATATGGCATTTCGCACTCCTCGGATTATCCATACTTTGATGAAATCAGCGTAAAAACAAACTTGAAGGGGGCGCCACGGGCAAGGTGTTCGAGATAGAGCAAAATAGTTTCAAGACTTTAGGTGGGGAATGACCTCAAGATTATGCATAAAAAATATTGTCATCCTAGCTCTCAAAGTTTGGGCAGTAGTATGATTTTTGTCAAAATTCGCAATTTTCTAAGTTCCTGACCTTGTGACCTTGACCTTGGGACGAAAATGAAAAAAATCGAGCTCCGTGGGCTATGCAGGTGCCATTGGGCTAACCAAATACCGAAACCCCTGTCAGATTCGACAAACCCCTCGGAGAAGATGTAAATTGAACGGCTACCCCCTAAAAACACGTTTTTTGGGCGTGGCTCCGCCCATAATGGCGCACCACGCCCATCTCAGGAAAACACACATAGATCATGATATAAACCTCCCACCAAAATTTTATCAGGATCGGATCAAAACACGAGCTATGCTCGGACAGACAGACAGACAGACAAGCCGGTAGGGCGACATGGGTAGTCGATACCCAAATAGAACCTGACGCGATGGGCCCGTTCGATGGGGAATGACCTGAGGATTAAGCACAAGAAAATTCATGATTCTAGCTTCAAGGGTTAATGCTGTAGATTGTTTTTTCGTTAAATACCCCCACATTTCGAAGTTTTCGGCCGTTGCTAGGCAACGCAGGGGTCCATAGCAACGGTTCTTTCTCACACATAAACTAGGACATACCATGAACCTACCATACCAGTTTCATGTATATCTGACTCATAGTCTCTGAGATATAACGAACTTCGTTTTTTTTATTGTTTTCGACCAGGTTCATTCAAATATCTTCTCCGACAGTTTTCATAGATCCGGCTGGAAAATTTTGACATATGTGAATGTACTGCCCACAGTCGCTTCGTGGCCCGATTTTTGATTTTCGAAAAAAATAATTTTTTATGATTTTTATAAAATTTCAAAGTCCGTTGCTAGGCAACGGTGGTGTCCATAGCAACGGTTCTCATTTGCACACAACTAGTCATGGTATGAACCTACCAACCAAGTTCATCGAAATCGCCATTGTATTAACTGAAATCGCCATTTTAAATACTGATATAAGGGTAGAACAAATCTCAAAAAAAAATTTTTGAAAAAAAATGTTTTTTTTTCGACTACATCGACTACCCAACAGACAAGCCGGTAGGCGACGAGGGATCCGCTAGGATCGAAGCGCTGGATACGATGCTTTTCATTTGACCGATCCCACGACGAAGATTCATTGCCAGACGTATTGGTTCACATCAATTATTGTTCCTCTGCCTGGCAAGATTTTTCCTATTGCGTATTTTGCCAACTGCATCCTCAAAAAATGACGGTAAATAGACACACCCTATTTTTGAAGGACTACCATTTGAAAAATAAAACCTAAATCAAAATCGGCTCGAGTAAATTAGGGACGAATTAAGTAAAAAATAAAATGTCATTATTTTGTTAACTTACCTCAGATGACGGCAAACAGAGTGGACGTCAGAAGAACACGAAACAAATGTAACATGAAGAGAGAGAAGGAGAAAGAAAGAAAAAAATAACCATAACAGAACAGATTTCAGGGAAATACGAACCAGACCGTGGGTAGCGCGAGAAGACTTCCTGGTCGGGTGTTTTGATGAACCTGGCGTGTAGGACGATAACATAACGGGGGGTGTAGAAAATTTTTTTTAAAGATGTTTTTCAAATTCCACATAACTTGATTATACCATATTATTAGAAATCCACAAAGACAGAAATGCCGGTGATTCCATTTATTTTGGATCCTTTTCACTTTGGTCAATAACGTTTGTCGAGGAGAAGATCGAAGGTGGAACGACGGTGTAGTTCCTTACAAACACTGTATACACACATTAAATGACGGTAAATAGCACCCGATTTTTTGAAGGACTACATTTGAAAAATAAAACCTAAATCAAAAATCGGCTCGAGTAAAATTTTCTAAATATCTCGAAGTGTTTAATTCCGAAGACTCGTTTCTCCACATTCAAAACTGTAGGACAAGTATTGAAAATAGTGAACGTGCGGCTTTTCGGCCGCTGCATAGCAACGGGTGGTTGCTTAGCAACGAAACTCAAACGCGCACATTCCCACGCATATGGCACCTTTCGCCCAGTTTCATCGAAATCGGTTTGCTGGTTTGTGC
>CM068961.1:16065404-16097139 GCA_035128595.1 Eptatretus atami | reverse complement strand
GATCCAGTCCTCCAATCCTGTGCAAATGCATTGACTTTACCAGGCAAAAACCACACTGACATAGAAAACCTCGGCAGCCAAGCAATGGATGTTATGTTTGGTAAGAAAAGTACATGTTCTCTGACAGCATTGCATTATGATATACTCACGAAGAAAGTAGTCTCTGCAAAATCATTTGCTATGCCCGAACGTCTTCCCCCAACTGAGTCTTCCACCATATTCCATTGTCTCAGGGTGTACTTTCAGATCATGACATGGATGGGGATGGCCAAGTGATATTGATCCTTTGAACTGGGGTTGGAAACTTGAAGATAATTAACTTATACCCATAATGTTTGATATGAATGTTGCACCTGACACTCTATTGAAAATGGTACATTGCAATTGCGCAACTGGTTGCAATATCCCCGTTACAGTTGCAAAATATATGGGCTTCCCTGTCCTTCTACATGTGGATCATGCCAACTTACGTCCTGTGACAATTCGCACAACCAGCTTTCAGAGAAACGAGAGGACAGTTTTGAGGACTAAACCGAGATGGTGAAAGAGTGACAGTTAGTTATTTTTACTATTGCATTTAGTATGTATCAGATTTTTCACTGAATTATTCAGTGTACTCTCTCTGAAATACATTATTCTGAAATATGTCAATAATATTTACTCAAAAAAACCCCGGATATTTGCATTCCTTGGCCCTAAAACTGATTTACAGGTGAAATAATATGGGAGTTAATGGTAGGTGCCTTCATTAATGATCGTTGACCGCCATCATGGACCAAGTCATAAATCCATCGGCACCAATGAATTCCTTTAACCTTAAAACCCGAGGTTAGATTCCAAAATTATTGTTCTACACCTAATAATAAGGAAGTTACAGCCGCCTTCCTGATTTTCAGAGTCAGCGGCGGCCATATTGGAACTGGCCCAGTTTTAACCCACTTCCGGTGATCAGATTTTGGTAGACTTTTTTTCTGTCGTTTAAAACACCCAGAAGGTAAGAAAAACACTGAAAAACCTTTTGTTAGAATTTGTTGAGGATCTGATGGCATATTGACCCATCTACAGTTCCACATGCTGTCGTATCGCTGCCGGTACAACTACAATATGCATGCCAATAAATTGATCCTTCATTTTTAAATATTCGATTTGTTTGTACCAATGCTTCAGCCTTTTGAGACAAGGTATCATATTCGAATGTCAGGTCAGGTTAGATCTGTGACCTGCTACAGGTACCATGTAAACCTGTACTAACCTGTTTCCCATGGTCGGGTTGTCGGCGACTAAACCGTCTCCCCTACCAGGTTTCTGTGTGAGGAGGGTGTTTGATATGGACACCCAGCAGGATTAAAAACAAACCTGTCAAAGGGCGGAGGAGCTCCTTGTGAGCCAACGGCCATCCATATCTAGTGCCCAACTGTGTCTGCGGACGTCCTCCTGCAGTTGGGTTACTTTTTTATTAGGAGGTTGGTGGCAGGATTTGCACTCCGGCCACCGTTAAAATCCTTCATTCCGCAAAACACAAAAACGCAAAAAAATCTGAAAACCCACTCCGTGGGAGTACCTCCTGTGCAGCTTCCCTTCGCAGGGCAGCTCACCGGATGACGGGATTGGGGCAAAGCCTTCGGGACCCCCAATCTTTGATGATAGGAGGGAAACCACGGGCAACATCCCTGGGTCAGATTGCGGGAGAGTGTGTCGGAGTGGTGCTGAGGTGTCGTCCCAGACGGCGGTCTCCTTGGGTTAACCTGAGGCGGTCCCTTCGGTGGGTGCCTGGAATGTCCTATCCCTAAGAGAGGATGATCACCTGTCTCTGTTGTCATCTGAGCTCAAGCGTTTGGACATCGGATTGCAGCTCTCTCTGAGTTCGGAGACCGGATTGCGGCGAGATAATGGTGGGTGGTTACACCTACTATTGGTCTGGTCGCTCTGATGGTTGCCATACCCAAGGAGTTGCTGTGGCTGTGTCCAATAAGCTGACCCCAATGATAAATGAGTAACACCGGTCAACGAGCGTATTATGAGACTAAGGATTCGTCACTCCTTAGGTGTCATTTCCCTGGTCTCTGTTTATGCTCCGACTGAGGCGAGTGATCTCACCGTGAAGGACGCATTCTACGCCACGCTCGAGTCTGTGGTTGATCAGTGCCCCAGACGAGATACACTTCTAGTCTTGGGGGATTTCAATGCATCGACTGGAACTGATAGGGATGGTTATGAGATGTGTGTTGGTCCCCATGGGTCAGGAACTATGAACCAGAATAGCACTAAGTTCCTTGACTTTGCAAGAAGTCATGGACTTAGGGTGGCTGGTTCATGGTTTCAGCGCCACAAGCTCATCGCTGGACTTGGTATTCCAACGCTGGCGGTGCGGCAAAGGAGATTGACCATGTCCTCATTGACGGTCGCTGGAGGATGATCCAGAACTGCAGGGTCTACCGGAGTGCTCAGTTCCTCAATACTGACCACAGGCTTGTTGTAGCAACTCTAAAGCTGCACCTTAAATCCTGGAGAATGTACCATCCCAGCCTAGGCTGGATGTTGGCAAGCTCAGGATGAGAGAGTAGCTGAGGAGTTTGCGAACAGGCTGAGTGGACACTTGGGGGGTCTGGGTGCTTTGGAGGTCCTGAAGAGTTGTGGAGTGCCTTCAAGACCACCATCCTTGATGTTGCCGGTGGATGTCTTGGAACTCACCGCAGGGCAAAGAAGAATTTGTCTCTCAAGGGACACTGGATACCATTGACCAGAGTCGCAGGCCAGGCTGAATGGCAAAGCTGAGCTGTCAGGAGCTGAGGCGTAAAACTGTACGTGCACTGAGGGTGGACAAGGAGGCCTATGTGCGAGGAATCTGTGAGGGGTAGAGCATCACCTGTGGACAGGTGATTCTCGTCCCGCTTACAGGGGAATTCGCGCATTGCGTTCATCCAAGCCCATCCCTCGGAGCACTGCAGTTAGAGCAGAGAGTGGTAGGCTCTTGACAGAGGAGTCTGAAGTGAAGGCCCGCTGGCCGGTTACTTTGAGCGGTTGTACCAAGCTGATGCCCCAGCTGTCGAGTTGGACGTCAAGGTGTTACAATCCCTGTTGCTGACCCTCAAATCAACTGTGGTCCACCTTCGCTTGTGGAAACACGGGCTGCGGTGAACGGTTGAAACGGGGCAAAGCTCCCGGGATCTGTGGCATCCATGCTGAACTTCTCAAGGCTGGTGGAAATGCTGCACTCGTGTCGTTGCATGCAGTTTTGTGCTCTGCCTGGAACACAGGCATCATCCCAACTGACTGGAAGAGGGGCCTTGTTGTTCCTCTCTGAAAGGGAAGGGTGATCGCCAAGACTGCAACAACTACCGAGGGTGACGCTGCTCTCAGTGCCGGGCAAGGTCTTTGCTCGGATAATTCTTGATAGGGTTCGCCACCATCTGCTTGAGCACCAGCGTCCAGAGCAGTCAGGCTTTACACCAAAGAGGTCAACGATTGACCGTATCCTTGCTCTTCGTGTCCTCACCGAACGCAGACGAGAGTTTCGGCAGGGGCTGCTTGCAGCCTATGTTGATCTCTGTAAAGCGTTCGATTCAGTGAATCGGGATGCCTCTGGAGATTCTTGGTCTTCGTGGGGTGCCACCAAAACTGATCGATCTGATGTCTGAACTCTACTCTGGTACTGAGAGTGCTGTGAAGTGTGGTGGTACCATCTCTGACTTATTTCCAGTTGTTACTGGAGTTCGTCAGGGGTGTACTGGCCCCACACTTTCAGCACTTGTATGGACTGGATTTTAGGGAGGATGTCGGAGAGATCAAGCTGCGGTGCATCGTTTGGGAATGTCAAGATCTCGGACCTTGATTTTGCAGATGATGCAGTCATCTTTGCGGAGACTTTAGATATCCTTTTGGGGCCCTCGAGGTGCTGAATGAGGAGTCGGAGCCGCTGGGATTACGGGTTTCTTGGTCAAAACTAAGATCCAGGCTTTCGGTGACATCTTGGATGCTGCTGTCCGTCTGTGTCTGTTTGTGGTGAGGATGTAGAGGTCGTGGAGAGATTCACTTACCTTGGCAGTGATATTCATGTCTCTGCTGGCTGTGAGTCAGAGGTCAATAGACGTCTGGGTCGGGCCTGCGGAGTCATGGATTCACTGGATCATGGGGTGTGGCGCTGCCGGTACCTGTGCGGGAGGACGAAAGTCCGAGTCTTCAGGTCCTTGGTACTTCCAGTCTTGCTCTATGGATGCGAGACTTGGACTCTGACCAAGGATCTGAGACAGAGACTTAATTCCTTTGGTACCAGGTCTCTTCGGAGAATTCTTGGCTATCGCTGGTCGGATTTTGTGTCCAACGAGCGGTTGCTGAGAGAGACTCGGATGAGATTTGTTACCTGCATAGTCGTGAGCGTCAGTTGCGGCTGTATGGACATGTGGCTCGTTTTCCTGACGCTGATCCTGCTCACCAGATTCTCTCAGCGGGGAGTCTCGTGAGTGGAGGAGGCCAGTGGCCGACCACGTGCCTCGTGGTTGCAGCAGGTTGACCATCATCTCAAGGAGATGGGGATGGGCCTGGCATCTGCCTGGGGGATGGCCAACGGAGGCCCCTGGAGTACCGGCGGAAAGTGGACGCAGCGACGCGCTGTTCTGGCACATGCTCCCATACCTACCTGACCTGTATCATATTCATGCCTAGAAGCTATGAAGCTACGTTTTGTACCAAGCACAACCTCAAAAAAGGATAAAAGTTCTCATTCTTCAAGTTTCCTTCCAGAATGAAATACCCTGAAAGACACGACAAGTGGTTGAATGACATCCAGAGTTTCTAACCAAATCTATGAATCACTGGAGTCCCAAGAAACACTCCATGCTCTGTGTTTGTGTGGTTTATCCGGTGAGATACAACAGCAAACACTTTGTCACTGGTAAGCGAGTGATGGTACGAGTGGAGTTATTAGCCCCCGTTGGACTTAGTCCAAAATGGGGGCTTATGGATTTGGTCTTGATTTTCGTGTCCGTACATGTGTGCGTGTGTGCATCCGCACCATATCTCGGACATGTATGGACCGATTTTATTTGTACTTGGCAAAAAGGTAAACATCTGCACATCATTTTGTTTTGTGATGAGATCAAAGATGGCCGACTGGGAGCCATTTTAGTTGTAAAAAAAAAAAAGCCAGTATCAAACACATCCTCAACCATTTCTCAGACAGGTATTTACCGATCTTGTTCAACCTTGGCACGCAGATAACGAATGATGGATTACATAAGCATGTCATTTTTGTTCGAGATCAGGTCCAAGATGGCTGACTGGTAGACTGGCGGCCATTTTAGTCGTAAATAAATATGGGCTCGCCCTTTAACTCCGGACAACAACATTATTAAAACAACGGGGGTTGTGACATTTTATGTCTTTTTTCCTTATTTATTTATTATTTGAGTTCAGACTAAAATCTTCATGATTTCGTCATATATATGATTTCAATCAAATATCTAAATACAATACAACATCAACATTTTCTTTAAGTGGTACACCATCTTCCACATGCTCTGCAATGTCATTCTTCCCTCCAGGTCTTCAAGACAGCTGTTCATCACCATCTCAGATCACCCCCAATCCAAAACCATGATCTTTTCTACACTCGTTAACCATCTACCCCCACCCCAATCCCTCCTCCTTATAAATTTCCAGTTTTCCCTCCTGAGAGTTTCCTTCTGTATCCATCTTGTCCACCCTATGCATCCTCTCCTGCCTCCCATTCCTCCCCACACCCATTGGTTGTCCAAGTCTCCCTCTATCTTGGCCTTCAACTCTGTGGTTGGTGTCCCCTCTCAACTGTTCCTTTTGTCCTGTTGCTTCCTGATCCATTCAGTGTACTAATTGCAGCTCTTCCACGAGCCTCAACTATGTTTACAAAAAAGGTCTCCTATATTATATTTGTTTGATCCTTAGCTTGCATTGTAATGATTGGGCTGGCAGGATGGCTTCGAGGTACGTACATTCACCTCTAAGCTGTATAGCTTGGGTTTGAATCCCAAACTAGCTATAAACTGTCATCCCAATGTTTCACAGGCAGGGTGATTAATCAGTGTGTGTGTGTTGTCCCTCGGATGGACATTAAATGGGCTTCCCGTCTGCCAGTATTTGTTGGTGGACGTTAAAGATCTCATGGTGTCCCGCGTGAAGAGTTGGCGAGCCACTACCGGCACCATGAGCAAATTCCAAATTCCTGTCCTCACCAGCAAATGGCACTGCATCAGCCGCACAGTCCTGCCCTCAGCCAATGATGCTACCCTGCAGCCTTGTGCTGCATACGAACAAAGAAGATTGTAATGACTTGGGCTCGTCAATCCAAATGGTTTCTACAAGAACATTTTTCTAACCCAATCGCATCCTACTTACTTTTTGAGAAGAAGTCAAAAGTCGCAATTCCGGAATCGAAATGACCTTTGACCTTTAAATTGACCTCCTTGATATGCAATTTTTTGTTGGGGTTTGCAAGGCATCAGGAGGCCTTGGTCCTCAGAAGTTCTACAAAGTTTGGTGAAAATCGTGAATTTTCCAAGCCAAGGCATGTTGAGAATGTTGAGCTTTCTTCAGAGAAGAAAGCAAATACCTATTTTGGGGGGTCAAACTTGGACCCACTTTGACCACCCCCATAGACCCCTTTAGACCCTGATTTTTATTCATGTTGTGAACAAACTTTGGTACATCACGGGCAATGAAAGTTGCGGGGCAGGTTTCATCGAAATCATGTGAGTAGTTTCAGAGAAGAATATCCGAGTGTTGACATACTGACTTATTGACTGACTGACACCACGGCGATGCTAATACCTCACCTGAACAATTTTCCAGGTGAGCTAAAAACGGGGGGGGGGGATATTGTAATCAGCTCCGTCCTTGCGTTCTCCCATACCCCTCATCGTTACCTCCATCCCTTGTTGTCCGTCTCCGTCTATTTTCTCCCTCATCCCTACCATTGGCATTCCCCCTTCTCCTTCTGCTGTTCCTTTTGCTATATTGCAGCCTGATCCTTTCTGTGTTCTCACTCTTCCATGAGCCTTGAATACGTGTACAAAATGGAAGATAGATCCTCTCCCAATACTCCAGATCCTACCCCCACAATCAGTGTTTTTGCTATTTTTGGCCACATAAACATGTGAAGACAGTTCTTTTCGGACCCTATATGTGCTCATTGATGAAATGTTAACAAATGGGATGTATTAATTAATATTCATCAATGGCTGTGCTTAATTGACAGGCTTCACATGGCTTGGTCAACATGATTTATTTTTTTTTAGCTCACCTGAAACGTACAGTAAGTAGTTCCAAGGAGCTGATGGGATGGCGCGTCCTCCGTCTGTCCATCAATACTTGCAACTTCTTCTCTGAAACGACACACACAATTTCAATGAAACTCGACCACAACCTTCATCACCCGTGATGTACCAAAGTTTGTTCACGCTATTTAAAAAATTGGGGTCGAATGGGATTTATGGGAAGAGGAAGGGGGAATTGCTCCCCAAAAATAGGTATTTGCTATAACAACGGTTCATTGGTACATTTTCCGTCACACACTGAATTCCTCCTCAGTATAATTATTCTACCAGGTGAGTGCCCTGGGGTGTTGCCACTATTTTTTTCCATTTTCTTTTGATGGGAAACAACTCTTTCTGATGGAATCCCGGCTGTCTTCCCAGAAATGTGTGAAGACATTGTTGACTTTTCATCCCAGGGTTAACAGGCCTTGAACAGTTTGATAATTGCTCAATTTGAATTCCTTGATTTGTTATAACTCCTGAGACTCGATAAAACGATCCATCCTTTTCTCTGATAGTATGATTAGAGCATCCTAAGACAGCACAAAAGCATAGCATTTTCAAATCGCACCAGCTCGCATATTCAGTACAGGGCGTTTCAAACGTCTTGGTGATATTCCAATGCTTTGTTACCCTGTGCGCAAGGTGCCGAGTAGGGTTCAGGATTTGGTTCACTCTGTCTATCTGACATTTGTTGGTCTATGATTGAGGAAGTACTTAATTTCAATTGAACGTTATATTTTGAACACGAATCAGAAGATGAATCGGAACACGAACCTGTAGTTTCGTAGTACTTTGGCTCTGAATTTGGCAAATTGTACGGAATGTCGTCCCGAGCGCGCACGCGTACAGAGGGGTAAGGTAATTGCGTTAGTCCGGGTCTGCCTGTCTGACAGTCAAACAAAATTGAAAATCATTCCAAACAGGAAACTTACCGTATTACCTCCTTTCATCCCCCATGAAGGATTAAGCATTTCAGCAGAAAAATTTCAAAAATGCCAATCCCCTACCTCGCCTAGTCCCCCATGTGGGATTAGGTGAGGTATTTACAAAACATCATGCAAAGCATCATCCATAACAAATAATTATGTTATCGTGCACCTTATATGTTCATATAAAATAATTGCGCACCTTATGTTCATTTAAAAACAACTACTCGTAATGAACTGTTGCATGTCTAAACTAGAAGGGCACTTCGTACAGCGCATCCCTCCGCCACGAAATGTCTGATCCACGACAACATGTCGGGCCCGATACATTTTTGAAATATCATGTTATACAGAACTGTATCGTTTTTGGCCCTATCTCTCAATGGTGAAGAATTACTTTTTAAATTATTGCTACTGGATCCGGATCTTCAGCAAAATCTAATCAGTTCGTCCTTGTCACACACCCAACCTGTCCACCAAGTTTCATCCGAATCCGCCCACAACTTTTTTGAAGATATCGAATATATCGTTTTTGCCACTATCTCTCAATGGTGAAGAATTACTTTTTAAATTATTGCTACTGGATCCGGATCTTCAGCAAAATCTAATCAGTTCGTCCTTGTCACACACCCAACCTGTCCACCAAGTTTCATCCGAATCCGCCCACAACTTCGAGATATTCTGCACACAACAAACAAATGAAATTGCTCGTTGAGCAAGGAATTGCCGGAATAATAATAATAACTCTGAAAAAAAAAAACCTGGAAATCAATTTGGTTCTTATAAGTCGATAGTTCTACTGTTTAATGAGTTATAGCACTTAGTTTTGGTCATGATCATAACTTGGAAGTCAATCGGACTTGAAATGGCGTTTTTTCGAATTTGAAAGTTTTGACCCGACCCCCCTGACATTCGACCCCCGACCGCTAAGATGGGTGTTGGTGTGACACCCCAATGAGACATATGGTTGCATGCAGTATTGGAAGATGCACATTTTGGATTTGTTTGAAGTCGATACGACCATTTTTAGCGGACGTTATTGCGAAAATAAGAATTTCGTTTTTCGGTGACCTTGACCTTGACCTTTGACCTAGATTCACCAAAAACGACAAGTATCTGAGTTGGACCATGGCGACGTCTGTACCAGTTTGGTCATGATCGCTGAAACGGTGTGGCTGCTACAGGGTAAACAAACACACAAACAAACAGACAGACACACAGAATGACACACACAACCGACGCAACATAATTGCCGAAATCTGAAGGATTCCGGCAATTAACAAACAGAAAGGGGTGAAAACATAACCTCCTTCACCTTCGGTGGCGGAGGTAGTTATGACAAACATCATACGGTCATGTAGATTTACAGTTTACCAAATACAAAGAATGCAACTTTTAGAAACACGAAGCTCACAAAAACGCAACTGAATCACGCAAAACGAGTTTCAAAATAAGAGAATTTTAAACTCACCACGATGTTCTTGTGCGCAACGCGGTGCTTCAAATTTCGTTCAGACCTGACAAATTCAACGAGATCCTTCTCAAGAATCTTGAACTTGACGGAATGTCGCTTCGAGTTCGGGCGTTTCCTTTTGGCCTTGTTTGTCGTTGATCGCAAACGCCCTTCAGTACGCAATTTTTCTTTAACTCATGCCATCGATCAATCGCACGAAGTTTAAACAAGGTTGAGTAGCATATGCGAGGGCATTTTCTAGCATTTTCTTCAAGATGCTGGTCAGCTGTTGTAGAAAACGGGGAAAAAGCAGAATCACATGATTACATGTCGTGTCTGTACTCCTCACCGGTAACTTTGATTAATTTAGCTCAAGTTCACATACATTCATAAAATGGACCAAAGCCCAATTTCCGGTGTTCTGCAATGTGGTGCATTTCCAGTGATTACTGTTTCCGGAAGAATAAAATTTCAAAAATGCTAATCCCCCAACTTGCTTAATGATATTAGGTGAGGTAATACAGGACTCTTTTTAAGGACGTTATAAAGGACACAAACAACAGGCAGGAAGAACTAATTGAACGTGTTGAATGAGGTGGTGTCAAAGACACTGCATCAACGTCTGTAAACTGTCGGAAAATAGTTTTTGGTTTTTTTTCTACAGCCTTTAAAATCTTTATTTTAGTTCAATTAAATTCCGTACTTGAACACTGGAGAACACAAATTGCCTTCTTGCCACTTCCAAAATCGTTCACTTTAGCAGTTCTTGGGGAAAATTTTACACCGTCTCGACCAATCAAATTTCCCGCGATGAAGAGTTCTGCGGGTGGAGTAACGGCGAGATTCAGACAAAATGGCGGCACCTAGCGATGCAACCACAGAGCTTTGTCCAAAATATGTTTGTTTACCGGTAAGTGCATCTTTTTCTTAAAGATCATTCCAAAATCGGCAGTTTCTTCAAGAAGAGTTGACAGAGGGTTCAGCTCTGGACTGTTTGTTTGACCCATCGGTTTCGTATGGTTACCATCACGACTATTATTCAAAGTTCACGAACAAAGCTGATGTAGATCGTGCTTGGAAACACAAAGCAAGAGTTAAAAAAAACCCCTTTCCAAGTCCTTTTTCTCAAGACTGCATGGGACAAAAGTGTTCTGAATGGGATGGGACAAAGCTTTGAAAAAGGTATAAATCTGATTCTGATGTACCATCTGATACAGTGTGTCGGTGCTACCAAAGCAGTTTCTTGGAAAGGGTTACACTGGGTAGTTTGCCATTGCTTTCCAGCAGTAGTTAGGGCAGGAATTTGGAATCTTTTCATGATGTTGGCGATAGCTCGCCCACTCCTTGCGAAGGAGACGGTGGGATCTTTGGCGTCTACCAACTAATGCCGGTAGATGGAATGGCAGGGATGCCAATTTTAACGTCCATCCGAGGGATGGCACACACACACACACACACATTAATAAATCTCCCTGCTGTGAAACACCTGGATGACAGTTCATAGCTGGGTTTCATAGCAGCTGGGATTCATCGCCCAGTTCATAGCTGGGTCGAGATTCAAACCCAAGCTAGACAGCTTAGAGGCAAAAAAAACACATAACGTCTGTCCACCTTCAGTAGCGGAAGCAATTAACAATCACTCATCATAAAGAAGACTTGGGAGAGTTTTTTGCCACTTTGATTTACAGCGATGGAACGATGTGACCTCCATGGCATCCCCAGGCAAGCGCTCACTCTGATAGCGAAGTTCTGTGTCACCGTCTTGCATGTCAGAGGTGAGATGGATCTTACACTCTCCTTGAGATGATAGTCTCAAGATATAGTCCTCTTGAGATGCTGGCTGTTACGAGGGTTGTGTTTGTAAACATTATAATTCTCGTGGCCCCACAGGAAGAATTCCAGCAGGTTAGGGTCTGGGTACTGGGGAGACAGGATTGTGCAGTGTCGTGAAGGAGATTACCCTGTCGCCAAACTTCCCTGCTTTGTCAGTGTTTATGAGAGTGTTTGTCTGCACTTTGCATGGATAAAGTTTCATGTCCTGCCTCAGGATCCAAGAGATAGTAGTGTGTCATGCATGAAAGACCAAGCTATTGTGATTGCTGGCTGGACAATCTCCTGGGACTTTGAGTGACAGATGTCTTCACCTTGATGGTCTCTTCTGAATGTCCAGTCTCTCTTCTCTCTGATTTCTTGAGATTGTGAACAGTGCCTTTCTTCTGGAACGTCTTGACATTGTGAAAATATAGTTCTTGCTAGGTTGGGTCTCTCACTTTGAAATGTTTGCAATAAAGCCACTGGGTCTTGATCACAGACTTCGGCTCAAGGTACTCGACCATTTTACTTCCTTGTTGTGCTGTGTATGACAAATTTACTCTGGACGCATGAAACCATGGCGGAAAGTGACGACGTGCAGTTCACGCTGCCTCTCTCTGCGACCGTATGGACGCTGTAATTGTGTAAATTTTACTATTCAATCTCCTAAGGCACTTTTTTGCAACTAACTTTCAATTTCTGAGATTAGTTCAACCAAAAAAGGATGAACTAGGGCTAGACGGCACTTTGTAGATGTGGAGTATGGACCTGCAGTGGATGTTGAGTATGGACCTGGCAGTGGATGTTGAGTATGGACCTACAGTGGATGTTGATGTGGACCTACAGTGGATGTGAATGTGACCTACAGTGGATGTTGAGTATGGGCCTTGCAGTGGATGTTGAAATGTGGACCTACAGTGGATGTTGAATGTGGACCTACAGTGGATGTTGAATGTGGACCTACAGTGGATGTTAAGTCTTCTGTAACACCTTTCGTACAACATTCGGGACGAATATACAAACCACCAGAGTACTTGAAGGACTATGTTGGCTAACTTGGGAAGGGGGTTGGGGAGGGAGGAGGTTAATGTAATGTACCAGATAGACGAGAGGTGGTGTGGTCTGTATTGAACGGGGTTCACTGTAATGGGATGGAGTGGAAATAGAACATGTGCTGATCGTCCCTGGAACCATCCGTCGTTATGGTGTCCTTTTTTCCTCCAAACATAACACCCCCTTTCTTATCATTGACCTCATATAACCTAACATCTTGACTCCTTTGACATCTACAGGCAGGGGATTTGGCCAGGTTACCTACAAACAATGGCTAACTCTTTTCGGGATCAAGTGGTATCTATCTCTGACGTCCACAATTTTAAAGGTCCACAGAATCAGAAAAAATAAATATTTTTTGTTGATGTGATGATACTGATTTTTAAGTAACAAACAAAGAACTGAACGTGGTTTTTATTTTAATAAATTTTTGAGGTGTTTACAGTTAAAAAAGCAAACCCAGCGGGTGCAGCCCCTAAAAATTGCAGATAACCTGCTCCGAGGGAAAGATTTATCAGCATGTAATGGATAATGGCCGTACAACTCTTTTCAGAACCGTCAGAAAGTTAATTTGACGAAGAATTTCCTGATCAAGAATCCCCAAATGACAACGACAGTCAAAATCAGTGTCTAAGGTGCTTTCAGACCATCCACGTATGAACCCGAGGTCGAGATGACATAATGGGAGCGGCAGGGCCAATCGAGCATCAAAGGGCACCAAATAACATTAAAATCTTCGTTTCAAGATATTTATTCAAGAAAAGAACAACGATTAAATGTCAAGTGAAGCCATATCTATCAGCAAAATCAAACATGATGTTTCTGGTTCTGTGTGGACCTTCAATGCAGACGAGATAGTGGGTTCATCTCCTCCATCCGAAGAGCTGCAATCTTTGATACAGTGCTCCCCTCTCGGCGCTGCAAGAGAACTACAGCTTTTGTTAACCCTTTCATCCTGTCGGGAATCGAACCCATCCATCCATACCTCCCCCGCTCCGTCAACTTTCTTGTGAACGCAATATGTCGATGGACTCCTCCAAAAGTGGGCTTCTTTGTGCCCCCAATAGGTTCACGAACTCGCAAAATTAACCGATGCGGTACCCTGATCAAATTCCATGAAATCCATCACTTACCGATGGATGGAGCCATTGCTGATCGAATTCCCATCGATGTCACAGACAATGTCATTCCATCTTCCTTTCGATTATTTGCAAGATAAGATTATTCGCTCCCGTCTGGTTGGCAGGGAGTACGTTTGTTATCCAAATTATCTGAAAAACAACGATGTTATCAGACACGATCATAATACACCTCGTGACCTCGTACTGCAAGTCTCTTTCCCATTGAAAGACAGGCTGCACAGTTGTCTGCCTGTCTGCAGATCTGGGATCAAGCTCTTGTCCATCCATGTGAAGGACACGTCTTTCAAATCTTCCATGTGCGAAGGCCCTCACTATTTCCTGCTGATGGAGCAACAAAAGGAGAAACGGTGATGTCCAAGACTGTTGTTAGTGAAATTGTGAAAATCCATGTGACCTTTGCACACTGCCCTTTTGGGGTGGCGATCCATGGTAGTACCCTGCAGAGATAACTTCACAAAACCAGAAAGTCCAGTTGGTGATGGGGTGCACCCTACAGAGCTACTCGGCCTCATAATCAGCAGCAATCTGTTTTGGGCTGAACACAACTAAACTGATCTTGAAAGGAAGTGGGGGAATCCTTTACCAGAGCCCAAGCCTTTTCTTGGCTTCTCAGAGATTCTGAATGCATACAAGGCCTTCGTGCACAGCGCCACAGAGTACGCCTTCTGACTTGAGGGCCTAACACAATCATCTGAGCCTCCATGGATGCTGTGATTTCCAGTCTTGCAAATTGTTGGTGTCAATTACCAGGAGACCAGAGTGCAGCAGGCCTCTCCGACATCCCACGTCATCATGATGGGGAAGTGGCCTCTGATGTTTAACTTCCCCATATCTCGTCAAGGGCCTTGCTCCAACTGCCATCAGATGTCTGTCCCACCTCACTCCACCCCTGCCAGGTCACGTGTACTCCTTTACGAGCATTAAATTGCTAACCCTTGCAAGTACATCCAGGCTGCTCACCTCGACTTCTTTTTATGGCTTTTAAAATGTGGGGGACGTTTGGTCAAAGCCTTTCACAAACCCACTACCAGGCGCAGACTCAACTTCGAGTTGAATAAACCTTATAGTTGTCTTGTTGCTTTCTTTTTCATTTTGTTACCCCAGGCTCTTGTCAAACCCCCCCCCCCCCTACCAAAATTAACCCATTTTTACTCATACATCAGCCCAATTGTCTAAAAGGCACAAGAACATAAAAATGTGTCAATTGAAATCAGATATGGGGTTAAAAGTAGAAAAGAAGAGGAAGATAAGTGTGAGGCCAGTGGTCAGATCACAACACAAACCAAATGTTTTGTTTTCAGGGTAAGGGGAGTTTTATGGAGTGCTACTTCTTTTTATAGACAGCTTTCAGTGGCCATCCTAATTGCCCTGGAAGCACGAAGGGAGTCAAGCACAAAGTCTGTGCCACTGGTGTCACACGTAAGGCAATGCAGCTTACTTTGGCACTGATGGTTATCAATGAGCCAGCTGGGTTTTAACCAACAATCCAATGGTGTCGTGACATTGTTGGAATGTTCAATCCAAGCCGTCTGATCACTTCTCAGGAATTGCTAAAAAATAATAATAGTAAATAAAAAAAACCAGAACCACACTCGGTAAAGTGCATACTTCCTACACACCAGGCTGAACAGTTTACGTTCTGTATCCCACTGATAGGTCGGATTTGGTTGAAGTGAATGACATAAAACTTCCAATATCTGGATCCGGATTCGGATCTTCACCAAAATCAGGTTAATTCGTCCTTATCACACACTCAACTTGTTTACCAAGTTTCGTCCGAATCCGTCCACAACGGATATATATATATATGTTACGAATCTACCGCCCGCCCAGCGTGCGAACAGCCGCTTTAGCCAATGGCGGCCGTCTCGCCCACCGGACGGACAATTCAGTCGCGACTTTCCGAACAACGCCGAAAACCAGTCACGGGTGTGCTCCAAGCGCACACCACGGCTAGTCAACACTCTACCCGCGCGCGACAGGGTCAATCGCCGAATTATCGATATACCTAAGTATTGCGCGCGGCAGACTACCGAGGGACCGTACCTCAACGAAGGCCTGCTTGGACACGAACAAGGTAAAGCACTACAACCGTCTATTATTATTTTTACAAGCACTTACACAGTTCTACTTGCGGACATGGCGCCACAACATTCACACAAATAAACCAGAAAAGACCCCCTCAGAGGCAAGGGTGTCAGACTGGACCCGTAGGCCTTTATTACGTGGGACTTGGCGGACCGAAGGATCCCACGAGACCGTTGCACGTTACCTCCACCCTCGTGGTGCCTGGTTCGGCGACCCTCGGTGGCCCTGCCCGTACTCCGCTGGACTCCGCCGTGCCTTCAACGGCGATCCGGCTGGCGACTCCTCTCCGGCTCGACCAGCGCCTCCGTCGACCAATGAGAGGCTGACAGACTCCACTGCACTCCCAGACTGTAGCTCGACTCCGCTCCCAGACCTCCACAACTCCACACTCCTGACTCCACTGACTGAACGCCAAGCGGCGCTCCGTTCTCCGTCTCTCCATGCAGCTCCCACTCCCACCAAGACCAGCAGCCCCACGGCCTCTCAACTCACCCTTTTATCTCAACGGCGCATCGCCCCTCCCTTCGCGGTGCGCGGGGAGGAAAATTCCCGGAGAGGAGTCGGGTTTTCATACGTTTAGTAACCGTCACTTCTGTTTACCAGTTCCGAGGGAAATTCCTAGAAGTGTGTTATTGGAGCTTCTTCTTGTTCTGCATGGCATAGATGTTATTCGCTGCGGCAAGGT
Source organism: Eptatretus atami (assembly GCA_035128595.1). Taxonomy (NCBI): domain Eukaryota; kingdom Metazoa; phylum Chordata; class Myxini; order Myxiniformes; family Myxinidae; genus Eptatretus; species Eptatretus atami. The sequence goes on along the minus strand of CM068961.1, from coordinate 16,080,691 downwards.
TTTGTGGTGTGGTTGTTTGTTGTGGCGGCGTGGCGGTGTTGGCGTGTTGGTTGAGATGGTGGTTAGGTGATTGGCGGGGTGGAGAAGGTGGTGAGGCGATGTTGGCGGTTGTGGGTATAGTGGTGAGGATGGCGTGGTTTGTTGAGGTGCGGGTGTGGTTGTGGAAAGGCGGTTGGTCTGAAGCGGTTGTTGAGAGCGATGTTGGTGGTGGTGGTGGTTGGTGTGAAGCGGTTGATCCAAAATAACGATAGCAAAGAAATAATGGCTAACTCAAAGATCACAGCCCTGATAACACGAATAAATCCTTTAAACAACGGTGGGGAATTTAACTGAATACGGACTTATCGGCATAACTGAACTAAGGACCTATATGGTGTTCTGAGAATTTCCACAGCCGTAACAATATATAATATATATATATATATATATATATACATATATATATATATTATATTATTGTTTACGGATCTAGAAATAATTTGCATTCACACATACAGATGTCCCAAAAGTCAGTTATGTCGTTAAGTATGTGTGTAGTCAGATCCCTTTCTTTTTGTCGTGGAGAATCAAAGGCGTGCGTTGCAATTTCTTTTTAGTTAGGTTATTAAATCTTTACATCCAACGAACCCTCCAACGAACAACCAACAACCATTCATTCCCATCACGATCCACCTACCCACCGCCTGTCTCACAGCACTCTGACTTGCCAAGGCAGGGTCTTGCAGCCGTTCCTTGCCGCTTCCACCAACGTTCCTTCCAAAATGTTGTAACTCTTGCACGACGGCCTGTGCAACATTGATACTGTTACTCGTCAAGTATGAACCCGTGTGGAGGACTGGCTGGGTTTCCCGGCAGGGCCAAAGGCCCCGCCCTGGAAAGGCATGCCGTGGAACCCTGTCCAATCAAGGCGGACACTGGGCGTGCTTCACGGAGCTCCGCCCCGTACGAAGGCATTCTTTTTTCCCTCTCGTGGTATTTAAGAGAGGGGCGCGTCTGAGGAAGGAAGAGGGGTGCGAGGGCTGTGTGGAGTAGTGAAAGGAGTTCTGTGGACGAGAGTTCTTGTGTGGTTAAGAGGAGTGGTTACGAGCAGCGGTTGCGAGGGCCAGTTTTGTTCACGGTGGCTGAAGAACCAGTTGTTCACGGTGACTGTTACGAGGAGTTCTTGGCTGGTTTTGACCCGACTATTCGCCACGCGAGCTCCGCCACGAGCCATGAGTCCCACACGTGCGACTGGGACCAAACCGACGACCTTTGGCAGGTGCTGCATTGCAGAGTACTCCTTTCCTCTGACGGCCAGGTACCCAATAACTCTAACCCCCAGCTTGTCTCTCTCCACGGCTGCGAGGGTCCAATAAAGACTCTGGGTTTTCTTTTCATTTGTGTGTGTGTCTGCGTGTGGGCCATTCTTCAAAGAGCAGTTTTGCGGGTCACCAGACATGTTCTGAAAATTTATCAATATGATTATATGTGCATTAAATAGTTCGATGCAACTATTGTGGTTGCTAACTATTGGAAAATTAATGAAATTTAACTCCGAAGTTATTTCCTCGAGGCTGTTGAAAAAACAGCCGCATGCCATATATGGATGGTGACGGACGTCACATTCTCCAAAACAAAGCGGAAGCTCACTCTTTATTGAAGAAGTGTCCAGTTGAGCGGCCATTGTTTTGCTTTTTTTGAGCTTGCAACAGTCTATATTATCCTTTTTTATTTTGAATTATTGTAGAACAAAGTTATTTGGATATGTGTACATCATGCCTCGTACGTGTGTCGTCATGTTTTGCGAAATGGCTGGAAAATGGGTAATCGCTCCACCGATTCCCGAAGGAATCAAACATTCGCCGGCAGTGGATAAGATTTGTACAAACGAAACGGGCGAATTTTCCCTGCTTTTTAAGCAATATCTTTGTAGAAAAAGCGCTGCGGCCTAACATCTAGTCAAGGCGCCCTAGGCCCTGCGCGCCACATCGAACATAAACCTTATAAAATATCGGAATTTTACAAACTTCACAACTACCGAGTGTTAAGCATCCTAAGCGACTGCAAAAACCGAAAACAGAATTTGAATTGACTTTAAAACGAACCCGCAACGTCGATCGAAGCAAAAATCTCAATTCACCACAGGAATTCACGGCATTATTTAAAATTATTTTGTCAAAGTCATAAAACCGTAATATTCAGCCATCCACGAACAATCTTACATAATCCGACGCTTAACAAGTCAGGCATGTGATGATAACCTTTATTGGGATGAAAAATAATTTTTAAACCTCATCTTTGTGGAAAAAGCGCCGCGGCCTAGATCTAGCCAAGGCGCCGCGGCCATACCGCCCAGGCGTCCTCAACTTGAAACATTCATAACTCGACGAATAAAAGCTCAAATTTCACCAAACTTACCTTATTCTTGCGAGCTCACGTTCCCTGTTCGTGGGCGAACAATCCAACGCTTGGCGAATTCTGCTTCGCAATGATAGGAAGAGCCGACATCGAAGAATCAAAAAGCGACGTCACTATTGACGCTGGCTGCCACAAGCCAGTTATCCCTGTGGTAACTTTTCTGACACCTCTTGCTTAAAACCAAAAAGTCAAAAGGATCGCGAGGCCAACGCTTTCACGGTCTGGATTCGTACTGAAAATCAAGATCAAGCGAGCTTCCGCCCTTCTGCTCCAAGGGAGGTTTCCGTCCTCCCTGAGCTGGCAGTCAGTCCTGCACTTTTACACGAAATAGGCCGTTTTCTGGCACTTGCAAGTGGCTCAAATTTATAATGGGTCAGGGCCAGAAACTCCATAGTATAAATTCCCATCATCCTCCGACTCGTCCTCGGCAATATCGGAATGAAAACACTCAATTTCATCGCAGCTGAAATCACTCTCCGATTCGCATCTCGCCATTGTTCACACGCTATTTCCGAATGTTCACGAAGTTTTCGGAGAACGTGACGTCATAGCATCTTCGGTAACTTCCGGACTGTTTTTCGATCACTGACAAAAGTTTTGACTTAAAAGTGAATTTTAGCATTTTTGAGTTTCAAATGGAAGAAAATAATTGCCCAACACGATTATTAATGTGCTTACAACCTCGAATCACGCGAAGTCATCAGCGACCCAAAACCTGCTCTTTAGTAGAACTGAATAAGTGTTTTTGGATCATTGTAAATACTTCTTGCATATTCGCGTTAAGTCTTGCTTTGTGTCTTCATTTATTGTAAAATAAATCATCACACAAATGTTCCCAGTCCGTTTCCGTCCTTTCTTGAATTGGTCCAGCATGTTCGGATCTGAGTTTAGGCGGGGTTTTATCCCCGATAATCCGTTCATTCCAGCCGGTACGACTTTGGCAGTTTCCGCTCGGCTGCACCCGAACCGGAGTTGGTAGTCGGTAGTTGGAACTCTACCGCAGTCGTAGCGTGACCCGGTTCGAGCAAGACGTGCCGAGGGCGTGGTTTCGCCTGTAGTCGAAATCGCGTAGTTAATTAGGTAAATTGGTTATAGACAATAGACCCTACGCTATGCGGTTGAGATATTGGCGACCACGGTCGGTTAATCGACCCACCGGCTCGCGGAGTTATCCGAGCGACGGCCTACAATTCCAGGGAGATTGGTGGGAGACGACGTAGCTTCCCCACCTAGTGGTCGTTCTCCGCACCGACCCCCGGCCCACAACAATATATATATATATATATATATATATATATATGTTGTTCGTCCTTCGGCTGCTTCCCGTTTGGGGTCGCCACAGCGGATCATCCGTTATGATCCGCATACTGATTTGGCATAGGTTTTACGCCGGATGCCCTTCCTGACGCAACCCTGGTCGCCTCTTACGACACAGGGATAAGGATTGGGTTTCGCCATGATTCCGGGCTGCCCTACACCCTCTCAGAGCGCGGCCCAGCACAGGGCTCCCGTCCTCAAGCGATCCTCCAACCCAAGCCTCCGAGTATCCGGATTACAGGCGCACGCCACTACGCTGGTATATATATATATATATATATATATATATATATATATAATATATATATATATATATATATATATATATTGTTACGGAAATGGCCCTTATGGGACTACTAAATATAGGATTAGCTAAGATCCCCCATTAATGCCTGCTTAGCTAGGTTGTGTGGTATGAGGGACGTTATATGTGTGTCGGGAGGTGTGAGAGACTGTTTTTGTATTCGTACAGTGGTGGTGAAACAAGAGATCCCTCTTGTTCCTACCCATCCCGGGATAGGCCCCTCCCAGCCGGCTGAGGGGGTGTGGCCTGGAGAGAGGGTGTGCCAAGGGGAGGAAGTGAGGTGAAGGGGATGGGCCTTTGGGCGGTTTCGCCCAGGCGGGCTGGTGTGTCGAAGGAGCGACACGAAAAGAAACTGTGGTGAAACTGTGAGCGCAGTAATGGCGCCAGTCGGCTGTACACGGGACGCTGTGTCTGTTTTTCATGAGGAACGAGCCGAAAGAAAGGCAGGGAAGGCAACAGAGAAACCACGAGTGCTCAAGTCACTTTGAAGCGAGAAACGAAGGCTTCCTGAAAAGAGCTGTTGGTGGAGAACAGTCCTCTCGAAAGAGTGCTCGTGTTTTCGAAGCGAGCGAACGTAAGAGAGGCTGCCTGCACCTCGAGCCGGCGATCGACTCTTGTGGGGAGGTGATCGACAGATTCGGCCTGCGTCTGGCCTGGAGCCTCCGTCAGTACTCACCTCACGGCTGGACACGTTGTCGATCCGCCTGAGGAGCTCGGCACCTCGACCTTGGGCCTTGTCTGGTGAACCACTGAATGGGTCAGGCCTGGATTTGTATGCTGACCCTGGAGAGAGATCGGCTGAGGACCATCGTTAATATGGCGAGTTGTGCCGTCGACATTGCGTGGGCCAGAGCGCGGGAGACCGCGTGCGTGAGGTCTGCGACAAAGGACAAGCGCCATTTTGCCACGCGGCGTGGTTCGAGCTGGGAGTTTCGAATCCGTGGACATCCGCCTGTTGCGAGCGACATTCGTGCCTTTTGACACTGTCCTCTCGTCCATGAAACCTCACCAAGTACTCTGTCTTGTCTTGCATGCATGCTGTTTGTCTGTCTGTCTTTGTCTGCACGTTGTCTAAGGCATATTTCGGGAGCGACCCCCTTGAAACCTTTAGTCCGTGGTTTCCCTAGTTAAGAACGGGTTGAGGATTGTTAATAAAACAATTGTCGTGAATTTTGCTTGTGTCGTGTTCCCCGATGTTCCCAATAAATCTGGTTAATTCGCAATGAATTGCCGCTATAGATTAATTCGTGTCGCGTCGAGGAACGATCCGTTCGATTGGCATATAACACCAAAAAAAGGTTACAGACTGGTAACACTCCGCTCGGTCTCTGACAAAACCAGTCTGTAACCGGGATTCTACTTCCCAACTGGCAAGGTACAAGGATTACGTTGGTATGCGATTGAAGGCGCGTGACCCGAGGCTGTGCTGAGCCGGCCGGCGTTATAAACCCCGGAACGGTGGTGGGAGGGTGGCGCCTAGGACGGGTGAGAATCCCGCCATCCCCGATCCGCAACAATATATATATATATATATTTATGTATGTATGTATGAGTCCATCTAAAAAATAACGGGACCGACTTCACAGAAGTTTTATTCCAAAAAATATATTGAAATCAACTTGTCCCTTCAAATAGTTTCCCTCCAGTCTCACACAATTGTCCATCCTCTTCTTCCACGCTTTGATGCACCCCAGAAGGCTTCTTCTGGAACCTCCGGAGCTCCATCGTCACGGCCCTTTTGATGGCCTCCACATCAGGAAATTGGGTCCCCTTGATCACCCCCTTGAGCTTGGGGAATAGGAAAAAATCACAAGTGGCCAAGTCTGGTGAATACGGAGGTTGCTCCAGATTGGCACGTCCTCTCCGCCAGAAACTGTCGGATGCTCAGGGCACTGTGAGCAGGGGCGTTGTCATGGTGGAGCACCCAGGCATTGTTTCCCAGAGATCCCTCCTCTTGTCCCAGACTGATCTCATTAGGTGCCGGAGGATCTCCTTGTACACGTATTGATTCACTGTTTGACCCTGTGGTAGAAAACTCGAAGTGGACGATGCCCTTGATGTCAAAAAACGCGATGAGCATCACCTTGACCTTCGACTTCGACATCCTGTTTCTTTGGTCTTGGTGATGCCGGACTTTTCCACTGAGGACTCTGCCGTTTGGTCTTGGATCGTATTTAAATATCCACGATTCATCGCCAGAATGACTCTCCCGAGCAGGTCTGGTCGTCCTCAGGACGCTCGATATTGTTTGACAGCAGTGACTTTGCGTGTTTCTGGTCTCCGACATAACAGCTCGGGGACACAATCTTTGCATCCTGCGCATTTCGAGATTTTCAGTGATGATGCTCCCAGTGTCCTTGTTGAGAAAGTTCACAATATCCGCACCGTGAGTCGAGTCTGCGTGCACCATCTGCTTCACACGCTCAGATGTGTTGGTCTCTGCTCTATGAAGGTCTTCGACCGTGATAGTCTTCAACCTCTCCTGTCCTCTTTGAACCTCTTGTGCCATTCAAATGCACGTGTATGTACATCGTTTCTTCCCCGAGGACTTGCTGCAGCATTGCGAAGGATTCGGAAGGTGTTTTTGCCAAGCTTGGCAAGAAACTTCAGATTGGCTCTCTGCTCACGACTCATAGCGCGACGCTCAGACTAGACACGTCTAAAGCACGACCTGTAAAAAAATCACACAATGAGCAATCAACTATCACCAATCATATATGTTGCTGGAATTTTGCGAAAGACTGTGACGCAACCCGTTCATTCAAGTTGTGTAAGTGGAGACACCAGCAGGCTCAGTCCCGTTACTTTTAAGACAGACCTCTACGTATAGTTTTTAGCTTTTGGCCCGTCTCTAATTTTCAATATAGGCCTATGTTGATCGTTTGACTTCAAAAATAATTGGTGGTTGAATTCAATGACCTGCTATCAAATAATTCCATGTCATCTGATGAAAATTGGGGTTTTAGAAATTCGGCCAATGTTGACCTTTTGGCCTCTGTTGACCTCAAAATAATGGTGATTGAATTCAGTGAGCTGATATGAAAAGCCTGTTCGAAATTTTAAGTCAATCGGATGAAAATTGAGGATTTTAGAAAGTTGACAAAGTTGTTGACATTTGGTCTATGTTGAGCTTTTGACCTCCACAACAATAAGCTTCATGTTTATGACGAACTCTCCCATGTGGTGAAGTTTCATTAATATCGGTTTAAAATTGTGACCTGTAGGTGATTGACATACAACCAACCAAACCGACAGACAGAATAACGCACAAGACCAACCAACATACTTGAAAAATCTTCGATTTTCACAAGTGACAAATGGAACAGATCAACATACTTGACAAATTATTTTTTTTACCAAGTAACATACAAGCGAGTGAAAACATAACCTTAGTCCACCTTATGTGGCGGAGGTAATAAGGGAATTGCATTGAAATTCCTCACCTCACACCTTTAATTTCCTGGTGTTGGCTGAATGGTTAGGGTGGCTGGCTTAAGATCTTAGGGTCTTGAGTTCAAGCTCACATCGTGCTGTTAAATGAACGCCAGGTGGGTTGACTCGGCCTCCCATCCTTCCGAGGTCGGCAAAATGAGTGCCTGTTTCCTGGTAACAGGGGGCACTGCATCAGCGGCACAGTTGTGCCCCCAGAAAATGATGCAGCCAATTAGCCACAGGCTGCATACAAATCAATAAAAACTCTCAATTTCTAATGAATGAAATCCGATGTCCAATGGGAATTTTTAAAAGGCTTTCCCTTTCGGCATTAAAGAATTTCTAGGCAGTGTCACATTCTTACCAGTGACGGGTGAGTTTCCTGATGCCACCAAACTAGAAGTCTTCTTTTTTTCTCTGAAAGCTTTATGATAAAGGGGGAATTTCTTTGTTTTGATTCCCATTGTGTGCAATCGGAGGACTCGGTGATGGAATGGTTGGAGCGTCCACTCTGTGTCTGGGAGGTCAGTGGTCTGAACCCCGGCCGAGTTGCACCGAAGACTTTAAAAAATGGCACGCGCTACTTCCTTGCTCGAAGTTCAGCATTTAAAAAGGATAGAGAATGGACAAACAGCCATATGTTGGCAACCACTGCAGATGCTTGATGGACCGAATGGCCTCCTCCCTGTGTTAAAGTTCCTCGTAAGAGAGCTCCTCTAACACAAAACAAGCTCAAATGAGCCAATATCCTCGTCCTCTTAATGATGACGTCATAAAAAGGAATATGACGTCATTGTGATGTATCAGGTTTGCGATAAATTATCTGTGCTAATGCCCGGCTTGATTCCCGCAAAAAAAATCAAACAGCTGCCTAGTTTCGGAGATAATAGTATAGGCGATTTCCATTAGCGGCGATATTATACGTCAACTTTTTTTCTAGGAAGAATTTCCAAAATCGGAGACGGTTACTGCCTGCGCGTGGGCTTTCTGCATATACATGGCAAGTTTCACGAAGATCCGATGAAAACTCTGGTTGTGAAACAAAAATGTCAAAAAATAGGAATGACGTCATAAAAATTGATATGACGTCATAGTGATGTATCTATCATATGTGCGGTAATTCATCTCTGCTAATGCCCTGTTCGATTCCCGCAAACAGAATTCAAAAAGCTTGCCTAGTTTCCGAGATAATTTTTTAGGCGATTTCCATTAGCGGAGATATTTTGACGTCATAACTTTTTTTTTTGGAGGAATTTCCAAATCGGAGATGGTTACTGTCTGCGCAGGGTATTTTACATATATATGCCAATTTCAGGAAGTTTCGATGAAAATTGTTGGCTGTGAAACAAAAAAGTCCACAAGAAGAAAGATGAAGAACAACAACGTGAGTAAGACTTCGAGATCCTCCACGAGGATCTAAAAACATAGGGACAGTACCCCTGGGCGCTCACCTGGTAGCGGCTGGATGAGATATTCAGGGAACCACTGGTAGGCATGAATGACCCACAGAATATGTAATGGAGAAGAAAGTAAATACCTATGGATTTTTTTTTCATGCCATGATCAAACTTTCGTACATCACGGGCGATAAAGGTTGTGTGGTCAGCTTTCATCGAAATAGTGTGTGTGGTTTCAGAGAACAAAGCAAATACATATTTTGGGGGGGCAACCCCCACGTAGACCCCAATTTTTTTTAATGTCGTGAACAAAGTTCAGTACGTCGGGGTGATGAAGGTTGTGGTCAAGTTTCATCGGAATTGTGTGTATAGTTTCTGAGAAGAAATCAAATACCTCTTTTGGGGGGCAACCCCCCTTACACCCCCTTAGAGCCAGATTTTTCTTATGTCACGAGCGTGGATCGTCTCGCTGAGCTCGCCTCTCCACACGTCGTTGCAGAGATTGACGTCACAGATTTGCTGTGTTGTCATGATTTTCACCAATCATAATACAAACATTGCTTTTCTACAAATTTATTTGTAATATTGCTGATGTTATATTTACTTTAAATTTCATTTGTGATATAAGAAGGTCCAAGTGGTCTCAGTAGTCAAGGGTCTAAGTTGTCTAATCTGTCTGAAGGGTGTAAAGTGTCGAAATGATAAGGTCTAAGGGGTCCAAGGGGTCTTAGGGGTCTTCAGTGTTTTTTGGGACTTCTGGGTCTTTTGGTTCTTTAGGGTCTTTTGGGACTTTTGGGATTTTTGGGTATTTAGGGTCTTTTTGGGTCCTTGGTGACTTATGAGAAACTTTTAGGTGTTTAGGGTCTTTTTAATCCTTGGGGTCTTCAGGGTCTTTTAGGTTTTGAGGGTCTTGAGGGTCTTTTGGATCTTCAGGGTCTTTTGGGGTCTTCAGTGTCTCAGAGGGTCTTCAAAGGTCTAAGGGGTCTCAGCAGTCTAAAGGGTCGAAAGGTACATTCCAAAAGTACGTATAATAGACATATAGTCACACGGCTAGACAGACGGACGAAAGGAAGGACGGACGAATGCACGCCAAGACTGAGCTCTTTTTAAAGATGAACAAACTTTGGTACACCAAAGGTTGTAGGTTGTAGTCAAGTTTCAACGGAATTGTGTGTGTGTCGTTTCTGAGAAAGAAAGCAAATATCTCTTTGGAGGGGGAAACTTCTCCCCACCACAAAACTCCCTCCATAGACCCCTCAGACCCCGATTTTTTTCATGCCATGAACAAACTTTGGTACGTCATGGGTGATGAAGGTTGTGGCAAAGTTTCATCGAAATCGGATGTGTAGTTTCAGAGTAGTTGAAAGTATTTGTTGACGGACGGACAGATGGATAAATGGACAGACAGACGACACGCCATCCCATAAGCTCCCCGGAACTACATTCCAGGTGAGTTAAGAAGGATCATCTTTTCATCCATCATTGCATGTTAATAATTTTAGTAAGGTAAGAGTAACGTAGACACATCACTGTTTGTAATCAACAAATGTTAAGGCTGCTTTGAATTTGGGCACGATTTCAGTAATGGCTTCTTTAATACTAGTAAATACAACCCATCGCTTCGCTGATGGGAATATTAAGGGATTGGGGAGAAGAGAGAGGGGTGGGAGAGAGAGAGAGAGAGGTGGGGAAGGGGGAGAGAGAGAGGGGTGGGAGAGAGAGAGAGAGAGAGGAGGTGGGGAGGAAGAGAGAGAGAGAAGAGAGAAGAGAGAGAGGAGAGAGAGAGAGAGAGAGAGAGGGTGGGAGAGAGTAGAGTGGTGGAGAGGTAGAGGGGTGGGAGAGAGAGGTAGAGGGTGGGAGAGAGGTAGAGGGGTGGAGAGAGGTAGAGGTGGAAAGAGGTGAGAGTGGTGGGAGAGAGGTAGAGTGGTGGGAAAGAGGTAGAGGGTGGAGAGAGGAAAAGGGGGGGGCAAAGGAGGAGGAGAGGGAGGGAGGAATTCCGGCAGACGGACGCCCAGTTAACATACATCCGAGAGACGGCACACACAATGATGAATCAATCACCTTGCCTGTGAAAGTTTATAGCTTGGTCCGGATTTGAACCCAGGCGAGATAAGCTAGAGTGAGTGTGCGTCGCTCTCGGCTATCCTACCATGAGGTGGCGATTCATTGCTTTGTAACCAATTATATATTTTTTTACTCATTGTGATCATATAATTTATTTTGCCCGAGCCATGGAAGCTTGTCGAGATCGAAGCTTGTGAAGCGCTCGCCAAGTGGCCTAAGCACTCAAGCAAGCACTCCAACCAAACGGTTGATAAGGAACGGCTGGCTTGGCAAGCGATAGCAAGCTGATTGGGAATGCGACACACCAGGAAAAAGTAAAACATCGTCGATTTCTTAACATTTTCAGATTTCACTCCAGATTTTCCACAGTTACTGAGGTCTATGTGATCCGATCCTCAAAACCGAAATCATATTTCGACGATTTCCTTTCATTAGTCCACGAGAGTCGATCGTGGAAAATCGCATCGTTATAACGCATGAAATCGCTCCAAGCTCCTAATTTGAATACTATAGTACTAGCACAAGCGATCCGTAGCGATGATGAAGTGGCATTCGATGATGTGAGTGATGAAAGTGACAGAAGAAACCGTTGTGGCCTGTTCCAAGTCAAGGCAGGTGAAAAAAAAACATGGCGAATTAAGACCCCTGCGAGGAGCAAGGTGACCGAGGATGCGCCTGATGAGGGATATAATTAAATAAGGCCGTTAATCATCTTCAAAATGGGTGTTTTAATGAACCCAAACACCCAATTTTCACTCATGAACTACCTTGGAGTTCACTGAGCATACATGCAAAGTTTCAGGCTGTTAGGTTTCATGGTTTTAGAGTAATGGAGGATACACACACACACACTGACACACTAGTGTTAAGGCCGACCCTTACCCTTCACAGAGCATTGGGAGCACTCACAAGTCGGGGATGTTGTCACCTGAGAACTGATCATGGATAGATACGTTGCCTCTCCATTGCATCGGTTCAGAGTTCAGACAGAAAGCTGGCACAAAACGGTTTGGTTTTCAGAGTTTCAACTCTGAAACGTCCACTCCTCTCAGCTTAACGTCCACTCCTCTCGCGCCTGCCTGCTCAATACTAGCTTGAGTTTCGAGTGAGATCACGAATCAAACGCAGACTGCACAGCCCAAAATGAAGCGTGCCAGCCTCTGAACCATCGTGCCAGCCAGTACACTCCAGAAAATACACTTTCCACTCCGATCGAAGGAAAGTGTTGGACTATTTCAGACGAATGAGGCGATGGACCTAGAGCAGTACCCTTGTCCTAATTGTGTCCAAGTCGGGCAAAATACGCACTGGTGGCTGAATCATGGACTGGATTAGGACAAAAAGAAGAGGTCGTCTCATGTGTGAATTCAAGATGGTTTGCTTTCATTCCTCCCCTTGGTTTATCGCTTCAGCACAAACATTAGCTTTGATCTCAATCCCTTTGAACAAGTTCAGACGTTGCATTCAGCCGAACAAGCAGTTTCAAAATATAAATTGTTATTGGCCGAAACATAGAATCAATTCCAAAAGCACAAAGGACAATGCAAGCAGCTGGCCGCAAAACTAAAGCAGCGATTTGGTGCGATACGTGTTCAAGGTGAACCCACAGCTTCCAAGTCGCTGAAGAAATATCCAAAACAACCTGCCGAGTGATTGAAATCATTGTGCAGAAAGAAAATTACCAACAAGGCCTGCGTTAGTGTGTAGCATCTTAACTGTGAGTGTAATTCGGTGTACGATGTGATTTCTCAAAACGAACCATATTAGCTGCCACCTGCAACGACGGGCGGACCAGGGGGCTTTTGTGGAAGGTTCTTGAAGGTACGATAATCAGCAAAACACGGGGGAGCTTGATAAAACGTTTCCAGTCATCATTGAGACATTTCATGGTGGCATCTTGAAATGAAAACTGCAGAAGAGCACAGCATAACCAATGTCATGAAAACAATTGAAACGGTGCGGACTTAAAAGCGTCTTCTCCAACTGAGCCCGATGGAAGCAAATTTGACTGATCTTAAAGTTTAATCGTCTATATCAATAGCCTGTCTAAATCTGAACTGTGTATCGTGGATGCAAAAGATATAGCAGCCCACCGAAGGCAAGGTGCATCCAATGGTCTCGTTTGCAATCATGTGGACGTAGAAGACCTCGTGGAATATTTTGAGCAAAACTGAAACCTTTAGCTGACACCTTGCAAATGTAAGTATATTACACGAGCAGATAACCCAGTTCCACTGGGCTGTTGTAAGGGAATTCATTCCCAAAAGGGTGTGGCATCGTTGAGGAGTTTAATCGGAACATCCTTTGACGGCGTAATAGTCACGAACTGTTAAGTCTGCTAAGATGTTTCGGTGAAATGAATCGAGGAAAAGGTAATTATATGTTAACAAAATTGATTGAATAGTTTGTGGTCATTTTTTTATTTTTTTGTAATTCAAATGCGTATGCGAACCAGCGACTCTGAGCCTATACACCGCCCATGTGTGCAACCAAGCCACAAAATGCACATAACTCAAAATTGTGTGAATATAGACACTTTTGGACCTCCGCATGCATTGTCTGGACCCAAGAGCTCTTAAATGAGGTATTATCCAGCATTATACGTGCTGTGGTTATGACATTTACCCCGTTCAGACACAATCGCACAGCTTGCATTTATATCGGTATGCGTAGATAGTTAAGTAAAAGTGGAGGAAAGTTTTGTAAATAAAGTCAAGTAAACAGAAAGAATGCAATGTCAATACAACACCAGCATGGTATGAAAGACAGCAGGTACATGTGTGTCTTTACTGTGGTATTTGCATGTAAATGCCCAATAGATGTGATAATATTGATATAATTAAAGGTAACTTCTTCATCAATGTCTTACGTGATTTTACCAGGCTAGTAGTACTCGAATCAGAACCTCGGACTCGAGTCGCATCGCAATTTTAAAACTCACGACTCGACTCAAAACTCAGGAAGCTGAGGGGTCAAACAGGATGCACCTCGGACTCAAATCGATCCACGAATATTTGAAGGTAGACGACTCGATCGAGCAAATTGAGCAATTGTACACAATAAATGGCATCTCCCGAGAGTTTGCGATTCAAGTAAATAATAAGCAAAAAGATCGCAAGGAAAGAAAAACTGTGAGGCGGGGTGATATCACTGTCAGGTAGGCATGCGATGACTATGCTTCAGGATGCAAAACCAAAACACTCGAACTATGAGAAATGAGCCGACTCCAAAACCATCCAGAGGCGTGTCCAAGATCATGACATAACTCGGTCGCAACCCATGCAAGATCATAAGACCAAGTCATGGAGCATTCCACTCCATTCCTGTGTAATCGAGTTGCTCAAGTTAATCACACAACGATCTCGAACACATTTCCTATATCCGCCGTTTCCTTCAAAGCAAAATATTTGGCCTGGACCCTGACTGTAATATCTGATATCAGTTTTTTTATGGGTTTCAAATGAGATTTTCCACCATGTCTCATGTGTCCCTTTGGCCTTGTCATTTGAATTTTGGAATCCTTGGCAGCCAGCATCTGTTTAAACGGAGTTCATCGAGTCACTGTTCAAGTTCCCCATCATATCACTGTCAGGACAACACTCCCCCCCTTTGAGTGCAGACTTTTTTGGCTGCTGATTGCATGATTGGTTAGAGATGCGGCGATGCCGCTGATGCGGTGCCCCTATTACCAGTACACTGGTGCTCATTTCGCCAACCTCAGAAGGACAGGCTGAGTCAACCCCACCTGGTATTAATTCAATAACCAAGCAGGATTTGAACTCAGGACCCTTGGATCCCAAGCCAACCACCCGAACCACTAAGCCAACGCCAGGCTTAGGACAACTCATTGACAGAATGATCTTGAGGGCACCAAAGTTGTGCATTTTACAAACCAACAATTCCCATAAAAGCGACAAACATTTGGACACGTAAATGTCCAACCAGAGTATTATGCAATATCGCATCAAAATAGCAAGCACCTGGCAAAGCCATCGTATCTATTGAATAGTAATTAACATTTGTGACCTTTAACCTCATGATGGTTCAATATCAAAAGAGTCAATATCAAAAATGGTAATAATTTACTTCCAAAGTCATATTTAAAACACGACTGCATTTTTAAAATCCAGCCTGAACGAGGGTACAGCACAAACAAAAACAGAAATTCACATCTTCATGAACGTTTGGGAACCTCCCCACCAAAAGTGGACGGAGGTTGGATATTCACCCCTGTTTGTTCCTTGCGAAAATCGAAGATTCACAAGTATATTGGTTGGTCTGGTGCGTTATTCTGTCTGTATGTCTGTCAATTGCCTATTGGTCACAATTTTAAACAGATCTTCACGAAACTTCACCACCTGATAGAGCTCGTCACG
>CM068961.1:16043207-16062742 GCA_035128595.1 Eptatretus atami | reverse complement strand
GAAGCCGCGCTGTCGAGGCGAAGCCTCGGTGAATTGCACACATCTGCTCGGCCGGGACGAAGCCGCGCATTCGAGGCGAAGCCTCGGTGAATTACATACATCGGCTCGGCCGGGACGAAGCCGCGCTGTCGAGGCGAAGCCTTGGTGAATTACACACATCGGCTCTGCCGGGTCAGGGGTCACGTTGTCGAGCGAGTGTTTTGGTGATTTCTACCACGTCGGCTTTGCCGGGGTTGGAGGTCAAGGGTCAGGGGTCGATTCTCGCTTCCCCGGCCCTATAAAAGGGCGAGCAGAACGGAGCTCACAGCCAGTGGTTTTACGGAGCTCGAGGCAGTGTCGAGAGAAGTGTCGGTGGGTCGGTTGCCAGTGTTGGTGAACGGAGCTCGCAGTCAGTGTGGGGAGACGAGCTCGCGATCGGTTACAAGTCAGTCTGGGTTCAGTTTTCGAGAGACGGAGCTCAAGACAGCCGGTTGTGGGGAGACGGTCGTGGTGTTAGAGCGAGAGTTGGTGAACGGAGCAGGGACGCGGAGAGGGGCTCGGAGGCAAACCAGAGGGCTACGTGGAGACCACCGCCGGGAAAAGGGGCGAAGTGGAGACCACAGCCAGGAGAGTTTGCCGGAGCCAAGGCGGTCCAGGGTGCTCGTTCGAGCGTCAACTCGCTAAAAGAGCATCGACTGGCTAAGAGGGCATCGACGTGCTGAGAGAGCATCAGCAATTCCCCCATACCGAGCATCCGTGCAGAGAGAGCGCCGGTAACCTGTCTCGCTGAGAGAGCATTGACCTGCTGAGAGAGCATCGACGTGCTGAGAGAGCACCAGCAATTCCCCCCATACCGAGCATCCGCGCTGAGAGAGCGCCGGTAACCCCGTCCGTTCCGCGGTGCCTGCTGTGTGGCGCGAGCCTGCGCATGCGGTGGAGAACGCCGGAGAGAGCTCACCGACCAAACCGGGTGCCTGAGGACAGGCGCGGCCACGCCAGGCCGTGGGGGAGTAGACGTCACGACCTGCCCACCGTCGCGCCACGAGGGCGCGGGTAAGACCCTTCGGTCTCGTGGCTGACCGTTCATCCAGGCTCCACGTCACATTCGGTCCACGGACCTGTCTGCCACTGTCTTTGGGGTGGCTTTTCTTTGCTTTTTGTATAAATGCATGTGGTGGCGCCGTCTAGTAAGTAGACTTGTTAAAGTGACTGTGTGTGCGAATAAAACGCTTTATTCGGTGGTAATTCTTTTATCTGCTTGCTTTGACTGTACATACGTGCATGATTCATTGCTGTGACTGTAAATACGTGCAATGTCTAATAAATGTGCTTGTTGAACTGTCCCATTCGTTGCGTCCTATTCCCTGTTTTGAAAGTGCCATCTTGCATCACGGAAGAAATTGTTAGAGGGGTGTAAGCACCCGGTAAACAGAATCACATCCGTCGAGGTCGGCGATAACACTGCTCGGTTATCACTGTACGACGGACCGGACCGCTTAAGCGGTTCGTGTCCTAGGCCGACCTGCGGCGAGGTACGATCGCCCGGTTAACTACTCGCGCAGGTACTTAGGTAGGTCGAATTTGGCGAGCAACCCTATCCTGCGCGGGTGGGCAATTGGCACGATCGTGGTGAGGTTAAACCCCCACCCGTGACTAGCTCCTGGCGGTAGTTCCAAGGAGGGTCACGACTGAATTGTCCGACCGGTGGGCGACGCGGTCACGATTCGAGTTACGCGGCAGATCGCACGCCGGCGGGCGCGAATTCGCAACAATATATATATATATATATATATATATATATATATATATATATATATATATATATATATATATTAGCCTGGTGTTGGCGTAGTGGTTAGCGTAGCGGCTTGGGATACAAAAGGTCCTGAGTTCAGCCCCGTTGGCCGCTTGAATTAATACACACCAGGAGGTTGACTCAGCCTGTCATCCTTCCGAGGTCGGCGAAGTGAGTACCAGTGTACTGGGCCGGTGTATACCCCGGTTAAAATAGGTGTACCATATCCCTGTGTCGTAAGAGGCGACCAGGGTTGCGTCAGGAAGGGCATCCGGCATAAAACCTGTGCCAAATCAGTATGCGGATCATAACGGATGATCCGCTGTGGCGACCCCTAATGGAAGCAGCGAAAGAAGATATATGTATAATATATATATATATATATATATATATATATATATATATTATATATGTCAGGATATCTCAAAAAGTTGTGGAGGGATTCTGACGAAACTTGGTGGACACGTTGGTGTGTGGCAAGGACGAATTACTTCGATTTTGGTGAAGATCCGAATCCGGATACGATAATTTTTTTTTTTAAGGGATTCTTCATTATTGAGGATCGGGGTCAAAAACGATATAGTTCTGTGTAGCATGATATTTCCAAAATGTTTTGGGCCAGATATGTTCTCGTGGATCAGGCATTGCGTGGTGGAGGTATGTGCTCCACCGAGTGCCCTTCGTTTTTTAACTGATTCTTCACCATTGAGAAATGAGGCCAAAAATATGCTGTAGAGCATAAGCAGGGGGGTACCTGACACTGCCCGGGCAGGTGAGTTTTTCCCGGCAGTCGTTTCGGGACAGATTGGACATCGACAAGCTATAGAGTTATTGGCCTCATGATGGTTAATTTTTGCCTGGGGAAGCACTGCCTGACCCCACATCTCAATATACACATTATAGCAGCCTTTGCTGGCCTCAAAAGGGATGTCAAGACCAACATACGGGAGGCTATAACCTTACCCAGATTCTGAAGGACGTACACCCAAAATTTGGGGCCTCCAGGTGCTATGGTTCAGCCGTGAAAGAATAACGTACAAACGCACAAACACTTGAAAATATTTACAAGATACTTTAAAAAGTTGTAGATGGATTCGGATAAAACTTGGTGGATGAGTTGGGTAGGTGACAAGAACAAGACGATTAGATTTTAATTTCAGGTCCAGATCCAGATCCAGCCCATCAGTGGGATACAAAACCTAAACGAATAAGCCTGGCGAAGGTATGCGTTCCACTGAGTGCTGTTCTAGTTCCTCTTGTGAATTATTGGTGAACTTAGAGATGTCTAGACTGTAAAGGTCATCCAATCAAAATTGATTTCTCATCATCTAATAAAGTGCATGGAATTACTTACCATTCACCAAGATGTCTCCACCATGGAACAAGCAAGTGCTTTCTGTGCTAACAAGTGCATCATTAACTATTTAGATGTACTTATGCAAGTGTAGGTGGAATGATTTCCACTCAGGTCCAGAATGAGGCAGATGCTAAGAGGAAACTTCCCTTCAAAAATTAGATTGGGCCTGACATTTTCACTGTTGTACAATTATAGCTCAACTTATTGAAGATGATTTACATGTTTAAATTTTTTTTTAAAGATGATTGGCCAGCATCGTCTGAAGTAATGCGGAAACCATAGGGGTGGAAGTGTCGATGTTCTTCGGCAATGTCTAAAGAGGAGTTTGTACATATCTACCTCTGGCACCGAAGGTGGACGGAGGTTATGTATTCGCCACTGTTTGTTGGTGAGTAGGATATCTCAAAACGTTGTGGACGGATTCGGACGAAAATTGATGCACAGGCTTGGTGTGTGACAAGGACCAATTGATTCGATTTTCATGAAGATCCGTGTACGAGAATTTGTTAATTTTAAAAGTGACTCTGCACCATTGAGAGATCGGCCAAAAGTGATACATAGCATGTTATTTCAAAAAGTGGTGGATGGATTCGGCCAAAACTTGGTGGATGGGGGTTGGGTGTGCGACGAGGACAAATTGATTCGATTTTTGTCAGCATCCCAATCCGGATACAATAATTTTTAAGCGATTCTTCAACATTGAAAGATTAGGCCAAAGATAGTATACAACATGATATCTCAAAAAGTTATGGGCAGGTTATGACAAAACTTGGTGGATGAGTTTGTTTGGTGGCAAGAACAATCGGATTCGATTTTGGTTAAGGTGCGGATGCATATCCGGCAGTGAGAGACAAAACAAACTGTTCAGCCTGACAGGTTTGTGCCCTCCCCGGAGTGCCGTTCTAGTTATTACATAACATTAAGAGACATCAGTGAACTTTTACATGAATTTCAAGGCTTTTAGTAAACAAAATACTGTATATGGGACAAATCAAGTTTATGGGATTGAAACATGTGATCATAGCATCATGAGATGTGTGCTTATGTGGGAACACCAAACAGGCCGACCCAAAAATGTGTTTTTTTAAATCCTCGAAAGGAACAACTGTGCGGTTTCAGCAACAAACAAGACATTTTTCGACATGGCGACGTCGATCGCTATGCCTCCGCCAACATTCGGTCTTTGCGCACTCTAACTTTGACCTAAAACCTCAAAACCATTTGACCTCAATATCTATTCTGCATATATGTATTGCTGCGGTTTTGGAAGAACCCAGGGAGTGACATCCAACACAGAAAGGAACCCCGGATTTTAGATATACAGTATCCACAATATTGCTTCGGTAGATTACCTCGCCCCTCATATCAGTGGCCAGGGAAATGCGGTGTTTGTGTCAGTAGCAGATTCGAACCAATTCATAATTCTTTTTTTCTAAATCGCCTCTCTCTTTTTTTCTCCTGTCAACACATCCATTCACACTATACAACAAACATTACATTCTACAAAACCCATTTCATTACAAATCCATTGAGTTGAGGATGCGAAGCTGCTCAACCACAATGCAGAGCCGAAGCATCCAAACCAAGGACCGCATACGGGGCAGGGTTGTCAGTCGATGGCGACACTGAACCAGGAGCTCAGCCATTGATATACGCATGGCAACAGGCACGCACCATCGGGAAGGTGGCACAATGAACACAAAGCTGCATTTGGTGTTGGTCGGTCCTGAGAATCAGAGAACAGATGCTGGTTTTTGCGTCCGGAACATCAAGGAGTCAGGTTGAATCTGCAAGGAGCCAGCAGTTGTGAGAGGAAGCCGCGGTGGAGCCGAACGGAGTGGTGCCCCAGAGAGAGAGCTGA
Source organism: Eptatretus atami (assembly GCA_035128595.1). Lineage (NCBI taxonomy): Eukaryota > Metazoa > Chordata > Myxini > Myxiniformes > Myxinidae > Eptatretus > Eptatretus atami. The sequence continues at coordinate 16,057,750 of CM068961.1, read as the reverse complement.
CAAGCCATGGAGTTTTTCCCTAGACACGCGGACAACACACTGACTCACACTACCTTTCCCTTTCTGTCCCTTTTCTAATTTGTTCACTTGGACTGCACGAGTGTTCAACAATTACACCCTCGACCCGTTCAGGGCTGCGTTACTGACTCGCATTAACGATTTCCTCTGTCACACCACAAGCATTCACATGCACTTCTCCCCTCCCCACACGGCGTATCACATCAATACCCCCTCTTCGTTTTCTACCCCCCCCACCCCACTTTTCACGCTGGGACCAATGTAATCCCGTAGGCTTATGTCAGTGAGTGAGGTCAACATGCCCTGCCTTCATTATCTCTCTGGCTATCCCTCTTGCTTGTCCAGTTTCCCTGGAGCTACTGAGGCCTTTTTGTCCGTTAGATTCATGTTAAGTTGACTGACTAAGGGGATTGTGTGTTTAAGTGCAAGATCTTTCTTCGTGACGGTTTTTGCACTGTAAATACCTGTATTGCACTGAATGTGCGTGCCCTTGTTAAATCTGATATAAACTTTCCAAACTGCCCGATCATCTTTTTCTCCATTGGTTAGACAGTCTGTAAATAGTGGATGGGAGTTCTGATCCGCCGTTTCGCTACGGTCACTGATTAGCCGACGTCTCACTTACGGTATCGCTCGGCCATTCTTGATTGACAGTAGTGGGGCGTCGAGAGCACGGTTCCCAATCTGGGGTGGGGGTGGACGGTGGGGTGAGGGGGATTAATATGCTGGGAAGATAATGCAGGAAATGGACGTGAGGACCCTACCTAAATTAATCATCTCAGATGGCATCTGTGGTTGCTTGGCAACCCGTCATACCAACACCTGCGGCTCGTTGGCTTCAAGGTCAAAGGTCTGGAAGCGAGTCCAAGAAGCCCCTCGTGATCCGACCTGGAAAACCCGAAACAGCATCATTGTACATGTACTTAGTTTAGTTGAAATTCCATAGGGAATAGTATCACATTAACAGGGGTTTCAATGTGATCACTGACCCTTGACCTTTTTGGAACAAATAATCTATCATGGGTGGATGCACTGACGGAGGTTTATCAGAGTACACTCATACTCTCTATGTCGGGACGGCACGGAAAAATAATATTTGTACCAAGTTTGATTAAAATCCATTCAGCTGTTCTCAAGTATCACATTTTTACCTGACATGACCTCTGCCCTTTGAATTCTTCATGCCTAATTCTAATGCGTTCATCTTTGCATCATAAAATACACTAATACCAAATATGGTCAAAATCCCATCCCCAGTTCACAAGTTAGTGTGGTAACAACTTTTACCTAACGGTACCTGACCTTTGACCTCTTGACCCCATAATCGAATCAGTTCATCTTTATATCATTATACATACTTGCACCAAGTTTGACTTGGATCCAATCAGCCGTTCTTAAGTTATCGCGGGAAGGAAAACCCATCACGAACGGAAGAACAACCTGAAAACATAATGCCTCCGGCGACTTCGTCACGCAGGCATTAAAAAAAAACAAAAAACAAGACGAAGCCAAGCACTCATGGGAGCATTTAACATCAGTAGTTTAATACACACAAGAATGACCAGGAGAGAGAATCCTAAGGATTGCAACCCATTACAATGTGTGAGGAATATTATGGTTCATGTGCCTTGAGCTGCAAGAACAAAAATCTTGGTGGTTCAGATTCCGTCACCGCAAAAGACTTTTAAAGGAGAATGAAATGCAAGCAGAGAGTTGTATTCCTCGACCCAGTCACGTACCACACCGTTTTAACAGCGTTCGACATGTCGATGAAATACATCGGTGGTGTAAAAGTAGGATTTGTTGTTGGCTGCTGTGCCCATGTGCTATCGGTCCTTGTGGGTTTTGGGGTTTGCCATAAATCATAACCAGCAAATAGCAGTTTCGGCTTGAGACCGAGCGGACACCACACCATTCAACTTGATGAGTCCTGTGGATAGCTTGTTGTAGAACACCCAGCTTACGTATGAGGAACATTCAGAGGGTTCCATGAAAGAGATACTCACAATACTGTACTCCAAGACACCTCACCTTTTCTATTTTTCAATATCGACCAACAAATATCCATAATTGGGAAGAAAATATATAAATGTATTGTTACCTCTGCCACCAAAGGTGAAGGAGGTTATGTTTTCACCCCTCTCTGTCTGTTTGTGTGCAGGATATCTCAAAAAGTTGTGCACCGATTCGGACGAAACTTGGTGGACAGGTTGGGTGCGTGACAAGGAAGAACGGATTGGATTTTGGTGAAGATCCAGATGCGGATCCGGATCCGAGAATTTTTTTAAACGATTCTTCACCATTAAGAGATAGGGCTAAACCAATGTGTATATGTATATGTACATATATATATATATATATATATAGCAAGATATTTCAAACATGTATTGGGCCTATGTTCTCATGGATCAGGCATTGCGTGGCAGAGGTACGTGCTCTACCGAGTGCCCTTCTAGTTTAGTTATGTTGCACCTCATTATTAAGCCTGATGTTAGCTTAACGGTTAATGTGGCTGGCTTAAAATCTTTGGGTCTTGCGTTTGAGCAACGTCTTTCTGTTAAATAACACGAAGTGGGTTGACTCAGCCTGTCATCCTTCTGAAATCAGCAAAATGAGTCCCAGCTTACTGGAAAAAGGGGGCACAGCATCAATGGCAAAGCCACGCTCCCAGCAACGATGCAACCAGCAGCCAAAGGCTGCATGCAAAATAATAACAACCTCATTTCTTATTAGTCTACGTTTTTGGTGAGTCTTGGATTATTATGAGCATTTCATTGGCAGAACATTGAATGCTCTTCGTGTGCGATTCCTAGATACATGCTCGAGTATCTGTATTACGTATTATTGGCTCACTTGGTGGAGCTTTCCCGGCTCGTTTAGCATCAATTCACCTGCACGAGGGTGTTCGTAACCAAGACTACATCAGCAAGGGGCAAAGCAACCCGACTCAATTCACATTGTCCTGAGATTCACCAAAATGTTCTGTTCGTTGAGAACAGTGGTTTTTCAGTCCGCAGGCCGCATGCGGCCCAATTCCTCAGGCAAAAATAACATTCTTTTCCTGCAGTAATTCTCTGCAGACTACTGTAGTATATGAGAGTACAACTCTCATATACTGCAGTTCTAACTGTAGCATTTTTTCCTGGGAATCAGCACACTGCGCTGGCCCAAGCGACATCCTGTTGAAAAAGGTAAAAACTGCTTGGAATGAAGGGAATTACCAGATCTCACACCAATATGCATCAAACCAGATTGATTTTAACAGTCAATATACTTGGACCTGGTTTACTCGTTTAACATGTGCTTGGTAGACATTTTACAGAATAGTGATTTGTATTACGTTACTCTCAGATAACAGATACAAAACCGTTTTTAAAGGGATACACAAGAAGGAAGTTATATGGATGCGGCCCACATAAAACGCCAATCGCTGCAAGTGTGGCCAACTATGGTAAATCGGTTGAGAACCACTGGTTTAGACAAAATCCGAGACGGTCGTTTTCAAGCTCACAAACCCTCCCGCATCAAAACTAATGTTGCAACGACGTACCCCTTACAGATCAGAGAGGCATTGCAAGTTAATACGCCTTCTTCGTCTTCTTCTTCAATGTGATACATATTGTTGTGGATAGTATAATCTGCTGGGGGTGGCGGCTATTCTGACGATGCAGTGCCTCCTGGAGGTTAGACCAGTAATTACGCCACGCACGTGAAGCGAAAAGCGAGGTTAGGCAATTGGTTCAAGTCCGTCCGTGTCGCCCTCTCTCAACAAACGTCAGTTTATGATCGAGGAACAACTCATTTCAATTGAATGTTATATTTTGAACATGAATCGGTAAAAACGAACCTGTAGTTGGCAGTAGTTTGGCTCTGAATTTGTTCTGATCACACGTGCGCACAGAGGAGAGAGATAATTATTTCTTAACTCTGGAATTATTTTAAATTCTTTCACTGCCAGACAAACAGAAAACTTACTGTTCTAAAGGATGTCATAAAGGACACAAACAACAGGCACGAAGAACTAATGTGACGTGTTAAGTCGGGTGGTACAATCGACACTGGGTAAAACACGGAATTAATTTATTTATACGACTTTTAAAATCTTTATTTTATTTAAATTTAATTATATACTTGAACACTGTTGAACACAAATCACCTTCTTTGCACTTCCAAGAACCTCCAGTTTTGCAGTACTTGGACATGTTAAATAAGGTGGTGTAAAAGACAGCTTCAATAGCACTGAACTTCCAGAATTGCTTTAAAGTTTAAACGATCTTTAAAACCATTATTTTATTAAAAGTTAGGGTATATACTTCAACACTGCATGGGGTATCATGTTCTATGAACTCTCTTGCTTGCAATTTGTTCAGGGTGCTGGCGATAGCTTGCCTACTCTTCACGGAGGGCACCGTAGCGTCTCTAACGTCCACAAACTAATGCTAACAGACGGGACCACCCATTCGAGGGGGATGACTGTTGAATTGGCCTTAATGCAAAACACCAGGGTGAGAGTGTATGGCTGGGCCGAGGTTCAAACCTCGGCTCGACAGGCTCAAAGGTGAGTGCGCATACCTCCAGGTCTCGGGCTCAAGGCTATATTGCCAGCGCAGTTTACAAATGTATTATACAAAGCCACATGTGCCAGTCTCCACGAGAGTTTTTCTTTCAAAGCATTCTGTTTGCTAATGCTCGCTCGAGCAGTCAAAATGCCTGGAACGTTCTACAACAAATACAGTATTGATAATCATGGCGAGCGGTGATATTGCACCGCTGTGACAATTGCACGTTTGTTGACCGTTATTTTCACAGCCTTTGCCTGTAAATCGTCGAGCAAAATGTACGACAAATCGATGAATGAAACACAGTCCCCACGATCCAATTAAATGCGTTGATTTGAAATCGCCGCTAACGCTCCAAATGCGCATAAATGAAAATTTACGCGGGCGGTGGACGGTCGTTAAAATGGATTTGCACGGACGTCCATTGTGACGATCCTGGATCCAGTTCGCTGGAAAACGACCTTGACCTTTTCCTGCACCAGGAAAGCAAACTCACCAATCAGGTAACGGAATTAGAAGAAAAAAAGAAATAAACTGGAGGCAAAACCAGCTGGAGCAAGCTCACGCTTTCAATTACCAAAAGTCCATTTAAAATCTTCCGCGAACAGAGAACCTCAAACAGACCGCAATAGTAATTGGAGTTGTGCGAGGTAATACATCACCAAGGCTAACAAAAGCAGGAGGGTGCTGATAAACTGTTTCTACTACATCACCTGGTGATTCCGTATTCCCGCCCTTCCATTGAAAGTGTTAATTGTACCGTGGCTCGATAAAGTCAGGCCGTTCCTTTCTGGCAACTGCGACACAAGTGGGGGGGGGGAGAGAAAAACTTCAAGATTAATGTGGACAATTCAAGACTCGTTTCTTTATGGACTCTTTCAATGCACCGTGGATTTGGGGGCACCATGACCGTGGGCTGATTCAGATCGGATCACTGCTCTACGGAACCTTATCGGGCATATGCGCTACATCTCATTTACATTCGGTGACATGCGACAAGTATCAATTCGCTCAAAACACCTTTTCCAGGACAATACATTTCGAGTGATCGAGTGCATCTTTGTAGTCGGCGAGACTTATTTGCTGGACTCCATTATATTCACTCCGCAGATGAAAGCCTTTGTAGCGATTGTTTGATTCCCACAGCATCTGTGCTTCTGCCAATGACACTGCAAACAAATTGAGAGCCCGTGTCAATTATAAATCGTTGCCAACCCACAACTCAGCATGTGAGAACAATACGAAGGTATGATAATTAACCGGGACTATAGATGGGAAGGGAAGATGTTTTGTGTCATACGGTTCATTAAACTCAAATACCGTGTTAGCTGTTTGGTCGGGTGGTAAAAAGACTCATTTTTTCAGCGGTTGATATGGGTTCCATTCCCATGGCTGCTCATTCTCACCAACCCATACAATTTGAATGTGGTGAGCATGCCAAACACCACTCAAAATATCTTGAGGAAGGCCTTCATCTGGCAGTGGAGTGGTTCAAGCCGATTTACGTTTAATTATCCCCATGCTTTAGAAAAACAAAACAAAAAAAAACAGGGGGATATTGTAAATGGCACTGTCTCTCTGTCTGTATGTCTGTCCGTCCGTCACACTATCTCCTCCTAAATGGTTGTGCAGAAATTCCCCAAACTTGGTAGTTATGATCACTATTTGGCAAGAAAGTGCAAGAGCAGAATCATTTTTGGCCCCACTCCCTGGGGTGGGGTCAAAAGGTCAAAATCGGAAAAATGCAATTCCGAGCACATTTTAAATGAAACTTTGTATATGCAATCAACATTTGGAGACGCATGAAATATGTAACGATTTTCTGGATTTGACCCCTGGTTCAAGCCCCCAGGGGATGGGGACTTATGGTTACAGGGTTCAAAACGGGGAGGGGGGGAAATTTAACTCAAAATTTAATGTTGGGTCAATCCTGGTGAACCCTTTTGCAATCTTTCAACTTTGCTTGAGGTGGGAAGCGTAAGAATTTGCGATGGGACGCCATCGACTTCGCCCAGGTTATCTTTTTTGAACAAGTGATGGAGAGAAAAATCAAGAAATTCAGAAAAGGTACTCACATTAGCAAGTTGAATATGGACCCGACTGCAAGCACAGAAGTACTGAACTCTTATCTCATCTCACAGCAAAAGCATCTTTTCAAAATGAAACCAACTGGTGATCTCAGCATCAATAAACAATCAAGAAGACGACGTCGTACAGAGCACGATACTTGCAAAATCCATAAAAACAAATTTGACCACAAAAACTATTGGTGGTTGAATTCAATGACCAAATATGCAACTCCTCTTCAAATTTCAAGTGAATCGGATGAAAATTGACAATTTTAGAAATTCGGCCAATGTTGACCTTTTGGCCTATGTGGACCTCCAAAATAATTGGCTGGTTGAATTCAATGACCTGAAATATATATACTCTTCAAATTTCAAGTCAATCAGATGAAAATTGAGGATTTTAGAAGCACCACCTTAGTTGTTGACCTTGGGACTATGTTGACCTTTTGGTCAATGTTGGCCTCAAAAATAATTAGCTGGTTGAATTCAGTGACCTGATATGCAAATCCTCTTCAAATTTCAAGTCAATGAGATGAAAATTGAGGACTTTAGAATCACCTCCTCAGTTGGTGACCTTCGAGCTATGTTGACCTTTTGACCTCAAAAACAATAGGCTTCTTACTTATGACAAACTCTACTATGTGGTGAAGTTTCGTGACGATCGGTTTTTAAATTGTGACCTGTAGGCGACAGACAGACAGACAGACAGACAGACAGACAGACAGACAGAATAACAAAATCGACAAACCAATATAGTTGAAAAATCTTCGACGATATATAGTTGAAAAAGCAAGTAACAATCAGTGAAAAGGAGTTTCCTTATTACTCAGATGCTTCCCATTTCTTTGCCACCATATACATCCAGTTACGCTCGATTTCCATGCATTTTCAACCATAACAGGTGTACATCGCCCTCTATCGATCCCTCTTATTCCCACCCAAGAACTGCCACAATGCACCCTGTCATACAATTGTCCATTGTACGCAATGCACTTGGCTGTACACTTGGTAAAATTACGTTACTCTATCTTAACAATTGTTCTCCAAAAGGACAGGTATATCAGACACACATCAATCCTTGCAAATATAAAAGCAAATGACAACAACACTTGCTTTATTTAAAGCAAAAACACGAAGATTCACCACCCACCCACAGTAGAGGCAGGATAGCCAAGGAGGTACGCACACTCACCTCCGAGATGTCTCACCTGGGTTTGAATCTCACGCCAGCTTGAAACAGTCATCCTGGTGTTTCAATGCAGGGAGATTCATAGATGTGTGTCGTCCCTATCGGATCGACGTTGTCTTTAGCGATAGGTACAAATTCCTGCTCTAACCTACAGGGAGCCACAGCTACGCTCCTCGCAAATGATGGGGCAAACCGCAGCAACGTGCTGCATTCAAAAGAGGAGGAAGAAGCCTAAAATTGACAAGATTTACTGAAACCAGTGTGTAACAAATGCAGCTACATGGTTTTAAAAACACAGTGATATCCCCCATAAAGGCCAAACTGTTCAGTTTATTGCAGTCACGATGAACTGATACAAGATTGTTGTGAGTAGTGCAAACAATTTTAATGGAACACACCAAAGTGGCAAGTGCAACAGTCCGACGACAAAACCGCACTGAGTGAAGATCATGAGAAACAGCACAGTGTGTTTGGGCTCGTATTACTCTCGATTAGCAAATGACGTATGAGCATGCCTCGTTGTAAATGGCTGCAAAAAATGGAATATCAAAGAGCAAACAAAAAATAACAATTCAAAACTCGAAAATGATAATTTGCTTTGAACGCAGTGTGTTGCTTTTTGCTAGAAAATAAAAGTAGCCAAGCTATGACATCGGCACAGAAACATCGAGTAGGAGGAGGAGGAGGAGGAGGAGGAGGAGGGGGTGAAATCAACAATAATGTTCAACCTGCAAAAACTCGAGAGATACAAAAGTGGCGTGACGGAATTCAATAAGGAAACAGCATCGTACGTCCAGGAAGTGGTGATCCGACGCGGAAGTTTGAGAAAAGGTGGTCGAGAGGAGTTGCAACGAGTGGCTCACGGAAGTTGTTCATGGTTCATTGACCAATTTCAGCAAGTTTGCCACGGACTTCGCACAGATTTTCTTCCTTGGCATGGTGAAGAGTTTCCTGGAAATGGGTCGTGGAACAAAATCCACACGATTCGAAAACAGTCAGGAAATCACAACACGTGTTGCTTTCTCTTTGAATCGATCAAATATGAGTGAAAATAAATCAAAAATTACAAAATTTTGTGCACAACAGAGAGATTGTGGTAAGTTTTCATTTTTTTATTAAATAGTCGATGTGTTATTTTTCGAGGTCCCGTTTAATTTCACCTGCAAGCTCAAAAACGCATCCGCAGCGAGAAGCAGAGGTACGAATGATTATTATCTATTGATAGTTATTTATTTTGTTAACACTTACCAGGTTCACTAATATAAGCAATTGGGAGGGAATCTTTGCACTTTTCACAGAGCAAAATTAAATAAGACCACACAGGTAATGTAATTAGTCGTGCTGGCTTCAACAAACTATGCGTTATAATCGATTACGATTTAAAAGAGTTCACGTGACCGTCTGCACGCTAGATTCAAATTATGCAGATCAGGCCACTCGGTTTTTCTTGCGATGAAACTGCCCAGCATCACCGTGGTCCATGAATACCCAGAAATGTTGCAGCAAACTAATACAATACTGCATTACAACAGACATATGAGAGTATGCTTCTGCACGTACCTTATCCACTGCTTATGTTGTCCCCTACCCCTCATCGTCACCGCATCCCTTTTTTTGCCCATCTACATATATTTTCTCTCTTGGCCCTGCTGTTGCCATTTCCCCCCTCTCCTTCCGCTGTACCTTTTGTTCTGTTGCATTGTGATCCATTCTGTGTTCTCGCTCTTCCACGAGCCTCGACTTTGAATACAATAAATCTATACTAATAAAAGGCAATGTGTGTGTGTGTGTGTGTGTGTGTGTGTGTGTGTGTGTGTGTGTGTCTGTGTGTGTGTCTGAGTGAGTGTCAGTGTGTCTCTTCCATAACTCCAAAACCATAAAACCTATCAGCCTGAAACTTTGCACGCGTGCTAAGAAAACTCCCAGGAAGTGCAAGAGTGAAAATTGGGTGTTTGGGTTAATTATAACACCCCTTTTGAAGATAATTAATGGCATTATTTAATTATATCCTTCATCAGGCAATGCCCAGCCACTTCGCTCTCTGGGTCTTAAGGAGTTTCCTGGGTAACCTTGCTGGGGCCTCAAGCCGCCACGTTTGTGGCCTGCTCACCCTTACCTTGACTTGACTTGGAACAGGCCGCAACAATTTCTTAACGATAAAGCTGTTGTTTTCACTTTCCTCACTCACATTATCGAATGTCTGTTCATCATAGCTATGAATCGCTGGGTATATTGCAATGCTTATAAACATCCGGGGAAGTCAGCGTTCATGGCTTGACATTTTGGGCGTCTCCAGGAGGTGTAAGTTTAACGTGGTGCTAATCGCGTACCAAACTAGTCGTTTCTTAACGATAAAGTTGTTGTTTTCACTTTCCTCACTCATGTGTGTTTGTGTGTGTGTGTGTGTGTGTGTGTGTTTTGTGTGTTGTTTGTGTGTGTTTTGGTTGTTGTGGTTATCTCCATATGTGGGTTTCAGAAGGTGTGTGTGTGTGTGTGTGTTTGGTTGTTATCTCCATATGTGGGTTTCAGAAGGTGTGCGTTTGTGTGTGTGTGTGTGGTATCTCCATATATGGATGGGTTCCAGAAAGTGGAATGAAGCCCTCCCAGTCTCAGTGTGTGTGTGTGTGTGTGTGTGTGTGTGTGTGTGTGTGTGTGTGTGTGTGTGTGTGTGTGAGACCGCTGTTTCTTGACAACCACTGGTACGATCTCATTGAAACTTGCCAGGTATATTGCTGGGACCTGAGTATGTGCCTTTTCAAGGTTTGATATTAATCGGACAAGTGCCTTTCCCAAGTTATGGCCATTTATTTACCAAACCAATGACAGGACACGTTGCTGCGGAGGCGTGGCCGATAGGGAAGAGAACCTCAGCCTCGTTCCCCATTAAGGGTTACAACGTACGGACTTCCGGATAGTGATGACTTACTGCATTCTAATAATTTCTCGATTTCTTATGCGCATTTATAGATAAACATAATGCCCCAATCCAGTCGTCGTTTACGAGAGCGAAGGAACGGCCTGTGTGGTTGTTTGAAAGTTGTTGTTTTATTTTTGCACGTACGGCCACGCACGTACGGACACGTACTAGTCCTTATAAACAGTAACTTTCCTGTTTGGAAATTTTTTTTTTTTATTGTGTTTGACTGCCAGGCAGGAAGAGTAAAAAAAAATATATCACTCCTCTCTGCACATATGCAACTGGGATGAATTCAGAGCCAAAGTACTGTACAGTACTGCTTAACCACAGGTTCGTTTTCGGATTCGTGTTCAAAATAACATTCAATTGAAATGATATTGTTCCTCGATCATAAACTGATGTTTGTGGACAGAGGACGACACGGACAGACATGAACCAATTGCTTAACCCCACTTTTCACTTCGCGTGTGCGGGGTAATGACTAGTACATGCCCACATGGCGCCATGATGAAATATTATGAACTAGAACGGCATCGTATAACGACGTGAGCAGTCAAGCAAAAGCAAATCTAAAAAGATTTGTGCCAATTCCTCCTGCTATTAATTTGCCATTGGTCACTGGCTTTCACACAAATACAAATTTTTATTGCAGACCCATCAAAAAGTTACATATCACAGGGTGTTCAAAAAGACCTGAACAGCTTTAGTTGTTAATATATCTAGTACCACAATTGGTACAATGATACTCTTTGGCTTGTATATGATAACAGAAACTCATAAAGTTTTCTTCATTTTTCAGGTTTGGTGGTTTAATGTAAAAGAAAATGGCGACTCCACAGGAGAAAGCTCAATGCGTCGAATGAATGGTTCATCGAGACAAGATCCAACACGCAAGTTCAGCGTAATTTCCGTACAAGGTATGAAAGGAATCCGCCATCGTGGACTAGTATCAGAGAGTGGTACAAGAGGTTTAAGGAGACTGGAAGTTGTCAGAAACATAAAAGTACCGTTCGACCAAGCAAAAGGGCAGCAGACATTGAATGAGTGCGTGAATCATTTCAACAAAGTCCCAGAAAATCAATTTGATGTACATCCAGAGAACTGGGACTACCAATCACCAATGTACACAAGATTTGGCATTAAAGACTGAAGCTTTATCCCTACAAGGTGTAGGTTCTGCAGGAACTCAAACCAAATGACAGACACAAGCCTTGGAAATGCTCAGTCGCCAAGAGGACGAAGAAGATTACCTGAAAAAGGTCATGTTCACAGACGAAGTTTGCTTTCATGTATCGGGGAAGGTCAACCGGCACAATGTGAGGATCTGGGGCTCTGAAAGCCCCAAGTGGTCATTGAACACATACGCGACAGTCCAAAGGTAAATGTGCTGTGTGGCTTTCTCTATGACCGTTTGGTGAGTGTTTTTTTTCTTTGCGGAAGAGGCAGTGACCTCAACAATTTACATGAACATGTTGGAAGGATTCGCCTTCCCACAAATTGAAGACCTACAACCTGATATCATTTTTCAACAGGACAACGCTCCCCCTCATTGGGTCTTCGTCGTTCGAGCCATCCTGAATGAAAAGTTTCCAGGTCGCTGAATTGACCGAGACTGCCCAACCACCTGGCCCCCACGATCACCAGACATAACCCCCTTGTTTGTTTTTTTCTGTGGTGGTTTGTCAATGATGTTGTGTACAACACCAAGGTGGAAAACCTGCAGGATCTTCATTCTCGGATCACAGCTGCAAGCGCACTGGTGGACGCAAACATGCTGAGCCAAACATGGCAAGAACTCGTGTCCCTCCTTCATATCCTGCGCGTGACAAACGAAGCTCACATTGAAGTGTATTGATGGTGTGCACAAAACTTTATGAGTTTCTGCATCATATAAACCAAAGGGTATCATTGTATTATTTGTGGTACTAAATATATTAACAAACAAAGTTGTCCGGGTCTTTTTGGAACACCCTGTGTAATCGAAGAAACAATTTCAAATGGAGCACCTCGCCGCCATTAGAGCATGTAAATTGCATCAGATGTGGCAATAAATGCGAATTGTTGCTACCAGCTTGCCAGCTAGATGACAGAAGACGCCATTTGCATTTATGCCTCTTCCATCCCTACCCCGTTTAGAATCCCATGCGGGCACGGGCAACTTGCTCGTTGATATCTATCCGTCATGTTATTGACACATTGGACACAATCCAATTCTACAATGCTTCACAAACACAATACGACAAACGGAATAGTTTTGGAGAAAGAAAATCAACATGAGTGTCAGTACAATTAATAAAAAGTAGAGTGAAGGTTCAGTGTTAGGAGGTAATGCAGCTCATGTGTTGTAGAGCACATGGTAGCTGCCATATCATTGTTTTAGGTGTAAATGGTTGGGGAGACTTTTAATCAACTATTTTCTGCTCATGTCAAGCAGAGAGCAACTTACTATCTCTCCATCTTTGATTTTTTTCTTTTCTTTTCGCAAAATCAATGGCACGTATTTCAGCGAAAAGATGGCTCGCACAAGAGTTTGCCATTTTATGTCATGATGAGGTTCACTAAAAGAGATGTACACTCTAAATGATGTGCAAAGCAAAAATAGATGCGGGACAATGAAAGGTGTGCGCAGTCAGATTTCTGCTGGCGTCGACATATGCTCAAAACTTGATGACTAGAGCAAGTCCTGCTTTTCTGCTTACCGGAAAGCACGCAGAGCGTTGGTTGAGCGTTCAAACTCCTGGGCCTTGCGGTGACCCTGCTTGATTAACTCATCAGGCAGACCTGCGAGTCGTGCGGCATTGAAACCGTAACTCTTTGGGCAGGCACCGCCAACAAACTTGTAAAGAAAAGTTATAGTTTCCTGGCTTGGATCATCATCATTCTCGTTTTCAACCATACAGGCCTGCAGAGAAGAAAACAAGCAATTTGTAAACCTCAGAGAGGAACACAGATAATTACATCGGCACTCGGAAGAGCGTATACCTCTGCCAGGCTGAACAGTTTATGCTTTGCATCCCATTGATAGGCCCAATCTGGATCTGGACCTGAATCAAAATCGAATGTGCTCGTCATCGTCACCGACTCAAACGGGAGAGCAAATACTGCATTGGAATAATCAGAAGCAACCCGAATAAGCAAATAGCAAAGATGAAGTCATCAGGAGGAACCTGAATAGGATTCGGGTTTCAGCCGCTACTCCACAACCCTCAAAAACCCATACAGGCACAGCCAAGTGAGCCTTACAGAAAAAATTTCGACAAGAATTCTCTTCTCCTTCGACAAATAGATAAAGAAAGAGAGAAACAGAAAGTAAATGATTATAAAAGAAAAGAAAAAGTAAGAATTAGAATGAATAAGGAGAAATGTGAAAAAGTGGAATGAAGTGTGAAAGGCCCAAGAACAAAGATGTCGGGAAAAAAACTGGACAGATAGATTTCAGCAGTTACTCCCGAAGCTCAAACACAGGAACAGGTACAATCTACCAGAGGTCCATCAGTGCGGAAGCACAGTCCACACAGCATCAGGATATGGTACAAACATAATCAAATGGAAGACCAAATACTGCCCATTGGAGTCATCAGAAGGAACCCGAATAAGTAAAGAGCAAAGATGGAATCATCAGGAGAAACCGGATGACTCCATCTTTGCTCCAACTCATCAGTTGGAGTTTTCAGCTCTTCATGCACTCACTGCACCATCATGCTCTCGAAAGTTTGAAAAACTAAATATGGTGGGCACAGAATCTAGTTTCAGTAAATTCTGAGGTTTAAGTGCCAACAACCCGTTTTTTT
>CM068961.1:16026055-16041826 GCA_035128595.1 Eptatretus atami | reverse complement strand
GCAAGATCTTTCTTCTGACGGTTTTTGCACTGTAAATACCTGATTGCACTTGAATGTGCGTGCCCTTGTTAAATCGATATAAACTTTCCAAACTGCCCGATCATCTTTTTCTCCATTGGTTAGACAGTCTGTTAAATAGTGGATGGGGTTCTGATCCGCCGTTTCGTACGGTCCATATTAGCGACGTCTACTTACGGTTATCGCTGGCCATTCTTGATTGACATATGGGGGCGTCTCGAGAGCACGGTTCCCAATTGGGGTTGGGGGGTGGACGTGGGTGAGGGGGATAATATGCGGAAGATAATGCAGGAAATGGACTGTGGACCCTACCTAAATTATCATCTCAGATGGCATCTGTGGTTGTTGGCAACCCGTCATACCAACACCTGCGGTCGTTGTCAAGGTCAAAGGCTCTGGAAGCGGAGTCAAGAAAAGCCCCTCGTGATCCGACCTGGAAAACCGAAACAGCATCATTGTACATGTACTTAGTTTTAGTTGCAAATTCCATAGGGAATTAGTATCACATTAACAGGGGTTTCAATTGTGATCACTGACCCTTGACCTTTTTGGAAACAAATTAATCTATCATGGGTGGATGCACTGACCGGTGGTTTATCAGAGTACACTCATACTTCTTTATGTCGGGACGGCACGGAAAAATAATATTTGCTACAAGTTTTTGATTAAAATCCATTCAGCTGTTCTCAAGGTAATTCCACGTTTTACCTGACATTGACCTCTCCCTTTAATTTCTTCATGCCTAATTCTAATGCGTTCATCTTTGCATCATAAATTACACTAATACCAAATAGGTCAAAAATCCCATTCCCCAGTTCACAAGTTAGTGTAGGAACAACTTTCTTTTACCAACGGACCTGACCTTGACCGCTTGACCCCATATCGAATCAGTTCATCTTATATCATTATACATACTTGCACCAAGTTTGACTTGGATCCAATCAGCCGTTCTTAAGTTATCGCGGGAAGGGAAAACCCATCCGAACGGAAGAAACAACCTTGAAAACATAAGCCTTCCGGCGACTTCGTCACCGCAGGCATTTAAAAAAAAAAAAACAAAAAACAAGACGAAGCCCAAGCACTTCATGGGAGAATTTAACATCAGTTAGTTAATACACACAAGAAGACAAGGAGAGAGAATCCTAGGATTGCAACCCATTACAATGTGTGAGAATATTATGGTTCATGTGCCTTGAGCTGCAAGAACAAAAAATTCTTGGTGGTTCAGATTCCGTCACCGCAAAGACTTTAAAGGAGATATGAAATGCAAGCAGAGAGTTGTATTCCTCGACCCAGTGCACGTACCACACCGTTTTAACAGCGTTCCGACATGCGATGAAATACATCGTGTGTAAAAGTAGGATTTGTTGTTGGCTGCTGTGCCCAGTGCTATCGTCCTTGTGCGGTTTGGGCGTTTGCCATAAATCATAACCAGCCAAATAGCAGTTTCGGCTTGAGGACCGAGCGGACACCACACCATTCAACTTTGATGAGTCCTGTGGATAGCTTGTTGTAGACACCCCAGCTTACGTTCATGAGCGAACATTCAGAGGGTTCCATGAAGAGAATACCTCACAATACTATCCAAGACACCTCACCTTTTTCTATTTTTCATATGACCAAAATATCCTATTGGGAAGGAAAATATATTAATTGTATGTTACTCTGCACCAAAGTGAAGGGAGGTTATGTTTCACCCCTCTCTGTCTGTTTGTGTGCCGGATATCATCAAAAAGTTGTGCACCGATTTCCGGACGAAACTTGGTGGACAGGTTTGGGTGCGTGACAAGGAAGACGATTGATTTTGGGTGAAGAATCCAGATGCGGATCCGGATCCGGAATTTTTTAAACGAATTCTTTCACATTAAGAGATAGGGCTAAACCAAATGGTATATGTATATGTACATATATATATATTATATATATAGCAAGATATTTCAAATGTATTGCTATGTTCCATGGAATCAGGCATGCGTGGCAGAGTACGTGCTCTTACCGAGTGCCCTTCTAGTTAGTTATGTTGCACCTTCATTATAAGCCTGATGTAGCTTAACGGTTAATGTGGCTGGCTTAAATCTTGGTCTTGCGTTTGACAACGTCTTTCTGTTAAATTAACACGAAGTGGGTTGACTCAGGCCTGTCTCCTCTGAAATCAGAAATGAGTCCCAGCTTATGGAACAAAGGGGCACAGCATCAATGCAAGCCACGTCCAGCAACGATGCAACAGGCGCCAAAGCTGCATGCAAAATATAACAACCTCATTTCTTTATTAGGTCTACTTTTTGGTGAGTCTTGGATTATTATGAGCTTCATTGGCCAGAAATTGAATGCTTTCGTGTGCATACTAGATACATGCTCGAGTATCTTGTATTACGTATTATGTGGCTCACTTGGTTTGGAGCTTTCGCCGCGGCTCGTTTAGCATCAATTCACCTGCAGCGAGGGTTTCGTAACCAAGACTACATCAGCAAGGGCAAGCAACCCGACTCAATTCACATGTCCTGAGATCACCAAAATGTTTCTGTTCGTGAGAAACAGTGTTTTTCAGTCCGCAGGCCGCATGCGGCCCAATTCCTCAGGCAAAAAATACATTTCTTTTCCTTGCAGATTCTCTTGCAGACTACTGCTAGTATATGAGCAGTACAACTCTCATAATACTGCAGTTCTAACTGCTAGCATTTTTTCCTGGGAATCAGCCACACTGCGCTGGCCCAAGCGACATCCTGTTGAAAAGTAAAAACTGCTTGGAATGAAGGAATTACCAGACTCACACCAAATATTGCATCAAACCAGATGATTTTAACAGCAATATACTTGGACCTGGGTTATCGGTTTAACATGTGCTTGGATGACATTTACAGAATAGTGATTTGTATTACGTTTACTCCTCAGATAACAGATACAAAACCGTTTTTAAAGGGAACACAAGAAGGATTATGATGGATGCGGCCCAACAAAAACGCAATCGGCTGCAAGTGTGGCCAACTATGGTAAATCGGCGTGAGAACCATCGTTTAGGACAAATCCGAACGGTCGTTTTCAAGCTCACAACCCTCCCGCATCAAACTTAATGTTGCCACGACGTACCCCTTAAAGATCAGGAGGAGCATTGCAAGTTAATACGCCTTCTCGTTTTTCTCAATGTTTGATACATATTGTTGTGGATAGTATTAATCTGCTGGGTGCGGCTATTTCTGACGACTGCAGTGCCTCCTGGGAGGTTAGACCAGTAAACGCACGCACGGGAAGCGAAAGCGAGGTTAGGGCAATGGTTTCAAGTTCCGTCCGCTGTCGCCCTCTCTCAACAACGTCAGTTTATGATCGAGGAACAACTCATTTCAATTGAATGTTATATTTTTTTGAACATGAATCGGTAAAAAACAACCTGTAGTTGGCAGTTAGTTTGGCTCTGAATTTGTTTCTGATCACACGTGCGCACAAGGAGAGAGATAATTATTCTAACCGAAAGTAAATTCTTTCACTGCCAGACAACAGAAAACAGCTGTTCTAAAAGGAGTCATAAGGACACCAAACAGGCACGAAGAACTAATGTGACGTAGTTAAGTCGGTGAGTACAGATCGACACTGGGTAAAAACATCTGGGAATTAATTTATTATACGACTTTAAATCTTTATTTTATTTAATTTAATTAATACGTTGAAACACTGTTGAACACCAAATCACCTTCTTTGCACTTCCAAGAACCTCCAGTTTTGCAGTACTTGGACATGTTTTAAATAAGGTGGTGTAAAAGACAGCTTCAATAGCACTGAACTTCCAGAATTGCTTTAAAAGTTTAAACGATCTTTAAAAACATTATTTTATTAAAAAGTTTAGGTATATACTTCAACCCACGCATGGGGTATTCATTTCTATGAACTCTCTTGCTTGCAAATTTGTTCAGGGCTGGGCATAGCTTGCTACTCTTCACGGAGGCCACCGTAGGCGTCTCTAACGTCCACAAACTAATGCTAACAGACGGGACCACCCATGCGAGAGGGATGACTGTTGAATTGGCCTTAATGCAAAACACCAGAGTGAGAGTGTATGGCTGGGCCGAGGTTTCTCAAAACCTCGGCTCGACAGGGCTCAAAGGTGAGTGCGCATACCCCACTGTCTCAGCGGCTCAAGGCTAATTTGCCAGCGCCAGTTACAATTATTAACAAAGCCACATGTGCCAGTCTCCACGAGAGTTTTTCTTTCAAAGCATTCTGTTTGCAATGCTCGCTCGAGCAGTCAAAATGCCTGGAAACGTCTCTACAAAAAATACCAGTATTGATAATTCATGGCGAGCGGTGATATTGCACCGCTTGACAATTTGCACGTTTGTTGGACCGTTATTTTCCAGCCTTTTGCCTGTAAATCGTCGGAGCAAAATGTACGACAAATCGATAATTGAAACACAGTCCCCACGATCCAATTAAATGCGTTATTGATTTGAAATCGCCGCTAACGCTCCAAATGCGCATAAATGAAAATTTACGCGGCGGTGGCGGTCGTAAAATGGAGTTGCTACCGGACGTCCATTGTGACGATCCTGGAGCCAGTTCGCTGGAAAACGACCTTGACCTTTTCCTTGCACCAGGAAAGCAACACTCACCAATCAGGAACGGAATTAGGAAGAAAAAAGAAATAAACTGGAGGCAAAACCGAGCTGGAGCAACTCACGCTTCAATTACAAAAGTCCATTTAAAATCTTCCGCGAACAGAGAACCTTCAAACAGACCGCAATAGTAATTGGGATTGTGCGAGGTAATACCATCACCAAGGCTAACAAAAGCAGGAGGTGCCTGATAAACTGTTTCTACTACATCACCTGGTGATTCCGTATTCCCGCCCTTCCATTGAAAAGTGGTTAATGTAACCGTGCTCGATAAAGTCCAGGCCGTTTCCTTTCTGGCAACTTCACACAAGTGGGGGGGGGAGAGAAAAACTTCAAGATTAATTGTGCGACAATTCAAAGACTCGTTCTTTTATGGACTCTTTCAATGCACCGTGGATTTGGCGGCACCATGACCGGTGGGCTGATTCAGATCGTGACACTGCCTCTACGGAACCTTACGGGCATATGCGCTTAACATCTCATTTTACATTCGGTACATGTCGACAAGTTATCAATTCGCCTCAAAAACACCTTTTCCAGGACGAATACATTTCGAGTGATCGAGTGCATCTTTGTAGCGGCGAATACTATTTGCTGACTCCATTATATTCACTCCGCAGATGGAAAGCCTTTGTACGATTGTTTGATTCCACAGCATCTGCTTCTGCCAATGACACTTGCAAAACAAATTGAGAGGCCCGTGTCAATTATAAATCGTTGCCACCCACAACTCAGCATTGTGAGAACAAACGAAGGTATGATAATTAACCGGGACTATAGATGGAAGGAAGATGTTTGTGTCATACGGTTCATTAAACTCAAAATACCGTGTTAACGTTTCGTCGGGTTGGTAAAAGACTCATTTTTTGCAGCGGTTGATAGGGTTCCATTCCCATGGCTGCTCATCTCACCAACCCATACAATTTGAATGTGCGTGAGCATGCCAAACACACTCAAATTATCTTGAGGAAAGGGCCTTCATCTGGCGATGAGGGGGGGGGTGGTTCAAGCCGATTTACGTTTAATTATCCCCATGCTTTAGAAAAACAAAACAAAAAAAAACAGGGGGATATTGTAAATGGCACTGCACTGTCTGTCCGTCCGTCACACTATCTCCTCCTAAATGGTTGTGCAGAAATTCCCCAAACTTGGTAGTTATGATCACTATTTGGCAAGAAGTGCAAGAGCAGAATCATTTTTGCCCCACTCCCTGGGGGGGGTCAAAAGGTCAAAATGGAAAAAATGCAATTCCGAGCACATTTTAAATGAAACTTTGTATATGCAATCAACATTTGGAGACGCATGAAATATGTAACGATTTTCTGGATTTGACCCTGGTTCAAGCCCCCAGGGGATGGGACTTATGTTACAGGGTTCAAAACGGGAGGGGGGGAAATTTAACTCAAAATTAATGTTTGGGTCAATCCTGGGTAACCTTTTGCAATCTTTCAACTTTGCTTGAGGTGGGAAGCGTAAGAATTGCGATGGACGCCATCGACTTCGCCCAGGTTATCTTTTTTGAACAAGTGATGGAGAGAAAAATCCAAGAATTCAAAAAGGTACCACATTAGCAAGTTGAATATGGACCCGACTGCAAGCACAGAAGTACTGAACTCTTATCTCATTCACAGCAAAACATCTTTTCAAAATGAAACCAACTGTGATCTCAGCATCAATAAACAATCAAGAAGACGACGTCGTACAGAGCACGATACTGCAAAATCCATAAAAACAAATTTGACCAAAAAACTATTGGTGGTGAATTCAATGACCAAATATGCAACTCCTCTTCAAATTTCAAGTGAATCGATGAAAATTGGACAATTTTAGAAATCGGCCAAATGTTGACCTTTTGGCCTATGTGGACCTCCAAAATAATTGGCTGGTTGAATTCAATGACCTGAAATATATATACTCTTCAAATTTCAAGTCAATCAGATGAAAATTGAGGATTTTAGAAGCACCACCTTAGTTGTTGACCTTGGGACTATGTTGACCCTTTGTCAATGTTGGCCTCAAAAATAATTAGCTGGTTGAATTTCATGACCTGATATGCAAATCCTCTTCAAATTTCAAGTCAATGAGATGAAAAATTGAGGACTTTAGAATCACCTCCTCAGTTGGTGACCTTCGAGCTATGTTGACCTTTTGACCTCAAAAACAATAGGCTTCTTACATTATGACAAACTCTACTATGTGTGTGAAGTTTCGTGACGATCGGTTTTTAAATTGTGACCTTGTAGGGCGACAGACAGACAGACAGACAGACAGACAGAATAACAAAATCGACAAACCAATATAGTTGAAAAAATCTTCGACGAATTATATAGTTGAAAAAGCAAGTAACAATCAGTGAAAAGGAGTTCCTTTTACTCAGATGCTTCCCATTTCTTTGCCACCATTACATCACCGTTACGCTCGATTTCCATGCATTTTTCAACCATAACAGGTGTACATCGCCCTCTATCGATCCCTCTTATTCCCACCCAAGAACTGCCACAATGCACCCTGTCATACCAATTGTCCATTGTACGCAATGCACTTGGCGTACACTTGGTAAAATTACGTTACTCTATCTTAACAATTGTCTCCAAAAGGACAGTATATCAGACACACATCAATCCTTGCAAAATATAAAAGCAAATGGACAACAACACTTGCTTTATTTAAAGCAAAAAAACACGAAGATTCACCACCCACCCACAGTAGAGGCAGGATAGCCAAGGAGGTACGCACACTCACCTCCGAGATGTCTCACCTGGGTTTGAATCCACGCCAGCTTGAAACAGTCATCCTGGTGTTTCAATGGCAGGGAGATTCATAGATGTGTGTCGTCCCTATCGGATCGACGTTGCTTTAGCGATAGGTACAAATTCCTGCCTCTAACCTACAGGGAGCCACAGCTACGCTCTCGCAAATGATGGGGCAAACCGCAGCAACGTGCTGCATTCAAAAGAGAGAGAAAGAAGCCTAAAATTGACAAGATTTACTGAAACCAGTGTGTAACAAATGCAGCTACATGGTTTTAAAAACACAGTGATATCCCCCATAAAAGGCCAAACTGTTCATTTATGCAGTCACGATGAACTGATACAAGATTGTTGTGAGTTAGTGCAAACAATTTTAATGGAACACACAAAGTGCAAGTGCAACAGTCCGACGACAAAACCGCACTGAGTGAAGATCATGAGAAACAGCACAGTGTGGTTTGGGCTCTTAATTACTCTCGATTAGCAAATGACGTATGAGCCATGCCGCGTTGTAAATGGCTGCCAAAAATGGAATATCAAAGAGCAAACAAAAATAACAATTCAAAACTCGAAAATGATAATTTGCTTTGAACGCAGTTGTGTTGCTTTTTGCTAGAAAATAAAAGTAGCCAAGCTATGACATCGGCACAGAAACATCGAGGTAGGAGGAGGAGAGGAGGAGGAGGAGGAGGGGGTGAAATCAAACAATAATGTTCAACCTGCAAAAACTCGAGAGATACAAAAGTTGCGTGACGGAATTCAATAAGGAAACAGCATCGTACGTCCAGGAAGTGGTGATCCGAGCGGAAGTTTGAGAAAAGGTGGTCGAGAGGAGTTGCAACGAGTGGCTCACGGAAGTTGTTCATGGTTCATTGACCAATTTCAGCAAGTTTGCCACGGACTTCGCACAGATTTTCTTCCTTGGCATGGTGAGGTTTCCTGGAAAATGGGTCGTGGAACAAAATCCACACGATTCGAAAACAGTCAGGAAATCACACAACGTGTTGCTTCTCTTTGAATCGATCAAATATGAGTGAAAATAAATCAAAAATTACAAAATTTTGTCCACAACAGAGAGATTGTGGTAAGTTTTCATTTTTTTTATTAAATAGTCGATGTGTTATTTTTCGAGGTGCCGTTTAAATTTCACCTGCAAGCTCAAAAACGATCCGCAGCGAGAAGCAGAGGTACGAATATTATTATCCTATTGATAGTATTATTTTGTTAACACTTACCAGGTTCACTAATATAAGCAATTGGGAGGAATCTTTTGCACTTTCACAGAGCAAAATTAAATAAGACCACACAGGTAATGTAATTAGTCGTGCTGGCTTCAACAAAATATGCGTTATAATCGATTACGATTTTAAAAGAGTTCACGTGACCGTCTGCACGCTAGATTCAAATATAGCAGATCGGCCACTCGTTTTCTTGCGATGAAACTGCCCAGCATCACCGTGGTCCATGAAAACCCAGAAATTTTCAGCAAACTAATACAATACTGCATTACAACAGACATTGAGAGTATGCTTCTGCACGTACCTTATTCCACTGCTTATGTTGTCCCTACCCGCTCATCGTCACCGCATCCCTTTTTTGCCCATCATACATATATTTTCTCTCTTGGCCCTGCTTGTTGCCATTTCCCCCCTCTCCTTCCGCTGTACTTTTGTTCTGTTGCATTGTGATCCATTGTGTTCTCGCTCTTCCACGAGCCTCGACTTTTTGAATAACAAATAAATCTATTACTTAATAAGGCCAATGTGTGTGTGTGTTGTGTGTTGTGTGTGTGTGTGTGTGTGTCTGTGTGTGTGTCTGAGTGAGTGTTCAGACGTGTGTCTCTTCCATAACTCCAAAACCATAAAACCTATCAGCCTGAAACTTTGCACGCGTGCTAAGAAAACTCCCAGGAAGTGCAAGAGTGAAAATGGTGTTTGGGTTAATTAAAACACCCCTTTTGAAGATAATTAATGGCATTATTTAATTATATCCTTCATCAGCAATGCCCAGCCACTTGCTCTCTGGTCTTAAGGAGTTTCCTGGGTAACCTTGCTGGGGCCTTCAAGCCGCCACGTTTTGTGGCCTGCTCACCCTTACCTTGACTTGACTTGGAACAGGCCGCAACAATTTCTTAACGATAAAGCTTGTTGTTTTCACTTTCCTCACTCACATTATCGAATGTCTGTTCATCATAGCTATGAATCGCTGGTTATATTGCAATGCTTATAAACATCCGGGGAAGTCAGCGTCATGGCTTGACATTTTGGGCGTCTCCAGGAGGTGTAAGTTTAACGTGGTGCTAATCGCGTACCAAACTAGTCGTTTCTTAACGATAAAGTTGTTGTTTACATTTCACATCATGTGTGTTTGTGTGTGTGTGTGTGTGTGTGTTTTGGTTGTTGTGGTTATCTCCATATGTGGGTTTCAGAAGGTGTGTGTGTGTGTGTGTGTTTTGGTTGTTATCATCCATATGTGGGTTTCAGAAGGTGTGCGTTGTGTGTGTGTGTGTGGTATCTCCATATATGATGGTTCCAGAAAGTGGAATGAAGCCTCCAGGTCTCAGTGTGTGTGTGTGTGTGTGTGTGTGTGTGTGTGTGTGTGTGTGTGTGTGTGTGTGTGTGTGTGACGCTGTTTCTTGACAACCACTGGTACGATCCATTGAAACTTGCCAGGTATATTGCGGGGACCTGAGTATGTGCCTTTTCAAGGTTGATATTAATCGGACAAGTGCTTTCCCAAGTTATGGCCATTTATTTACCAAAACAATGACAGGACACGTGCTGCGGAGCGTGGCCGATAGGGAAGAGAACCTCAGCCTCGTTCCCCATAAGGGTTACAACGTACGGATTCCGGATAGTGATGACTTACTGCATTCTAATAATTTCTCGATTTCTTATGCGCATTTATAGATAAACATAATGCCCCAATCCAGTTCGTTCGTTTACGCGAGAGCGAAGGAACGGCCTGTGTGGTTGTTTGAAAGTTGTTGTTTTTATTTTTGCACGTACGGCCACCACGACGGACACGTACTAGTCCTTATAAACAGTAACTTTCCTGTTTGGAAATTTTTTTTTTTTTATTGTGTTTGACTGCCAGGCAGGAAGAGTAAAAAAAAATATATCACTCCTCTCTGCACATATGCAACTGGGATGATTCAGAGCCAAAGTACTGTACAGTACTGCTTAACCACAGGTTCGTTTCGATTCGTGTTCAAAATAACATTCAATGAAATGATATTGTTCCTCGATCATAAACTGATGTTTGTGACAGAGGGACACACGGACAGACATGAACCAATTGCTTAACCCACTTTTCACTTCGCGTGTGCGGGTAATGACTAGTACATGCCCACATGGCGCCATGATGAAATATTATGAACAGAACGGCATCGTTTTATAACGACGTGAGCAGTCAAGCAAAAGCAAATCTAAAAGATTGTTGCCAATTCTTCCTGCTATTAATTGCCATTGTCACTGGCTTTCACACAAATACAAATTTTTATGCAGACCCATCAAAAAGTTACAATCACAGGTGTTCAAAAAGACCTGAACAATTAGTTTGTTAATATATCTAGTACCACAATTGGTACAATGATACTCTTGGCTGTATATGATAAACAGAAAACTCATTAAAGTTTTCTTCATTTTCGGTTTGGTGGTTAATGTAAAGAAAATGGTTAGACTCCACAGGGAGAGCGACTCAAGCGTCGAATTAATGGTTCATCGAGACAAGATCCAACACGCAAGTTCAGCGTAATTCCGTACAAGGTATGAAAGGAATCCGCCATCGTGGACAGTATCAGAGATGTGTACAAGACGTTTAAGGAGACTGGAAGTTGTCAGAAACATAAAGTACCGTTCGACCAAGCAAAAGGGCAGCAGACATTGAATGAGTGCGTGAATCATTTCAACAAAGTCCCAGAAAATCAATTTGATGTACATCCAGAGAACTGGGACTACAATCACCAATTACACAAGATTTGGCATTAAAGACTGAAGCTTTATCCTACAAGGTGTAGGTTCTGCAGGAACTCAAACCAAATGACAGACACAAGCCTTGGAAATGCTCAGTCCGCCAAGAGGACGAAGAAGATTACCTGAAAAAGGTCATGTTACAGACGAAGTTTGCTTTCATGTATCGGGGAAGGTCAACCGGCACAATGTGAGGATCTGGGGCTCTGAAAGCCCCAAGTGGTCATTTGAACACATACGCGACAGTTCAAGGTCAATGTGCTTGTGTGGCTTTCTCTATGACCGTTTGGTGAGGTTTTTTTTTCTTTGCGGAAAGAGGCAGTGACCTCAAACATTTACATGAACATGTTGGAAGGATTCGCCTTCCCACAAATTGAAGACCTACAACCTGATATCATTTTTCAACAGGACAACGCCCCCCTCATTGGGTCTTCGTCGTTCGAGCCATCCTGAAGAAAGTTTCAGGTCGCTGAATTGACCGAGACTGCCCAAACCACCTGGCCCCCACGATCACCAGACATAACCCCCTTGTTTGTTTTTTTCTGTGGTGGTTTGTCTCAATGATGTTGTGTAACACCAAGTGGAAAACCTGCAGATTTCATTCTCGGATCACAGCTGCAAGCGCACTGGTGGACGCAAACATCTAGCGCAAACATGGCAAGAAACTCGTTCCCTCCTTCATATCCTGCGCTCGTGACAAACGAAGCTCACATTGAAGTGTATTGATGGTGTGCACAAAACTTTATGAGTTTCTGCATCATATAAACCAAAGGGTATCATTGTATTATGTGGTACTAAATATATTAACAAACAAAGTTGTCGGGTCTTTTTTGGAACACCCTGTGAATCGAAGAAACAATTTCAAATGGAGCACCTCGCCGCCATTAGAGCATGTAAATGCATCAGATGTGGCAATAAATCGAATTGGCTACAGCTTTGCCAGCTAGATGACAGAAGACGCCTTTGCATTTATGCCTCTTCCATCCCTAACCCGTTTAGAAATCCCATGCGGCACAGGGCAACTTGCTCGCTGATTCTATCCGTTATGTTATTGACACAATTGGACACAATCCAATTCTACAATGCTTCACAAACCACAATACGACAAACGGAATAGTTTTGGAGAAAGAAAATCATCATGAGTGTCAGTACAATAATAAAAAGTAGAGTGAAGGTTCAGTGTAGGAGGTAATGCAGCTCATGTGTTGTAGAGCACATGTAGCTGCCATATCATGTTTTAGGTGTAAATGGTTGGGGAGACTTTTAATCAACTATTTTCTGCTCATGTCAAGCAGAGAGCAACTTACTATCTCTCCATCTTTGTTTTTTTCTTTCTTTTCGCAACATCAACGGCACGTATTTCAGCCAAAAGATGGCGCACAAGAG
This sequence comes from Eptatretus atami, assembly GCA_035128595.1. Taxonomy (NCBI): domain Eukaryota; kingdom Metazoa; phylum Chordata; class Myxini; order Myxiniformes; family Myxinidae; genus Eptatretus; species Eptatretus atami. The sequence goes on along the minus strand of CM068961.1, from coordinate 16,029,097 downwards.
TTTGCCATTTTATGTCATGATGAGGTTCACTAAAAGAGATTGTACACTCTAAATGATGTGCAAAGCAAAAATAGATGCGGACAATGAAAGGTGTGCCGCAGTCAGATTCTGCTGGCGTCGACATATGCTCACAAACTTGATGACTAGAGCAAGTCCTGCTTTTCTGCTTACCGGAAAGCACGCAGAGCGTTTGGTTGAGCGTTCAAACTCCTGGGCCTTGCCGGTGACACCGCTTGATTAACTCATCAGGCAGACCTGCGAGTCGTGCGCATTGAAACCGTAACTCTTTGGGCAGGCACCGCACAAACTTGTAAAGAAAAGTTATAGTTTCCTGGCTTGGATCATCATCATTCTCGTTTTCAACCATACAGGCCTGAAGAGAGAAACAAGCAATTTGTAAACCTCAGAGAGGAACACAGATAATTACATCGGCACTCGAGAAGAGCGTATACTCTTGCCAGGCTGAACAGTTATGCTTTGCATCCCATTGATAGGCCCAATCTGATCTGGACCTGAATCAAAATCGAATGTGCTCGTCATCGTCACCGACTCAAACGGGAGAGCAAATACTGCATTGGAATAATCAGAAGCAACCCGAATAAGCAAATAGCAAAGATGAAATCATCAGGAGGAACCTTATAGGATTCGGGTTTCAGCCGCTACTCCACAACCCTCAAAACCCATACAGGCACAGCCAAGTGAGCCTTACAGAAAAAATTTCGACAAGAATTCTCTTCTCCTTCGACAAATAGATTAAGAAAGAGAGAAACAGAAAGTAAATGAATTATAAAAGAAAAGAAAAGTAAGAATTAGAATGAATAAGGAGAAAATGTGAAAAAGTGGAATGAAGTGTGAAAGGCCCAAGAACAAAGATTTCGGGAAAAAAAACTGGACAGATAGATTTCAGCAGTTACTCCCGAAGCTCAAAACACAGGAACAGGTACAATCTACCAGAGGTCATCATGCGGAAGCACAGTCCACACACCATCAGGATATGGTAAAAACATAATCAAATGGAAGACCAAATACTGCCCATTGGAGTCATCAGAAGGAACCCGAATAAGTAAAGAGCAAAAGATGGAATCATCAGGAGAAACCGGATGACTCCATCTTTGCTCCAACTCATCAGTTTGGAGTTTCAGCTCTTCATGCACTCACTGACCTCATGCTCTCGAAAGTTTGAAAACTAAATATGGTGGGCACAGAATCTAGTTTCAGTAAATTCTGAGTTTAAGTGCCAACAACCCGTTTTTTTAAGTTTTTTTTTTTTTAAAGCAATTTGGCTCAAAATGCTCCGAGCAAAGACTTCTCATCAAGTTCTGAGGAATTTGAGCGAGTCTCAGGTTCTGCAACCATTTCTAAAGCCGTGCCCGGTAATGGCTCGACCCAGCAAGTCCTACGAACGATCCAAAGTTGCCATATATTTGTTGTGGATTTTCGCCCGTTCGGCGTGCGGGCGACCGCCTTTAAGCTAAATTGCGGCCGCGCGCGCCCACCGAACGAGCAATCTAGTCGCAGCTTTCGGATCAACGCCGAAACCAGCTACGGGTGTTGTTAACCACACCATAAACCAGCCAACCTTCTGTCCACACACTACAGGGTCGATCGCCGAATTGTCGATGTACCTAATTATTCGCGCAGACAGAAATGCCGGGATTTACACCTCAACGGAGCCTGCACGAAAACGAGCCGCTTTCAAGCAGCTCGTTTCGTTTGGATTGCCGAGCGGTTTTATATCGCCAAGCCCGTCGGACCAGATGTACGTATTATCGGCTATTAATCAGCCAGCTAATTATTCCAACGCAATTATGGCAGTCAATGGCAGGAAAGGACGCAACGAGCAGGTGACATTAATGGAATTTTTTTTACACGTAAAGCAATGCAATGAATGGGGGAATGTCGGGAAAAGCGGGTCAGGGACAAGACACGAGCAAAAAACTAACAGCCGATAATCTATTTATTACGTACATGTACGTTTACAACAATTCTACGTACGGACAAGGGCGCCAAGCTTTCATGCAAAAACCCAGAAAAGAAAGGATAGAATGGGAGCTCGTAAGCTTTAAGTTCCTCGGGCTGGATGACCGAAGGAGCTCCGCGAGGCCGGGCAAGGTACCTTTGTCGGCCCTTGAGGCACTCGATGGTCTTTTGAGGTCGGCGATCCTCCGTATGTCTCTGTGTCAACAGCGGCAGCTGTTGTAATGGCGGCTTGTTGGTCGCAGGCCTAGCAGCGATGGCCTGGTCGATCGGCCTGGCCGACGAACGCTTCAGAGAGTGACGGGCCTGCTCTTTTGGAGTTGATTGCTCTTAAGAGCCCGCTCACTCCCAAGTCGCCGAGCCGATCTCGGGCCCAATCGCTCGGGACCGTCACGTAGCTTGCTGCGACTTCTCTCCGCTGGCGATTCACCCTATCACTTCTCTCCGGCTGGCGACTTCTCTCCGGCTGCAAACTCGACTGGCCTCCACCGAACCAACACTTGGTGACTTGGCTGGGCTTCAACGGCGATACGAACCCCATCCTCCGATCACAACCACCGTTTGGACTCACCCACTTCGACCAACCCGTTCTCTCGCGTATCCAACGCGGCCCTTTTATCGGTGTCGGGCGTCCGCCCTCCCTTCTCGGCCACGCGGGGAAAAATCCTAGGAGTGATGGAGTTGTTTATCTTCGAGCATTACTTTTTTAACCGTCACTTTTTGTTTACCCCGTCTGAGGGACCCGCCCCACGTCAATCCTGTTTTCGTCCCAGAAAATCGGCGCGGAGTTGTTGATTGTTCTTTTTGTGTAGACGATTGCCGTGGTTTAAACTTTGTGGCGATTGTGGTGGACGGGTGGTGGCGTGGTTGTGGAGTTTGTTGGCGTTTTGGTGGAGGTGGCGTGGTTGTAGAGATGTTGTTTGTTGGTGAAAAGATGGTGGTGTTTGTGGAGATGATGGTGAGGAGATGTTGGCGGTTGTGGAGAAGGTGGTGAGGAGATTGTTTAAAATAAAGATAGAAAAGAATAACACTACCTCAAGATTCACAGCCCGGCACACGAATAAT
>CM068961.1:16003629-16026030 GCA_035128595.1 Eptatretus atami | reverse complement strand
GCAAGATCTTTCTTCTGACGGTTTTTGCACTGTAAATACCTGATTGCACTTGAATGTGCGTGCCCTTGTTAAATCGATATAAACTTTCCAAACTGCCCGATCATCTTTTTCTCCATTGGTTAGACAGTCTGTTAAATAGTGGATGGGGTTCTGATCCGCCGTTTCGTACGGTCCATATTAGCGACGTCTACTTACGGTTATCGCTGGCCATTCTTGATTGACATATGGGGGCGTCTCGAGAGCACGGTTCCCAATTGGGGTTGGGGGGTGGACGTGGGTGAGGGGGATAATATGCGGAAGATAATGCAGGAAATGGACTGTGGACCCTACCTAAATTATCATCTCAGATGGCATCTGTGGTTGTTGGCAACCCGTCATACCAACACCTGCGGTCGTTGTCAAGGTCAAAGGCTCTGGAAGCGGAGTCAAGAAAAGCCCCTCGTGATCCGACCTGGAAAACCGAAACAGCATCATTGTACATGTACTTAGTTTTAGTTGCAAATTCCATAGGGAATTAGTATCACATTAACAGGGGTTTCAATTGTGATCACTGACCCTTGACCTTTTTGGAAACAAATTAATCTATCATGGGTGGATGCACTGACCGGTGGTTTATCAGAGTACACTCATACTTCTTTATGTCGGGACGGCACGGAAAAATAATATTTGCTACAAGTTTTTGATTAAAATCCATTCAGCTGTTCTCAAGGTAATTCCACGTTTTACCTGACATTGACCTCTCCCTTTAATTTCTTCATGCCTAATTCTAATGCGTTCATCTTTGCATCATAAATTACACTAATACCAAATAGGTCAAAAATCCCATTCCCCAGTTCACAAGTTAGTGTAGGAACAACTTTCTTTTACCAACGGACCTGACCTTGACCGCTTGACCCCATATCGAATCAGTTCATCTTATATCATTATACATACTTGCACCAAGTTTGACTTGGATCCAATCAGCCGTTCTTAAGTTATCGCGGGAAGGGAAAACCCATCCGAACGGAAGAAACAACCTTGAAAACATAAGCCTTCCGGCGACTTCGTCACCGCAGGCATTTAAAAAAAAAAAAACAAAAAACAAGACGAAGCCCAAGCACTTCATGGGAGAATTTAACATCAGTTAGTTAATACACACAAGAAGACAAGGAGAGAGAATCCTAGGATTGCAACCCATTACAATGTGTGAGAATATTATGGTTCATGTGCCTTGAGCTGCAAGAACAAAAAATTCTTGGTGGTTCAGATTCCGTCACCGCAAAGACTTTAAAGGAGATATGAAATGCAAGCAGAGAGTTGTATTCCTCGACCCAGTGCACGTACCACACCGTTTTAACAGCGTTCCGACATGCGATGAAATACATCGTGTGTAAAAGTAGGATTTGTTGTTGGCTGCTGTGCCCAGTGCTATCGTCCTTGTGCGGTTTGGGCGTTTGCCATAAATCATAACCAGCCAAATAGCAGTTTCGGCTTGAGGACCGAGCGGACACCACACCATTCAACTTTGATGAGTCCTGTGGATAGCTTGTTGTAGACACCCCAGCTTACGTTCATGAGCGAACATTCAGAGGGTTCCATGAAGAGAATACCTCACAATACTATCCAAGACACCTCACCTTTTTCTATTTTTCATATGACCAAAATATCCTATTGGGAAGGAAAATATATTAATTGTATGTTACTCTGCACCAAAGTGAAGGGAGGTTATGTTTCACCCCTCTCTGTCTGTTTGTGTGCCGGATATCATCAAAAAGTTGTGCACCGATTTCCGGACGAAACTTGGTGGACAGGTTTGGGTGCGTGACAAGGAAGACGATTGATTTTGGGTGAAGAATCCAGATGCGGATCCGGATCCGGAATTTTTTAAACGAATTCTTTCACATTAAGAGATAGGGCTAAACCAAATGGTATATGTATATGTACATATATATATATTATATATATAGCAAGATATTTCAAATGTATTGCTATGTTCCATGGAATCAGGCATGCGTGGCAGAGTACGTGCTCTTACCGAGTGCCCTTCTAGTTAGTTATGTTGCACCTTCATTATAAGCCTGATGTAGCTTAACGGTTAATGTGGCTGGCTTAAATCTTGGTCTTGCGTTTGACAACGTCTTTCTGTTAAATTAACACGAAGTGGGTTGACTCAGGCCTGTCTCCTCTGAAATCAGAAATGAGTCCCAGCTTATGGAACAAAGGGGCACAGCATCAATGCAAGCCACGTCCAGCAACGATGCAACAGGCGCCAAAGCTGCATGCAAAATATAACAACCTCATTTCTTTATTAGGTCTACTTTTTGGTGAGTCTTGGATTATTATGAGCTTCATTGGCCAGAAATTGAATGCTTTCGTGTGCATACTAGATACATGCTCGAGTATCTTGTATTACGTATTATGTGGCTCACTTGGTTTGGAGCTTTCGCCGCGGCTCGTTTAGCATCAATTCACCTGCAGCGAGGGTTTCGTAACCAAGACTACATCAGCAAGGGCAAGCAACCCGACTCAATTCACATGTCCTGAGATCACCAAAATGTTTCTGTTCGTGAGAAACAGTGTTTTTCAGTCCGCAGGCCGCATGCGGCCCAATTCCTCAGGCAAAAAATACATTTCTTTTCCTTGCAGATTCTCTTGCAGACTACTGCTAGTATATGAGCAGTACAACTCTCATAATACTGCAGTTCTAACTGCTAGCATTTTTTCCTGGGAATCAGCCACACTGCGCTGGCCCAAGCGACATCCTGTTGAAAAGTAAAAACTGCTTGGAATGAAGGAATTACCAGACTCACACCAAATATTGCATCAAACCAGATGATTTTAACAGCAATATACTTGGACCTGGGTTATCGGTTTAACATGTGCTTGGATGACATTTACAGAATAGTGATTTGTATTACGTTTACTCCTCAGATAACAGATACAAAACCGTTTTTAAAGGGAACACAAGAAGGATTATGATGGATGCGGCCCAACAAAAACGCAATCGGCTGCAAGTGTGGCCAACTATGGTAAATCGGCGTGAGAACCATCGTTTAGGACAAATCCGAACGGTCGTTTTCAAGCTCACAACCCTCCCGCATCAAACTTAATGTTGCCACGACGTACCCCTTAAAGATCAGGAGGAGCATTGCAAGTTAATACGCCTTCTCGTTTTTCTCAATGTTTGATACATATTGTTGTGGATAGTATTAATCTGCTGGGTGCGGCTATTTCTGACGACTGCAGTGCCTCCTGGGAGGTTAGACCAGTAAACGCACGCACGGGAAGCGAAAGCGAGGTTAGGGCAATGGTTTCAAGTTCCGTCCGCTGTCGCCCTCTCTCAACAACGTCAGTTTATGATCGAGGAACAACTCATTTCAATTGAATGTTATATTTTTTTGAACATGAATCGGTAAAAAACAACCTGTAGTTGGCAGTTAGTTTGGCTCTGAATTTGTTTCTGATCACACGTGCGCACAAGGAGAGAGATAATTATTCTAACCGAAAGTAAATTCTTTCACTGCCAGACAACAGAAAACAGCTGTTCTAAAAGGAGTCATAAGGACACCAAACAGGCACGAAGAACTAATGTGACGTGTTAAGTCGGTGAGTACAATCGACACTGGGTAAAAACTGGGAATTAATTTATTTATACGACTTTAAAATCTTTATTTTATTTAAATTTAATTATATACTGTTGAAACACTGTTGAACACCAAATCACCTTCTTTTGCACTTCCAAGAACCTCCAGTTTTGCAGTACTTGGACATGTTAAATAAGGTGGTGTAAAAGGACAGCTTCATAGCACTGAACTTCCAGAATTGCTTTAAAAGTTAAACATTCTTTAAAACCATTATTTTGATTAAAAAGTTAGGTATATACTTCAAACCACTGCATGGGGTTATCATTTCATGAACTCTCGTTGCTTGCAATTTTTCAGGTGCGTGGGCGATAGCCTTGCTACTCATTCACGGAGGCCACCGTAGCGTCTCTAACGTCCACAACTAAATGCTACAGACGGGACCACCCATTCGAGGGGATTGACTGTTGAATTGGCCGTAATGCAAAACACCAGGTGAGAGTGTATGGCTGGGCGAGGTTTCTCAAAACCTCGCTCGACAGGGCTCAAAGGGATGCGCCATACCTCCAGTCTCGCGGCTCAAGGCTAGATTTGCCAGCCAGTTACAAATTATTATACAAAGCCACATGTGCCAGTCTCACGAGAGTTTTTCTTTCAAAGCATTCTGTTTGCAATGGCTCGCTCGAGCAGTCAAAAATGCCTGGAAACGTTCTACAAAAAATACCAGTATTGATAATTCATGGCGAGCGGTGATATTGCACCGCTAGTGACAATTGCACCGTTTGCTTGGACCGTTATTTTCCAGCCTTTTGCCTGTAAATCGATCGGAGCAAAATGTACGACAAATTCGAAATTTGAAACACAGTCCCCACGATCAATTAAATGCGTGATTGATTGAAATCGCCGCTAACGCTCCAAATGCGCATAAATGAAAATTTACGCGGGCGGTGACGGTCGTTAAAATGGAGTTGCAAGCCGGACGTCCATTTGTGACGATCCTGGCAGCCAGTTCGTGGAAAACGACCTTGACCTTTTCCTCACCAGGAAAGCAAACTCACCAATCAGGTAACGGAAATTAGGAAGAAAAAAGAAATAAACTGGAGGCAAAACCAGCTGAGCAAGCTCACGCTTCAATTACAAAAGTCCATTAAAATCTTCCGCGAACAGAGACCTTCAAACAAGACCGCCAATAGTAATTGGGATTGTGCGAGGTAATACCATCACCAAGGCTAACAAAAGCAGGAGGGTGCCTGATAAACTGTTTCTACTACATCACCTGGTGATTCCGTATTCCCGCCCTTCCATTGAAAGTGGTTAATTGTAACCGTGCATCGATAAAGTCCAGGCCGTTCCTTTCTGGCAACTCCACCACAAGTGGGGGGGGGAGAGAAAAACTTAAGATTAATTGTGGACAATTCAAGACTCGTTTTTTATGGACTCTTTCAATGCACCTGGATTTGGGGCACCTGACCGTGTGGCTGATTCAGGATCGTGACCTGCCTCTACGGAACCTTACGGGCATATGCGCTTACATCTCATTTTACATTCCGGTGACAGCGAACAAGTTATCAATTCGCTCAAAAACACCTTTTCCAGGACATACATTCGAGTGATCGAGTGCATCTTTGTAGCGGCGAATACTATTTGCTGGACTCCATTATATTCACTCCGCAGATGGAAAGCCTTTGTACGATTGTTGATTCCACAGCATCGTGCTTCTGCCAATGACACTGCAAAACAATTGAGAGGGCCCGTGTCAATTATAAATCGTTGCCAACCCACACTCAGCATTGTGAGAACAATACTAAGGTATGATAATTAACCGGGACTATAGATGGAAGGGAAGATGTTTGTGTCATACGGTTCATTAAACTCAAAATACCGTGTTAGCGTTTCGTCGGGTGGTAAAAGACTCATTTTTTCCACGGTTGATATGGGTTTCCATTCCCATGGCTGCTCTTCTCACCAACCCATACAATTTGAATGTGCGTAGCATGCCAAACACATCAATATCTTGAGGAAAGGGCCTTCATCTTGGCAATGAGGGGGTGGTTCAAGCCGATTTACGTTTAATTATCCCCATGCTTTAGAAAAACAAAACAAAAAAAAACAGGGGGATATTGTAAATGGCTCGTCACTGTCTGTCCGTCCGTCACACTATCTCCTCCTAAATGGTTGTGCAGAAATTCCCCAAACTTGGTAGTTATGATCACTATTTGGCAAGAAGTGCAAGAGCAGAATCATTTTTGCCCCACTCCCTGGGGGGGGTCAAAAGGTCAAAATGGAAAAAATGCAATTCCGAGCACATTTTAAATGAAACTTTGTATATGCAATCAACATTTGGAGACGCATGAAATATGTAACGATTTTCTGGATTTGACCCTGGTTCAAGCCCCCAGGGGATGGGACTTATGTACAGGGTTCAAAACGGGAGGGGGGGAAATTTAACTCAAAATTAATGTTTGGGTCAATCCTGGGTAACCTTTTGCAATCTTTCAACTTTGCTTGAGGTGGGAAGCGTAAGAATTGCGATGGACGCCATCGACTTCGCCCAGGTTATCTTTTTTGAACAAGTGATGGAGAGAAAAATCCAAGAATTCATAAAAGGTACTCACATTAGCAAGTTGAATATGGACCCGACTGCAAGCACAGAAGTACTGAACTCTTATCTCATTCACAGCAAAACATCTTTTCAAAATGAAACCAACTGTGATCTCAGCATCAATAAACAATCAAGAAGACGACGTCGTACAGAGCACGATACTGCAAAATCCATAAAAACAAATTTGACCAAAAAACTATTGGTGGTGAATTCAATGACCAAATATGCAACTCCTCTTCAAATTTCAAGTGAATCGATGAAAATTGGACAATTTTAGAAATCGGCCAAATGTTGACCTTTTGGCCTATGTGGACCTCCAAAATAATTGGCTGGTTGAATTCAATGACCTGAAATATATATACTCTTCAAATTTCAAGTCAATCAGATGAAAATTGAGGATTTTAGAAGCACCACCTTAGTTGTTGACCTTGGGACTATGTTGACCCTTTGTCAATGTTGGCCTCAAAAATAATTAGCTGGTTGAATTTCATGACCTGATATGCAAATCCTCTTCAAATTTCAAGTCAATGAGATGAAAAATTGAGGACTTTAGAATCACCTCCTCAGTTGGTGACCTTCGAGCTATGTTGACCTTTTGACCTCAAAAACAATAGGCTTCTTACATTATGACAAACTCTACTATGTGTGTGAAGTTTCGTGACGATCGGTTTTTAAATTGTGACCTTGTAGGGCGACAGACAGACAGACAGACAGACAGACAGAATAACAAAATCGACAAACCAATATAGTTGAAAAAATCTTCGACGAATTATATAGTTGAAAAAGCAAGTAACAATCAGTGAAAAGGAGTTCCTTTTACTCAGATGCTTCCCATTTCTTTGCCACCTATTACATCACCGTTACGCTCGATTTCCATGCATTTTTCAACCATAACAGGTGTACATCGCCCTCTATCGATCCCTCTTATTCCCACCCAAGAACTGCCACAATGCACCCTGTCATACCAATTGTCCATTGTACGCAATGCACTTGGCGTACACTTGGTAAAATTACGTTACTCTATCTTAACAATTGTCTCCAAAAGGACAGTATATCAGACACACATCAATCCTTGCAAAATATAAAAGCAAATGGACAACAACACTTGCTTTATTTAAAGCAAAAAAACACGAAGATTCACCACCCACCCACAGTAGAGGCAGGATAGCCAAGGAGGTACGCACACTCACCTCCGAGATGTCTCACCTGGGTTTGAATCCACGCCAGCTTGAAACAGTCATCCTGGTGTTTCAATGGCAGGGAGATTCATAGATGTGTGTCGTCCCTATCGGATCGACGTTGCTTTAGCGATAGGTACAAATTCCTGCCTCTAACCTACAGGGAGCCACAGCTACGCTCTCGCAAATGATGGGGCAAACCGCAGCAACGTGCTGCATTCAAAAGAGAGAGAAAGAAGCCTAAAATTGACAAGATTTACTGAAACCAGTGTGTAACAAATGCAGCTACATGGTTTTAAAAACACAGTGATATCCCCCATAAAAGGCCAAACTGTTCATTTATGCAGTCACGATGAACTGATACAAGATTGTTGTGAGTTAGTGCAAACAATTTTAATGGAACACACAAAGTGCAAGTGCAACAGTCCGACGACAAAACCGCACTGAGTGAAGATCATGAGAAACAGCACAGTGTGGTTTGGGCTCTTAATTACTCTCGATTAGCAAATGACGTATGAGCCATGCCTCGTTGTAAATGGCTGCCAAAAATGGAATATCAAAGAGCAAACAAAAATAACAATTCAAAACTCGAAAATGATAATTTGCTTTGAACGCAGTTGTGTTGCTTTTTGCTAGAAAATAAAAGTAGCCAAGCTATGACATCGGCACAGAAACATCGAGGTAGGAGGAGGAGAGGAGGAGGAGGAGGAGGGGGTGAAATCAAACAATAATGTTCAACCTGCAAAAACTCGAGAGATACAAAAGTTGCGTGACGGAATTCAATAAGGAAACAGCATCGTACGTCCAGGAAGTGGTGATCCGAGCGGAAGTTTGAGAAAAGGTGGTCGAGAGGAGTTGCAACGAGTGGCTCACGGAAGTTGTTCATGGTTCATTGACCAATTTCAGCAAGTTTGCCACGGACTTCGCACAGATTTTCTTCCTTGGCATGGTGAGGTTTCCTGGAAAATGGGTCGTGGAACAAAATCCACACGATTCGAAAACAGTCAGGAAATCACACAACGTGTTGCTTCTCTTTGAATCGATCAAATATGAGTGAAAATAAATCAAAAATTACAAAATTTTGTCCACAACAGAGAGATTGTGGTAAGTTTTCATTTTTTTTATTAAATAGTCGATGTGTTATTTTTCGAGGTCCGTTTAAATTTCACCTGCAAGCTCAAAAACGATCCGCAGCGAGAAGCAGAGGTACGAATATTATTATCCTATTGATAGTATTATTTTGTTAACACTTACCAGGTTCACTAATATAAGCAATTGGGAGGAATCTTTTGCACTTTCACAGAGCAAAATTAAATAAGACCACACAGGTAATGTAATTAGTCGTGCTGGCTTCAACAAAATATGCGTTATAATCGATTACGATTTTAAAAGAGTTCACGTGACCGTCTGCACGCTAGATTCAAATATAGCAGATCGGGCCACTCGTTTTCTTGCGATGAAACTGCCCAGCATCACCGTGGTCCATGAAAACCCAGAAATTTTCAGCAAACTAATACAATACTGCATTACAACAGACATTGAGAGTATGCTTCTGCACGTACCTTATTCCACTGCTTATGTTGTCCCTACCCGCTCATCGTCACCGCATCCCTTTTTTGCCCATCTACATATATTTTCTCTCTTGGCCCTGCTTGTTGCCATTTCCCCCCTCTCCTTCCGCTGTACTTTTGTTCTGTTGCATTGTGATCCATTGTGTTCTCGCTCTTCCACGAGCCTCGACTTTTTGAATAACAAATAAATCTATTACTTAATAAGGCCAATGTGTGTGTGTGTTGTGTGTTGTGTGTGTGTGTGTGTGTGTCTGTGTGTGTGTCTGAGTGAGTGTTCAGACGTGTGTCTCTTCCATAACTCCAAAACCATAAAACCTATCAGCCTGAAACTTTGCACGCGTGCTAAGAAAACTCCCAGGAAGTGCAAGAGTGAAAATGGTGTTTGGGTTAATTAAAACACCCCTTTTGAAGATAATTAATGGCATTATTTAATTATATCCTTCATCAGCAATGCCCAGCCACTTGCTCTCTGGTCTTAAGGAGTTTCCTGGGTAACCTTGCTGGGGCCTTCAAGCCGCCACGTTTTGTGGCCTGCTCACCCTTACCTTGACTTGACTTGGAACAGGCCGCAACAATTTCTTAACGATAAAGCTTGTTGTTTTCACTTTCCTCACTCACATTATCGAATGTCTGTTCATCATAGCTATGAATCGCTGGTTATATTGCAATGCTTATAAACATCCGGGGAAGTCAGCGTCATGGCTTGACATTTTGGGCGTCTCCAGGAGGTGTAAGTTTAACGTGGTGCTAATCGCGTACCAAACTAGTCGTTTCTTAACGATAAAGTTGTTGTTTACTTTTCACATCATGTGTGTTTGTGTGTGTGTGTGTGTGTGTGTTTTGGTTGTTGTGGTTATCTCCATATGTGGGTTTCAGAAGGTGTGTGTGTGTGTGTGTGTTTTGGTTGTTATCATCCATATGTGGGTTTCAGAAGGTGTGCGTTGTGTGTGTGTGTGTGGTATCTCCATATATGATGGTTCCAGAAAGTGGAATGAAGCCTCCAGGTCTCAGTGTGTGTGTGTGTGTGTGTGTGTGTGTGTGTGTGTGTGTGTGTGTGTGTGTGTGTGTGTGTGACGCTGTTTCTTGACAACCACTGGTACGATCCATTGAAACTTGCCAGGTATATTGCTGGGACCTGAGTATGTGCCTTTTCAAGGTTGATATTAATCGGACAAGTGCTTTCCCAAGTTATGGCCATTTATTTACCAAAACAATGACAGGACACGTGCTGCGGAGCGTGGCCGATAGGGAAGAGAACCTCAGCCTCGTTCCCCATTAAGGGTTACAACGTACGGATTCCGGATAGTGATGACTTACTGCATTCTAATAATTTCTCGATTTCTTATGCGCATTTATAGATAAACATAATGCCCCAATCCAGTTCGTTCGTTTACGCGAGAGCGAAGGAACGGCCTGTGTGGTTGTTTGAAAGTTGTTGTTTTTATTTTTGCACGTACGGCCACCACGCACGGACACGTACTAGTCCTTATAAACAGTAACTTTCCTGTTTGGAAATTTTTTTTTTTTTATTGTGTTTGACTGCCAGGCAGGAAGAGTAAAAAAAAATATATCACTCCTCTCTGCACATATGCAACTGGGATGATTCAGAGCCAAAGTACTGTACAGTACTGCTTAACCACAGGTTCGTTTCGATTCGTGTTCAAAATAACATTCAATGAAATGATATTGTTCCTCGATCATAAACTGATGTTTGTGACAGAGGGACACACGGACAGACATGAACCAATTGCTTAACCCACTTTTCACTTCGCGTGTGCGGGTAATGACTAGTACATGCCCACATGGCGCCATGATGAAATATTATGAACAGAACGGCATCGTTTTATAACGACGTGAGCAGTCAAGCAAAAGCAAATCTAAAAGATTGTTGCCAATTCTCCTGCTATTAATTGCCATTGTCACTGGCTTTCACACAAATACAAATTTTTATGCAGACCCATCAAAAAGTTACAATCACAGGTGTTCAAAAAGACCTGAACAATTAGTTTGTTAATATATCTAGTACCACAATTGGTACAATGATACTCTTGGCTGTATATGATAAACAGAAAACTCATTAAAGTTTTCTTCATTTTCGGTTTGGTGGTTAATGTAAAGAAAATGGTTGACTCCACAGGGAGAGCACTCAAGCGTCGAATTAATGGTTCATCGAGACAAGATCCAACACGCAAGTTCAGCGTAATTCCGTACAAGGTATGAAAGGAATCCGCCATCGTGGACAGAATCAGAGATGTGTACAAGAGTTTAAGGAGACTGGAAGTTGTCAGAAACATAAAGTACCGTTCGACCAAGCAAAAGGGCAGCAGACATTGAATGAGTGCGTGAATCATTTCAACAAAGTCCCAGAAAATCAATTTGATGTACATCCAGAGAACTGGGACTACAATCACCAATTACACAAGATTTGGCATTAAAGACTGAAGCTTTATCCTACAAGGTGTAGGTTCTGCAGGAACTCAAACCAAATGACAGACACAAGCCTTGGAAATGCTCAGTCCGCCAAGAGGACGAAGAAGATTACCTGAAAAAGGTCATGTTACAGACGAAGTTTGCTTTCATGTATCGGGGAAGGTCAACCGGCACAATGTGAGGATCTGGGGCTCTGAAAGCCCCAAGTGGTCATTTGAACACATACGCGACAGTTCAAGGTCAATGTGCTTGTGTGGCTTTCTCTATGACCGTTTGGTGAGGTTTTTTTTTCTTTGCGGAAAGAGGCAGTGACCTCAAACATTTACATGAACATGTTGGAAGGATTCGCCTTCCCACAAATTGAAGACCTACAACCTGATATCATTTTTCAACAGGACAACGCCCCCCTCATTGGGTCTTCGTCGTTCGAGCCATCCTGAAGAAAGTTTCAGGTCGCTGAATTGACCGAGACTGCCCAAACCACCTGGCCCCCACGATCACCAGACATAACCCCCTTGTTTGTTTTTTTCTGTGGTGGTTTGTCTCAATGATGTTGTGTAACACCAAGTGGAAAACCTGCAGATTTCATTCTCGGATCACAGCTGCAAGCGCACTGGTGGACGCAAACATCTAGCGCAAACATGGCAAGAAACTCGTTCCCTCCTTCATATCCTGCGCTCGTGACAAACGAAGCTCACATTGAAGTGTATTGATGGTGTGCACAAAACTTTATGAGTTTCTGCATCATATAAACCAAAGGGTATCATTGTATTATGTGGTACTAAATATATTAACAAACAAAGTTGTCGGGTCTTTTTTGGAACACCCTGTGAATCGAAGAAACAATTTCAAATGGAGCACCTCGCCGCCATTAGAGCATGTAAATGCATCAGATGTGGCAATAAATCGAATTGGCTACAGCTTTGCCAGCTAGATGACAGAAGACGCCTTTGCATTTATGCCTCTTCCATCCCTAACCCGTTTAGAAATCCCATGCGGCCAGGGCAACTTGCTCGCTGATTCTATCCGTTATGTTATTGACACAATTGGACACAATCCAATTCTACAATGCTTCACAAACCACAATACGACAAACGGAATAGTTTTGGAGAAAGAAAATCATCATGAGTGTCAGTACAATAATAAAAAGTAGAGTGAAGGTTCAGTGTAGGAGGTAATGCAGCTCATGTGTTGTAGAGCACATGTAGCTGCCATATCATGTTTTAGGTGTAAATGGTTGGGGAGACTTTTAATCAACTATTTTCTGCTCATGTCAAGCAGAGAGCAACTTACTATCTCTCCATCTTTGTTTTTTTCTTTCTTTTCGCAACATCAACGGCACGTATTTCAGCCAAAAGATGGCGCACAAGAGTTTGCCATTTTATGTCATGATGAGGTTCACTAAAAGAGATTGTACACTCTAAATGATGTGCAAAGCAAAAATAGATGCGGACAATGAAAGGTGTGCCGCAGTCAGATTCTGCTGGCGTCGACATATGCTCACAAACTTGATGACTAGAGCAAGTCCTGCTTTTCTGCTTACCGGAAAGCACGCAGAGCGTTTGGTTGAGCGTTCAAACTCCTGGGCCTTGCGGTGACACCGCTTGATTAACTCATCAGGCAGACCTGCGAGTCGTGCGCATTGAAACCGTAACTCTTTGGGCAGGCACCGCACAAACTTGTAAAGAAAAGTTATAGTTTCCTGGCTTGGATCATCATCATTCTCGTTTTCAACCATACAGGCCTGAAGAGAGAAACAAGCAATTTGTAAACCTCAGAGAGGAACACAGATAATTACATCGGCACTCGAGAAGAGCGTATACTCTTGCCAGGCTGAACAGTTATGCTTTGCATCCCATTGATAGGCCCAATCTGATCTGGACCTGAATCAAAATCGAATGTGCTCGTCATCGTCACCGACTCAAACGGGAGAGCAAATACTGCATTGGAATAATCAGAAGCAACCCGAATAAGCAAATAGCAAAGATGAAATCATCAGGAGGAACCTTATAGGATTCGGGTTTCAGCCGCTACTCCACAACCCTCAAAACCCATACAGGCACAGCCAAGTGAGCCTTACAGAAAAAATTTCGACAAGAATTCTCTTCTCCTTCGACAAATAGATTAAGAAAGAGAGAAACAGAAAGTAAATGAATTATAAAAGAAAAGAAAAGTAAGAATTAGAATGAATAAGGAGAAAATGTGAAAAAGTGGAATGAAGTGTGAAAGGCCCAAGAACAAAGATTTCGGGAAAAAAAACTGGACAGATAGATTTCAGCAGTTACTCCCGAAGCTCAAAACACAGGAACAGGTACAATCTACCAGAGGTCATCATGCGGAAGCACAGTCCACACACCATCAGGATATGGTAAAAACATAATCAAATGGAAGACCAAATACTGCCCATTGGAGTCATCAGAAGGAACCCGAATAAGTAAAGAGCAAAAGATGGAATCATCAGGAGAAACCGGATGACTCCATCTTTGCTCCAACTCATCAGTTTGGAGTTTCAGCTCTTCATGCACTCACTGACCTCATGCTCTCGAAAGTTTGAAAACTAAATATGGTGGGCACAGAATCTAGTTTCAGTAAATTCTGAGTTTAAGTGCCAACAACCCTTTTTTTAAGTTTTTTTTTTTTTAAAGCAATTTGGCTCAAAATGCTCCGAGCAAAGACTTCTCATCAAGTTCTGAGGAATTTGAGCGAGTCTCAGGTTCTGCAACCATTTCTAAAGCCGTGCCCGGTAATGGCTCGACCCAGCAAGTCCTACGAACGATCCAAAGTTGCCATATATTTGTTGTGGATTTTCGCCCGTTCGGCGTGCGGGCGACCGCCTTTAAGCTAAATTGCGGCCGCGCGCGCCCACCGAACGAGCAATCTAGTCGCAGCTTTCGGATCAACGCCGAAACCAGCTACGGGTGTTGTTAACCACACCATAAACCAGCCAACCTTCTGTCCACACACTACAGGGTCGATCGCCGAATTGTCGATGTACCTAATTATTCGCGCAGACAGAAATGCCGGGATTTACACCTCAACGGAGCCTGCACGAAAACGAGCCGCTTTCAAGCAGCTCGTTTCGTTTGGATTGCCGAGCGGTTTTATATCGCCAAGCCCGTCGGACCAGATGTACGTATTATCGGCTATTAATCAGCCAGCTAATTATTCCAACGCAATTATGGCAGTCAATGGCAGGAAAGGACGCAACGAGAGGTGACATTAACAATGGGACATTTATTTTTACACGTAAGCAATGCAATGAATGGGGGAATGTGGCGGGGTCAGGGACAAGACACGAGCAAAAACCTACAGCCGATATCTATTTATTACGTACATGACGTACAACAATTCTACTTACGGACAAGGCGCCAAGACTTTCATGCAAAAACCCAGAAAAGAAAGGTAGAACTGGGTCGTAAGCCTTTAAGTTCCTCGGAGCTTGATGACCGAAGAGCTCCGCGAGGCCGGGCAAGGTTACCTTTGTCGCCCTTGAGGCACTCGATGGGCTTTTGGTCGGCGACCTCCGTATGTCTCTGTTGTCAACGCGGCAGCTGTTTGTAATGGCGGCTTGGTTGGTCCAGGCCTAGCAGCTGGCCTGGTCGATCGGGCCTGGCCGACGACGCTTCAGAGAGGAACGGGCCTTGCTCTTTTGGAGTTGATGCTCTTAAGAGCCCGCTCACTCTCAAGCGTCGCTCGACCGACTCTCGGCCCAATCGCTCGGACCGTCACGTAGCTTGCTGGCGACTTCTCTCCGGCTGGCGACTTTCATCTCCGGCTGGCGATTCTCTCCGGCTGGCGACTTCTCTCGGCTGCAACTCGACTGCCTCCACCGAACCAACAACTGTGGTGACTTGGCTGGCTCCAACGGCGAACGAACTCCACTCCTCGCGATCAACAACCACCGTTTGGACTCACCCACTCGACCAACCCGTTCTCTCGGCGTTCCAACGGGCCCTTTTATCGGGTCCGGGCGTCCGCCCCTCCCTTCTCGGCACGCGGGGAAAAATCCTAGGAGTGATGGAGTTGTTTCTTCGGAGCATTACTTTTTGTAACCGTCACTTTGTTTACCCGTTCTGAGGGACCCGCCCCAACGTCAATCCTGTTTTCGTCCCAGAAAATCGGCGGGAGTTGTTGAGTTGTTCTTTTTGTGAGGATTGCGTGGTGTAAGACTTTGTGGCGTTGTGGTGACGGTGGCGTGGTGTGGGAGTTTGTTGGCGTTTGGTGGAGGTGGCGTGGTTGTAGAGATGTTGTTTGTGGTGAAAAAGATGGTGGTTGTGTGAGATATGGTGAGGAGATGTTGGCGGTTGTGAGAAGGTGGTGAGGAGATTGTTTAAAATAAAGATAGAAAAGAATAACACTTACCTCAAGATTCACAGCCCGGCACACGAATAATTCCGTTATACATCGGTGGGAAATCTAACCTGGACACACAACTTATCGACATAACTGATCTTCGGGGAACCTGAATGGTGATCTGTGAATTTCCACAACCGTAACAATATTCATTCACTTGTTTTTACAAGTTGAACATATTTACAGATGTAGGTTGTGAAACATGGTTGGTTGAATTAAAGCCTCTCTAAAATGCGTGGAGTGTTATTTTATGCAGTTTCGTTCACCACCAAGTCCGTTTCTGGATACCAGGAGAGAAGCCTTACATAGAGTCTTAAACTCCTCGAGAGAAGAGCCGTTCGATGCATCACATGTATGACAAGGTCAATATCGGAGACTTTGGTATACTGTACATCTACTACGACTACAAAGACATTAACAAAGAAAGAGAACACCAACACAGTGCATGAGATTTGAACCAGGGATCTGAGCATCATTATACGTGTGCTCAGATGGGAACATTATTAGACGAGTCTTTTAAAAACGATAAATGTATAAACAGGCGAGCATTGGGTGGCTTTGACACCAAAACTCTCTCTGGTTTTTTATTTGTTCCCATCTGAGCACACGTATAATGATGCTCAGATCCCTGGTTCAAATCTCATGCACTGTGTTGGTGTTCTCTTTCTTTGTTAATGTCTTTGTAGTGCGTAGTAAGATGTACAGTATACCAAAGTCTCCGATATTGACCTTGTCATACATGTGATGCATCGAAACGGCTCTTCTCTCGAGGAGTTTAAGACTCTATGTAAGGCTTCTCTCCTGTATCCAGAAACGGACTTGGTGGTGAACGAAACTGCATAAAAATAACACTCCATCGCATATTTAGAGAGGGCTTTAATTCAACCAACCATGTTTCACAACCTACATCTGTAAATATGTTCAACTTGTAAAAACAAGTGAATGAATATTGTTACGGTTGTGGAAATTCAACAGATCACATTCAGGTTCCCGAAGATCAGTTATGTCGATAAGTGTGTGTCCAGGTTAGATTTCCCACCGATGTATAACGGGAATTATTCGTGTGCCGGGCTGTGAATCTTGAGGTAGTGTTATTCTTTTCTATCTTTATTTTAAACAATCTCCTCACCACCTTCTCACAACGCCAACATCTCCTCACCATCATCTCCACAAACACCACCATCTTTTCACCACAAACAACATCTCTACAACCCACGCCACCTCCACCAAAACGCCAACAAACTCCACAACCACGCCACCTCCACCACAACGCCACAAAGTTTACAACCACGGCATCTCTACAACAAAAAGACACTCAACAACTCCCGCCCCGATTTTCTGGGACGAAAACAGGATTGACGTTGGGGCGGGTCCCTCAGAACGGGTAAACAAAGTGACGGTTACAAAAAGTAATGCTCCGAAGTAAAAACAACTCCATCACTCCTAGGATTTTTCCCCGCGTGCCGAGAAGGGAGGGCGGACCCCGGACCCGATAAAAGGGCCACGTTGGAACGCCGAGAGACGGGTTGGTCGAGTGGGTGAGTCCAAACGGTGGTTGTTGATCGCGAGGAGTGGAGTTCGTTCGCCGTTGGAGCCAGCCAAGTCACCACAGTTGTTGGTCGGTGGAGGCAGTCGAGTTGCAGCCGGAGAGAAGTCGCCAGCCGGAGGAGAAAGTCGCAGCCGGAGAGAAACGTCGCCAGCCGGAGAGAAGTCGCCAGCAAGCTACGTGACGGTCCGAGCGATTGGGCCCGAGTTCGGTCGAGCGACGCTGAGGAGTGAGCGGGCTCTTAAGAGCATCGACTCCAAAAGAGCAAGGCCCGTTCACTCCTCTGAAGCGTCGTCGGCCAGGCCCGATCGACCAGGCCACGCTGCTAGGCCTGGACCACCAAGCCGCCATTACAACAGCTGCCGGCGTTGACAACAGAGACATACGGAGGGTCCCGGACGCAAAAGACCCATCGATCGCCTCAAGGGCGACAAAGGTAACCTGCCCGGCCTCGCGGAGCTCTTTCGGTCATCCAGCTCCGAGGACATTAAAGGCTTACGAGCCCAGTTCTATCTTTCTTTTCTGGGGTTTTTGCATGAAAGTCTTGTGCGCCTTGTCCGTAAGTAGAATTGTTGTACGTACATGTACGTAATAAATAGATATCGGCTGTAGGTTTTTTGCTCGTGTCTTGTCCCTGAGACCCCCTTCCCCCATTCATTGCATTGCTTACGTGTAAAAATAAATGTTTCACCTTCTCGTTGCGTCCTTTCCTGCCATTGGACTGCCATAATTGCGTTTGGAATAAAGCTGGCTGATTAATAGCCGATAATACGTACATCTGGTCCGACATGGCTTGGCGATATAAAACCGCTCGGCAATCGCAAACGAACGAGCTGCTTAAAGCGGCTCGTTTTCGTGCAGGCTCCGTTGAGGTGTAAATCCCGGCATTTCTGTCTGCGCGATAATTAGGTACATCGACAATTCGGCGATCGACCCTGTAGTGTGTGGACAGAAGAGTTGGCTGGTTTATGGTGTGGTTACAACACCCGTAGCTGGGTTTCGGCGTTGATCCGAAAGCTGCGACTAGATTGCTCGTTCGGTGGGCGCGCGCGCCGCAATTTAGCTTAAAGGCGGTCGCCCTGCACGCCGAACGGGCGAAAATCCACAACAATATAATGGCAACTTTGGATCGTTCGTACGGACTTGCTGGGTCGAGCCATTACCGGGCACCGCTTTAGAAATGGTTGCAAAACCTGAGACTCGCTCAAATTTCCTCAGACTTGATATGAAGAAGTCTTTGCTCGGAGCATTTTGAGCCAAATTGCTTTAAAAAAAAAAAAACGGGTTGTTGGCACTTAAACCTCAGAATTTACTGAAACTAGATTCTGTGCCCACCATATTTAGTTTTTCAAACTTTCGAGAGCATGATGGTGCAGTGAGTGCATGAAGAGCTGAAACTCCAAACTGATGAGTTGGAGCAAAGATGGAGTCATCCGGTTTTCCTGATGATTCCATCTTTGCTCTTTACTTATTCGGGTTCCTTCTGATGACTCCAATGGGCAGTATTGGGTCTTCCATTTGATTATGTTTGTACCATATCCTGATGCTGTGTGGACTGTGCTTCCGCACTGATGGACCTCTGGTAGATTGTACCTGTTCCTGGTTTGAGCTTCGGGAGTAACTGCTGAAATCTATCTGTCCAGTTTTTTTTCCGACATCTTTGTTCTTGGGCCTTTCACACTTCTCCACTTTTTCACATTTCTCCTTATTCATTCTAATTCTTACTTTTCTTTTCTTTTATAATTCATTTACTTTCTGTTTCTCTCTTTCTTTATCTATTTGTCGAAGGAGAAGAGAATTCTTGTCGAAATTTTTCTGTAAGGCTCACTTGGCTGTGCCTGTATGGGTTTTTGACGGTTGTGGAGTAGCGGCTGAAACCCGAATCCTATCAGGTTCCTCCTGATGACTTCATCTTTGCTATTTGCTTATTCGGGTTGCTTCTGATTATTTCCAATGCAGTATTTGCTCTCCCGTTTGAGTCGTGACGATGACGAGCACATTCGATATTTGATTCAGGTCCAGATCCAGATTGGGCCTATCAATGGGATGCAAAGCATAACTGTTCAGCCTGGCAGAGGTATACGCTCTCCGAGTGCCGATGTAATTATCTGTGTTCCTCTCTGAGGTTTTACAAATTGCTTGTTTTCTTCTCTGCAGGCCTGTATGGTTGAAAACGAACGAGAATGATGATATCCAAGCCAGGAAACTATAACTTTTCTTTACAAGTTTGTTGGCGGTGCCTGCCCAAAGAGTTACGGTTTCAATGCCGCACGACTCGCAGGTCTGCCTGATGAGTTAATCAAGCAGTGTCACCGCGAGGCCCAGGAGTTTGAACGCTCAACCAAACGCTCTGCTGTGCTTTCCGGTAAGCAGAAAAGCAGGACTTGCTCTAGTCATCAAGTTTTGAGCATATGTCGACGCCAGCAGAAATCTGACTGCGGCACACCTTTCATTGTCCCGCATCTATTTTTGCTTTGCACATCATATTTAGAGTGTACATCTCTTTTAGTGAACCTCATCATGACATAAAATGGCAAACTCTTGTGCGAGCCATCTTTTCGCTGAAATACGTGCCTTGATTGTGCGAAAGAAAAGAAAAAAATCAAAGATGGAGAGATAGTAAGTTGCTCTCTGCCTTGACAATGAGCAGAAAATAGTTGATTAAAAGTCTCCCCAACCATTTACACCTAAAACATGATATGGCAGCTACCATGTGCTCTACAAACACATGAGGCTGCATTACCTCCTACACTGAACCTTCACTCTACTTTTTATTAATTGTACTGCACTCATGTTGATTTTCTTTCTCCAAAACTATTCGTTTGTCGTATTGTGGTTTGTGAAGCATTGTAGAATTGGATTGTGTCCAATTGTGTCAATAACATGACGGATAGATCAACGAGGCAAGTTGCCCGTGCCCGCATGGGATTCTAAACGGGGTAGGGATGGAAGAGGCATAAATGCAAATGGCGTCTTCTGTCATCTAGCTGGCAAGCTGGTAGCCAAAATTCGATTTATTGCCACATCTGATGCAATTTACATGCTCTAATGGCGGCGAGGTGCTCCATTTGAAATTGTTTCTTCGATTACACAGGGTGTTCAAAAAGACCCGCGACAACTTTGTTTGTTAATATATTTAGTACCACAAATAATACAATGATACCTTTGGTTTATCTGATGCAGAAACTCATAAAGTTTTGTGCCACCATCAATACACTTCAATGTGAGCTTCGTTTGTCACGCGCAGGATATGAAGGAGGGACACGAGTTCTTGCCATGTTTGTGCTCAGCATGTTGCGTCCACCAGTGCGCTTGCAGCTGTGATCCGAGAATGAAGATCCTGCAGGTTTTCCACCTTGGTTTGTACACAACATCATTGACAAACCACCACAGAAAAAAACAAACAAGGGGGTTATGTCTGGTGATCGTGGGGGCCAGGTGGTTGGGCAGTCTCGGTCAATTCAGCGACCTGGTAAACTTTTCATTCAGGATGGCTCGAACGACGAAGACCAATGAGGGGGAGCGTTGTCCTGTTGAAAAATGATATCAGGTTGTAGGTCTTCATTTGTGGGAAGCGCGAATCCTTCCAAATGTTCATGTAAATTGTTGAGGTCACTGCCTCTTTCCGCAAAGAAAAAAACACTCACCAAACGGTCATAGAGAAAGCCACACAGCACATTACCTTGGACTTGTCGCGTATGTGTTTCAAATGACCACGTTGGGGCTTTCAGAGCCCCAGATCCTCACATTGGGCCGGTTGACCTTCCCCGATACATGAAAGCAAACTTCGTCTGTGAACATGACCTTTTTCAGGTATCTTCTTCGTCCTCTTGGCGGACTGAGCATTTCCAAGGCTTGTGTCTGTCATTTGGTTTGAGTTCCTGCAGAACCTACACCTTGTAGGGATAAAGCTTCAGTCTTTAATGCCAAATCTTGTGTAATTGGTGATTGGTAGTCCCAGTTCTCTGGATGTACATCAAATTGATTTTCTGGGACTTTGTTGAAATGATTCACGCACTCATTCAATGTCGCTTCCCTTTTGCTTGGTCGAACGGTACTTTTATGTTTCTGACAAACTTCCAGTCTCCTTAAACCTCTTGTACCACTCTCTGCATACTAGTCCACGATGGCGGATTCCTTTCATACCTTGTACGGAAATTACGCTGAACTTGCGTGTTGGATCTTGTCTCGATGAACCATTCATTCGACGCATCTGAGCTTTCTCCTGTGGAGTCGCCATTTTCTTTACATTAAACCCCAAACCGAAAAATGAAGAAAACTTTAATGAGTTTTCTGTTATCAATACAAGCCAAAGAGTATCATTGTACCAATTGTGGTACTAGATATATTAACAACTAAGCTGTTCAGGTCTTTTTGACACCTGTGATTGTAACTTTTTGATGGGTCTGCAATAAAAATTTGTATTTGTGTGAAAGCCAGTGACAATGGCAAATTAATAGCAGGATGAATTGGCACAAATCTTTTTAGATTTGCTTTTGCTTGACTGCTCACGTCGTTAAAACGATGCCGTTCTAGTTTATAATATTTCATCATGGCGCCATGTGGGCCATGTACTAGTCATTAACCCCGCACACGCGAAGTGAAAAGTGGGTGTAAGCAATTGGTTCATGTCTAGTCGTGTGTCCCTCTTCACAAACATCAGTTTATTGATCGAGGAACAATTCATTCATGAATGTTATTTTGAACAGAATCGAAAACGAACCTGTGGTTAAGCAGTAACTGCTACAGTACTTTGGCTCTGATCATCCCAGTTGCATATGCTGCAGAGAGGAGTGATATATTTTTTTTTAACTCTTCCTTGCCTGGCAGTCAAACACAATTAAAAAAAAAAATTTCCAAACAGGAAAGTTTACTGTTATAAGGACTAGTACGTCTGTCCGTCGTGGTGGCGTATCGTCAAAAAATAAAAACAACAACTTTCAAACAACCACACAGGCCGTTCCTTCCTCTCGTAAACGAACGAACTGGTTGGGGCATTATGTTTATCTATAAATGCGCATAAGAAATCGAGAAATTATTAGATATGCAGTAAGTCATCAACTATCCGGAAGTCCGTACGTTGTAACCCTTATTGGGGAACGAGGCTGAGGTTCTCTTCCCTATCGGGCCACGCCTCCGCTAAGCAACGTATCTCTCTCTG
>CM068961.1:15981162-16001283 GCA_035128595.1 Eptatretus atami | reverse complement strand
CTCTGTTCTTCGAACAGGCGAGCTAAAAACACCATTACAAACTCGGAAGTGCACTTTCAAAGCATTGATTGTCTCACGAAAGTGGTTATAGCCATTTGGCTTCAAATTATATAAGATATACTCTGAGATCATTTTTGTGGCGAGTTAAGGGAAAACAAAATAACCCATAAGCTAATCTCAAATGGATTGGATGGGGGTGGGGGTTGGGAGGGGGGACCCTGCACTCCAATGACGAAGAGGAAAATTTTAAAATAATAATAATAATAACATGGGTTTTCAAATTTATAACAATTATTATTTTAATAATTATTCATTAAAACATTCAATCTCACAAGGAAATTCAGACTGGTCCCACAACACACAATCGGGAGACGCTCGGGCCTGCGTGCTGTATCCCACCCATTATCAGCTGTTGAGGTCAACGCAACCATATTCGCTGTCCCATGAAAGTTTGCAAAGGAGGATTCATTGTTTTGACATCAAGACACTGATGAACAAACTAAATGAGTAAGGAGATTGGGACCATACTCTGTGCGGAGCGTTGGTGCTGCCTAAGAAGTCTCCTTGGGTATTGGGCACAATTGCCACTCCGACACAGTACACCAGCAAGCTGGCACTCATTTTGCCGACCTCGGAAGGATGACAGGCCGAGTTAACCCCACCTGGTATTAATTCAACAGCTGAGCGAGATTTGAACTCAGGACCCAAGGATCCAAAGTCCACCACCCTAACCATTAAGTCAACACCAGGCAAACTAAATGGATTGACAAGAAGTACACAGGTATGCCCAATATTGAAAGCTTGCTCTGCCACAATAATGGAAACCTAAAACAAACAAGCTTTTTGTGAAATCGACTCACTGTGGTTTGGATTAAAATTAACAAACATCACCGCACTGATGATGAATATCTGGAAACAGGCATTCATTGTAAAGCACAGGTTTCCAGTAATTACCTCCGCCACTGAAGGTGGATGGTGGTCATCTTCAACCCTGTTTCTCTGTGAGCAGAATATCTCAAAAAGTTGTGGATGGATTCGGACGAAATTTGGTGGACAAGGACAAATTGATTTGATTTTGGTGAAGATCCAGATCGGAAAAAATGTATTTTTAAGTGATTCTTCACCATTGAGAGAAAAGGCCAAAACCGATACATGGAACGATATTTCAAAAAGAGTGACAAAACTTGGTGGATGAGTTGGTTAGGTGACAAGAACAAGCCGATGAGATTTTGGTTAAGGCACGGATGTAGATCTGGCCATTAGTGGAACACAAAATGTAAAGTCTTCAGCCTCGTGTAGGTATGCTCTCTACTGAGTAGCGTTCTATTTATGACTTAAACAATGGTATTTGGAAAGAAAAAAAAATTGACAAAGTAGCAGCTCATTCCATCACAAAAGAAAGTTAGTTTTGTGCTAAATGACAAAATCCTCTTAAAAGTTGTGGTCTCGATACTAACAGACATCAATAATTAAAGACTTCACAACACCCTTGCTGATAAAGGCCAAAGAAGCACTTTAACATTGGCCAGAAAAATCTCACCATGTGACCAAGGCGAACAGATGTGCTTTTCGCAAAGTCCTCCACCAGCGAGTGGTAATGGGTGGAGAAGAGAGTGCGGCAGCCAATATTCTGAGCCAGCTCGTGAACAACTGCACTGGCAATCGCCGTGCCGTCGTACGTCGCCGTGCCACGCCCTGCCGCATCAAAAAGCACAAAATCGGAGGCAGACAGCATAAACGGTTCAATCTCACGACAGACTCCAAAAAGTGCCACGACTGAACTCTTCAATTCACAGCTATGCTCAACTACGTTTACAAGGGAACCTTCTGCAAAAATGAATCCATC
The DNA here is from genome assembly GCA_035128595.1 of Eptatretus atami. NCBI lineage: Eukaryota > Metazoa > Chordata > Myxini > Myxiniformes > Myxinidae > Eptatretus > Eptatretus atami. Next base: position 15,999,437 of record CM068961.1, on the reverse strand, counting down.
GTTTGGATCAGGTATTTCATCCGTGGTCATCATACGTTCAAGTAGAGAGATATTAACATTACAAAGCCACTTGCCAAGCTCGTCCAGCAGTACGAGGGAGTGTGTCGTAGCATGACGCAGAATACTCGATGTCTCACTCAGCTCCACAAAGAATGTGCTCTCCCCTAAGTGCACATAAATAGTTTCATCAAGCCACATTTCCCAGGTCTCTTAGCTCTTTACATAAGGTCTGAATGAAATATAACATACTGACATTCATTCAGCTTAGCTTACTCAGCAACATTCCATTTATGAGGAAATATCAAAGCAGAATTATTATTATTATTTTTTTTACTTTACAGGTAATTACAAGTTTTATTCCACATGCACTGCAATATCCAGAAAATAAATAAATAAAAGGGCTGAATATTCCAGAGAAGAGCACAAGTTTTAAAAATAAATAAATTAACAAACTGTCCAAAAAGGCCTGAAAGGCACAAGAATGGTTTGTTGGACGAACTGCTAATATTTTGAGGTCAACTTCACAGACCAGACATGATGCGATCAGAGGCTCCAAGGCGTGTAAACACTCTATCGACCGGGGAAAGGAAACAGCTCTCAGCTGGGACAAAGCATCCCAGTTGTGCCAACACTATAGTGAGACCAGCCTGCAGACAAGACGACAAGACAAGACAAGGATAGCGTTAAGATTAACACCGGATGCTTGGAGGGCTAAACATATGAGGACACGTATTCAAAGAAAGACTGCATCACGGTATTTGAAGAAACCCAAACACAAGCAAAGCTAGTTAAGATTGGGATGTGTGAAATAAAGCAAGTTCTTCAACTTAAAGTTATGAGTAAAGTTGTCTTGCATAACATGGCCCTTGTTACTAAAGGTCAAAGAAAATTTTCACACATCTGGTTTGAGACATCAAAACGTTGGATAATGTCCTCGTCGTCGATCTCGAAACGTTTTACTATGTTCTGTTTTATAATTAAGTTATATTTCAGGAGAGCAATGTTTGTAGCATGCAGTGCAGATATCAATTTGAGCCACTCAGAGTGAACAAAATAGGCAATTTACTGGAATATCCCATTTAATGGGGTGAAAAATAATTAACATTTGCAGTTTTTACATCCACCACCAAAGGTGGACAGAGGTCATGCTTTCACCTCTGTCTGTCTGTCTGTCTGTGTGAGCAGGATATCTCAAAAGGTTATGGACGGATTCAGAAGAAACTTGGTAGGCATGTTGGGTGTGTGACAAGGACAAACCGATTCGATGTTGGTGAAGATCTGCATCTGGATATGAGAATCTTTAAAGTGATTATTCACCATTGAGAGATGAGGCCAAAACTGAGATGTAGCAGGATATCTGCAAACGTTGTGGACGGATAATGACAACTTGGTGGATGAGTTGGTTCGGTAACAAGAACAAGCCGATTAGATTTTGGTTCAGCTCCGGATTCAGATCCGGCCCATCAGTGCGACACAAAACGTAAACTTTGCAGCCTTGTGGAGGTATGTGCTCCACCAAGTACTGTTCTAGTTTTCCTCTTTTTTTATACAAGGGTCATGAAGAAAATGAAGATCAAAATTCAGTAGGTTTACAAACTATCAAAGTGTATGTGAAGGATGGACAGACACAAGGAGAAAAAGAGGAATAACCAAAAAAAATAAAAATAAACGGTAACAAGTCTGAAGACGACGATGGTTCACGAGCGTGTTTGACGATTGTTGATTGTCAGATGTCAAGGATGAGACAATGTGATAATGTTTGACCAAGTTATAAAAATGATCAACATGATGTGGTACGGGTGACAGGTTATTAGCTGCAAAATGTTGAAAACCCGGTTTCGTTCAACAACTTTAAAATTTGACCTTTGCATAACCTTTAAAGGTCACAAAACAATGTTGTGGACATTAAAATAAGGAAACAGGATACGTGCTATAGCTTATTGGAGTTAGTTCGTCGAAGAAGGTCGAAAACCCGGTTCGATTCCCACAACTTTGAAAATTTGACCTTTGTGAACTTTAAAGGTCAAAGGTCAAGGATTATGACCTTTGGTGCAAAACTTCCTCTGGAACATTCCAGGAACAATATACGTCATATAGGCTATATGGCATTTCGCATCCTCGGATTATCTATACTTTGATGAAATCAGCGTAAAAACAAACTTGAAGGGGCGCCACGGGCAAGGTGTTCGAGATAGAGCAAAATGGTTTCAAGACTTTAGGTGGGAATGACCTCAAGATTATGCATAAAAATATTGGCATCCTCGCTCTCAAAGTTTGGGCGGTCGTATGATTTTTATGTCAAAATTCGATATTTTCTAAGTTCGTGACCTTGTGACTAAAATGAAAAATCGAGCTCCGTGGGGCAATGCAGGTGTCATGGGCTAACCAAATACTGAAACCCCTGCCAGATTCGACAAACCCCTCGGAGAAGATGGATTTTTATGTCAAAATCGTAATTTTCTAAGTTCGTGACCTTGTGACCGTGACCTTGGGACGGAAATGAAAAATCGAGCTCCGTGGGGCTATGCAGGTGCCATTGGGCTAACCAAATACCGAAACCCCTGTCAGATTCGACAAACCCCTAGAGAAGATGCAAATTGAAATCGGCTACCCCCTAAAAACACGTTTTTTGGGCGTGGCTCCGCCCATAATGGGCGCACCATGCCCATTTCAGGAAGACACAACTAGATCATGATATAAACCTCCCACCAAAATTTCATCAGGATCGGATCAAAACCCACAGAGCTATGCTCGGGATAGACAGACAGACAGACAGACAGACAGACAGACAGGACAGACACCACAACAATAACGAATATAGTGGTCACTTATATTTTTCGTGAAAATATTTTTTCGTGAACCAACAATGGCCCAAAATGGAGCAGGATGGGAATGAATCGGCATGTGTGGAAGAGATCATGGATGTGCATGGGTGATGGACATCGTGATGAGATTTCCCACCGACTATCACCTTTTGAGACAGAAATTTTTTTTTTATTTTAAAAATGTTTATAGCCAAATATTTACCTGTTACTAGGCCTACTAAACTATCACAAAGCACTTCTCAACGTGACACCGAGAGGAACGTGAACCCAAGAGTGCAAGAGCCCTCTTTCGGCACTTGATGGTGATTTTTTTTTTTTAGAATTACGAGAGTCTGTGTTTAAAAAATGGCTGCAAGCTCACACAATGTATGCAATCATCTCCGTAACGGAAGCTGGAGAACAAGCTTCCTCGGATGAGGATACACCCTCACAAAAAAAGACAAAAACAAATGAGAAGTACAAAGTCAGAAAGGAACAATATGAGGAAAATCAAAAAGCATCGGCCGAAGGAATGGAGAAACGAGCTCTTGCCTGTCGCATAAGTGTAGACTTCCCACCCATGTTCGGTCCTGTGACGAGGACGCAACGCGCAGGGCTTAGGCCTTCATCTGCATCCTCCACACCGATCAAGATATCATTTGGAATGAAATCATCGCCAAAGGCACCACGGAACACACAGGGGTGGCGGGACTCTCGCAGCTCCAGCCATGGCATTCCTTTTTTGGGGAGTTTAACAGTGGGCCTGCACATGGAGCCTCCGACCATGCCACCACTTTCGCTGTAGTTGGCAAGGCTCAACAGAACATCTGCAGGAACAAGGGAAGGGCGTAAAAAGGCAGTGGGGGTTAAAGCTATCAAATGGGTCTTTTAACTTTTAAGTGAGGGTTCTAAAGTTAATGTTTGTTGATCAATGGACAATTAGCAAAGGAAAGTGATAACCTTAAAAAATAAAAAATAAAAAAGAACGATCAAACGCAACACCTGCGGCAGCTTTTATCAGAAAATGAAGATTCAAAGACCAAATCTCGATGTAAATATGCAATTCTCAGGCTGGAGATGAAACTGGACATAATAAAGTGTTCTGATAAAGTTGAAACTTCCTCCCAAATTGGTCGTTAATTACGTGTTAAATCGGCTTTCTTTCAGCTTTTCAGCTTAATTGTGTGTTAAATAGACTTTCTTGGCTTGGTTGTGAAACCAATCCACCATTTACAACACCAAATTCATGGGAAATCGAGTTCTGACTTAAGAACGCCTGTTGGGAGTGCAACCTGCTCATAAGTTGGAGACCCACTGCATGTGTAGTTTTGTTATGGGCTGGGGTTCGAAGTTCGCCACGAGGGGAAGTGCTCGAGTTACTCCCGAACACCCGGTTCTGAGGCCACCAGTCACGGATAACTCCGCGGCTCGGCGGGTTGCTAATCTACCACGAACGCCGACTGGTATCGCCAATCCTGTCAGGGTGTCACTACTTCGCGTGGTTACCTTACCTTTGGACGATGGTACTAAGGGGGACCCGTGTCCTCGATGTGTACTTGTCTTATCTTACCTGATCAGGTGCAGCCAAAGCGGAGCTGCCAAGTGCACACCGGCTAACGTGTAGAGCCAATCAGTGGGTTAGAAGTTCCTGGCTAATACTACGTGCGGACTATGCTGGATCAATGGAGGAAAAGAAGCGACGAGCTGAGTACATTTCCAATACAAGCAATATATTATTAAAAGGGAAAGGAAAGGTATGTGTACAAGAAGCGAGGGATTCATTAGAAACATAAATAAAATACATGCAGCAGGGAAAGCAAGGTACGGCAAAATAAAATCCAGTTATTGACAAAAGAGAAGACACAGGACAGAGCGAGACCAATCAATTAAAACTTGTACAGACTTAACTTATTCCATACATCACATTGGCGCTACACCGGAATCGGAACCGGAAGGGTAGATAAGCAAGAAAGGAAGATGAGAAAAAGGTGAGTTGTTAGACGGCCTCTTTCACCGCGCAAGGTCTGACAGAACTGTGCTTTCCCGTGCTGAGGGAAAGGCAAGGGAGAACTGGTACAGGGATAGCAGAGCGTCGCTGTATGACGGGATTATTAGGATGCTGCGCTCCGCTGCATCCTGTGTCACTCCACCTCGAGACCAGCACCGAAAGCAGCTTCCGTTAGCACACCAGTGTGCGACTGTCCAGAAAGTGCGTTCAAAGCCGGAGAGAAAGATTTCCAAAGAGCACCAGAGCTGAGCCGATTCTGTTCGAAGCCGCCAGCTGGATATTTATACACCTCCAGGTGGGGCAGAGTCCACGTCCCAGCGGGCGTGGCCGTGCCGTGCGGAGGCCAATCCCCACCAACCTTGTTCGGAATGCACCAGGCTCATTGGTCCCAGACCTTGCCGGCGTCACTTCCTCCACGCACCCGCCGGGCCGGAAGTGTGTCATTCGTCCTCGAGACAGGCCATGGAGTGGAGTTCCCGACTTAACGTGAGGGTAGTGTGCATCACTCTCCATTGGCAGCACAAACATCCTGGAGAGTCGTGGATGTTTCCCCGGGCAGCGCGATGTTTGCCACTGACTGGGAGGAACAACAGGAATACCAGTACAGACTTGCGGTTGATGGCCGCAAGATTCGCTGGTCGTGGTGCTCCAAGCTGTGCCGAAGCGGCGCCCCGAGCAGGAGCGATGGCATTTGCTGTCGTCAATCAAAGGCGAGTGGTTGAGATGGTGCTGAAGCGGTCTTTGAGGTGGGAATGGCGCTTAGTGGAAAATCGGCATCGAGACGGAAGAGTGTTGGCTGAGTTACGGTGGTTTAAAAGCGGTTGTTGTAGTCTTGTGGCATGGAGGTAGCTGGGGTGGTTGAAGTACGGTGGCTGAACTGTGGTGAATCCAGCGAGTGAGCACTGAGATGCGAGCTTGTATGAGGTGGTTATTAAAATGAATTTGTCTTAAAAGTCCATGTACAGTTTTTATCCAGAGTGGTGTTGTGATTGTGGTGGTTGTAGTGAGTATGGTGCAGTAGAGGTGGTATGGCGGTTGAGTTTGGGCGGATGATTTGAACCGGGTTTTGGCGCGGATATGCAAATGAGACGGCGCACACATTGCCTCGCTTCTTGGTGGTCATGGTGCGCGCTCCGGATTGTGGTATTAAAGCAAAAGACAAAAAAACGGAGAGAAAGTGGGGAAAAGCCCACTTGAACCCTACATAATGCAAAACCCCTTTGGAACACTCTATAAGAGATAATGCACCTCCGGATCCACTGTATGGTGGTTCCCCTTACTGGGGGAGTGACGGTTCAGTATTTTTGAACACATGCACTCTCAAAATGACAACAGCATATGGTAGAGGTGGAACGTTCTGTCAGAAATTAAGAAACATCAAAATGTTAAATGGCTTACCAAGCACAGAGATGCATTCAACAGCCGCGATCCAACGCTGGTAGCTACTGTCGAAGTGAGAGAACAATCGGCGCAAGCAGTCATTCTGCAGCGCAGTCCTGCGATCTTCTGCCGCTGTTAGCTTTCCAAGCAGCCGTTCTATCTCCGGTGTCCAGTAGCGCTTACAACCTTTCTTGGTAGTCTTTGACCAAGCACAAACAAAAACAAAATTAGAAAGCATTTCCGTCTGAGAGTGTAAACGAAGTTCAAATATCCAGTGTAAGACGATAAGGTACAAGGTGGTTTTCAGCCTGTGGAACCAACTTCCACATTCTCTTCAATCTCATTCTTCCTTCCAGATGTTCAAGACTGCTGTTCATCACCATTTCAGATCATCCCCCCATCCAAAACCATGATAATTTCTACACGCGTTAACCACCCTCCCACTTTCCCTCATCCCCAAGCCCACCTCCTTCCAAGCTTCCGTTTCTTCCTTCCTCAGAGTTTGCTTCTGTATCCATCCCATTAATTCTCCCTTACTCCCTCTCTTTACTTTATAATTCACTCCGGCTACGGGTGTCCTCATCCTCCACCCCCCACCTAGTTGGCTTAGTGGCTAGGGATCTTGGGGTCCTGAGTTTGAGCCCTGTTTTCCACTGAATTAACGCCAGGTGGGGTTGACTCAGCCCGTCATCCATCCAAGGTCGGTGAAATGAGTACCAGTGAACTGGTATAGGAAAAGAAAAAGAAAAAAGGAGGAGGAGGAGGGGAAGGAGGAGGAGAAGGAGGAGAAGAAGGAGGAGAAGGAGGAGAAGAAGAAAGAGGAGAAGGAGAAGAAGAAAGAGGAGGAGAAGAAGAAGAAGAAGAAGAAGCAAGAGAAGAAGGAGAAGGAGGAGGAGAAAGAAGGAAGAGAGGAAGAAGGAGGATGAGAAGGAGGAGAAGGACGAGGAGAAGGGGGAGGAGGAGGAGGAGGAGGAGGAGGAGGAGGAGGAGGAGAAAGAGGAGGGAGAGGAGGAGGAGGATAAGGAGAAGGAGAAGGAGAAAGAGGAGAAGAAGGAGAAGAAGAAAGAGAAGAAGGAGAAGAAGAAAGAGAAGAAGGAGAAGAAGAAGAAGAAGCAGGAGAAGAAGAAGAAGGAGAAGAAGGAGGAGAAGGAGGAGGAGAAAGAGAAGGAGGGAGAGGAGGAGGAGGAGGATAAGGAGGAGAAGGAGGAGAAAAAGAAGAAAAAGAAGAGGAAAAAGAAGACGAAGAAGAATAAGGTGTTCGAGCTCTTCCACGAGTCTTGACTTTGGATACAATTTTTCCTTTTTTAAGAAAAGACAAAAAAAAAAAAAGGTGAGAACAGAGCAGGATGGGTTGCGTGTGCGAGATTCAGAGGCAAACATAGAGTTGAAACATTATTCTAGTCCCGAGGAGAGGTGAGGAAGGCGATGGAGGGGGAGCATACACCGGAGAATAACTTAACAAGGTCCATCAAGACTTAGAGGAAGTACCCTGGTAGAAGAGTTCGGCCTTGAAATAAGCAAGATTATGTTTTCTGGCTGACTTGTTGCAAGCCTCATGGAGTGACCTAAAGTTGCCCTCAGTCAGGTTTGCCTTCCATGTTGAGAAAGCAAGCTGCTTGACTGCAACTGCTTCACCATCGGATTCAGTGTACCAAGGCCGATAAGATTGGATAAATGGGTGCATGAAAGAATGTTTTCCCACGCCAAATCAATGTCAGATGTGGAGATTGCAGCACAATCCTTATTTAAAAAAAAAAAATAATTTTTTTTTGAGAGAGAGCAGTTTGCGGTCCTTGCTGGATGGCCAATGCGAACAACCAGATTCTGTGAAGTTGAAGTTGTTCCTTTGCGATAGCCAGAAACATGGACTGGCAAGAACATTGGTCAGAAGAGTCCTGAGTAGCAGAGGAGAAACTGGGGAGGTAGAATGGAAATTTAGTCATGACCAGGTTCAGGAGAGAAGATTTATCAATTGCAGAAACTCATGTCAGAACGTTTTCACGATGGATCAAACCCAGAGTCACAGAAACCCTCAGCGGCAATTCCATGGTTGGTTGTCGCGAAAACATCACCCACCCAGCAAATGATGCCATGACGATACAGCTATGAACATTGCAGATAACAAACATAGAGTTGGGATGGATGGTGACAAGTTGACCAAGTTAGATGAAAGAGGGACATATGACTTGACCAAGTTAGATGTTGGCATCATTGGGTAGACTGAATACAGTACACCAAATGGCCAAACAGGTGGTTATGGATAGGTATACACAACCAAAGGTATTAATGTATACCTCTCCGTTTGATCTGTGGACCATGATAGCCTCCCCTCCCCCATCCCATTCCCTCCATCCAACCACAAGTATACCTTTTCTCAATTCTCATTTGTCTTTCTTTTAAGAAGAGCTTCATACCCAAATAAACACCACTTTCTTTCCCATGCTGGTTAGCATATCACTTAAGATTTGGTGGAAAAACATTTGTTGATCAGGCCAAGCCTGAACATGTAAACAGGGGGGTATAGTTTGAGAAAAATCTAGTTTCATTAACTACACTGTCCTTTTAATTTCCAAGATACAAGTCCACGTCAACCTTGAACCACCCTCATGTATAAAAATTCGTCCTTGATCCCCTTATTTAAGTGAATGCATGTGCAAGCCTGTCTGTGCATATACATCACACAGATGTGATTGAAGAACGTAAACATGGACGAGGAAGAGAAAGTTAAAAAGGACTAGGTGATACGTGTCCAAATTTGACACTAAACAAACAAACAAAAAAAAAACAATAAAATTACCACACAGATGTTGGTCCAACTCGTATTCAACCTTGGATTTATTATTGGTGTTTCACATAATGCACCCTCAGCCAGATGCCAGCTTACCTTCAGTTGGTACTCATTGGGCACTGAATCCACAAGGGCACCGTCAGGTACTTCAAGCTGAAAGCGGTTGCGCCCAGTGCCCCAATAACGCAGTTTTCGACATCCAATGCGTTTGCCCTGTCTTTCCAAATAATCCTGGTCCCCAAGAAAGATCACGATTAATTGAAATCACCAATGTCCAAGATTCATACCTAATATTTCATGACCAAAGAGGAATGAATGCCTGATGAGGATACAATGAAGCAATCAAAACTTTGTGCAAAGTATACAAATGTACTGAAGTCACTGACATTTTCATCTGTAGACCAGAAAAATTCAACTTCCTCTTCTATGTTCTACGCATACCTCAATCCAAAAGGGTAATTTCTGCACAGAGATGCCGTGTTAAATCAAACAACCCCACAATAAAGAGGCATTTGAAAAGCTCAGAATAAATATTTTTCTCACGATATTCCCTGCCGTCAAGATCATGAAGAAAAAAAAAACTCACACAATTGCCCATTGCCAAGATCATGAAAAATCTCACACAATTCCCCGTCGTCAGGATCATGAAAAGAAAAATCTCACACAATTCCCCGTCGTCGGGATCATGAAAAGAAAAATCACACAATTCCACGTCATCGGGATAATGAAAAATCTCACAATTCCACGTCGTCGGGATCATGAAAAAATCCACACAATTACCCCGTCGTCGGATCATGAAAAAACTCACACAATTCCCCATTGTCGGGATCATGAAAAAATCTCACACAATTCCTAGTCGTCGGAATCATGAAAGAAAAATCTCACACAATTCCACGTCGTCGGGATCATGGAAAATCTCACAATTCCCCGTCGTCGGATCATGAAAAATCTCACACAATTCCCAGTCGTCGGAATCATGAAAAGAAAAACTCACACAATTCCCATCGTCATGCAGAAAAAATCTCACACAATTCCCCGTCGTCGGGATCACGAAAAATCTCACACATTCACCGTCGTCGGATCATGAAAAATCTCCACACATTCCCCCATAGTCAGGATCATGAAAAATCACACAATTCCCCGTCGTCAGGATCATGAAAAATCTCACACAATTCCCCGTCCTCGGGATCATGAAAAATCTCACACAATTCCCCGTCGCGGATCATGAAAAATCTCACACAATTCCCATCGTCGGATCATGAAAAATCTCACACAATTCCCAGTAGTCCAATCATAAAGAAAAATCTCACACAATTCCCGTCGTCGGGATCATGAAAAATCTCACACAATTCCCCGTCGTCGGATCATGAAAATCTCACACAATCCCCGTCGTCGGGATCATGAAAAATCTCACACAATTCCCCGTCGTCGATCATGAAAAATCTCACACAATTCCCCGTCATCAGATCATGAATATAAAAATCACACAATTCCCCGTCGTCAGGATCATGAAAAATCTCACACAATCCCCATCGTCAGGATCATGAAAAATCTCACCACACATTCCCATCGTCAGATCATGAAAAATCTCACACAATTCCCCGTCGTCGGATCATGAAAATCTCACACAATTCCCCATCACGGGATCATGAAAAATCTCACACAATTCCCATAGCAGGATCATGAAAAATCTCACAATTCCCTCATCAGGATCATGAAATAAAAATCTCACACAATTCCCCATCGTCAGGATCATGAAAAATCTCACCACATTCCCATCGTCGGATCATGAAAAAATCTCACACAATTCCCCATAGTCAGATCATGAAAAATCTCACACAATTCCCCGTCAAAGGATCATGAAAAGAAAAATCTCACACAATTCCCCATCGTCGGATCATGAAAAATCTCACACAATTCCCCATAGTCAGGATCATGAAAAATCTCACACAATTCCCCGTCATAAGTCATGAAAAGAAAAATCTCACACAATTCCCCATGTCAGGATCAGAAAAATCCACACACATTCCCCATATCAGATCATAAAAATCTCACACAATTCCCATAGTCAGGATCATGAAAAACACAATTCCCATATCAGGATCATGAAAAATCTCACACAATTCCCCGTCACTAGATCATGAAAGAAAAATCTCACACAATTCCCCATCGTCAGATCATGAAAAATCTCACACAATTCCCCATATCAGGATCATGAAAAATCTCACACAATTCCCCTCATCAGGATCATGAAAAAAAAATCTCACACAATTCCCCGTCGTCAGGATCATGAAAAATCTCACACAATTCCCCATCGTCAGGATCATGAAAAATCTCACACATTCCCGTCATCAGGATCATGAAAAAAAAATCTCACACAATTCCCCATAGTCAGGATCATGAAAAATCTCACACAATTCCCATAGTCAGGATCATGAAAAAATCTCACACAATTCCCCTCATTAGGATCATGAAAAGAAAAATCTCACACAAATCCCCGTCGTCAGGATCATGAAAAATCTCACACAATTCCCCATATCAGATCATGAAAATCTCACACAATTCCCCGTCAGATCATGAAAAATCTCACACAATTCCCCGTCATCGGATCATGAAATAAAAATCTCACACACATTCCCCACTACGTCAGGATCATGAAAAATCTCACACAATTCCCCGTCATCAGGATCATGAAAATAAAAATCTCACACAATTCCCTGTCGTCGGAATCATGAAAAATCTCACACAATTCCCCGTCGTCGGGATCATAAAAAGAAAAATCTCACACAATTCCTCGTTGTCAGGTTCCTTAAAAATCTCACAATTCAAACAAATAATTTTTCAAAGGCAAAACAGTATTGGAATGTTAACTGCAAGGTTGCAAATCATTGGAGAAGAAAATGCAAGAGATATTTATCAACAGTGGAAACAACGAAGGAAATCTGTTTCAAAAAAGGCTTCGGGTTAGAGTTAAGGTTATTTTGTACTACGCAATTTTCAGTGCATAATCCAAAGTTCTAAAGGTTATGGAAAGCACCATTCACTGAAGAGGCTGGACCAATTGCTCAATGACGCACTGCAGCAAAAATAGTCAAGATGAAATGTTGCCGAGGAGAACAACTTACAAAAAGATCCTGCTCAATTGGCAGAGCAACGTTCAGCACTTGTGAAGTGTAGGGAGGGATTGCTCTCCCATTAAAACAAGAACCACTTTTGGCAATGACATGCAGCATTCCCATTTTCGGAGTTATCTAATTGCAGCACTTTTTCACAAAGTAAAAACGCAGCAGGCACGCATTACACTGTTAGCACCACCATGTGCTGCACCAAGCCCAGCTATGGGAACCATGATAACTCCACATCTCAGAAGTCAACGTGCATGTCTACATTGCCCGACTCGGTCTCCTTCCACCTCTGACTCCAACTGTACAAATACGTAGATTTATACTTTGTTTCATGCATTGTAATTTTAACGAATCAAATTTTAGGTTAATAATTTCAAACTACATTGCATTTTAGACCTGTGAGATAAAGATAAGGATGTAAGTTTTGCAAATATGGCAATTACATCGACGGGGGCATAAACGAACGCACCATGCACCGGTTGATTGGGAAGGACAAACAAAAATAAGACCAAGGCAACAAATTGCTTGAACAACATGCGATATACTCATACCATTAAATTCTGAGTGATGTCCTTGATGTCAGCCAGGGCCTGGTCATATTCAGGGTCGAAGCCTGGTTTGGGTTCAATGTCACCTCTGCTGTGTGCCTTTGTGTGGTCAAAGGCAGTGTTCCAGTACTTCAGATCATCAGTCAACTCTGGAAATAGGCCGTCACTCTCTTCCCCAGCCTCAGCTGCCACACGGCGGAGCAAACGAGATTTGAACCCAGACAAGCAGTCCTGCACCATTGCCCCAGACAATGGAAATGACACACTATTTTTATGCTAAATAAATAAACAAATGCCATCAATTTACAATGCAGCCTTCAACTTCACATCCTGTGGAGAAGCCTTTCAGAAACGGTATCAATGACATGCAGTTTTGGTATAATATCCCACCTTCAGGGTGTACACAGCCTTCTGAGCCGTTTGAAACCCATCAATAGTTGCGAGGAAATCAGCAATTTTTCGCCGGCTGTACTCTCTCTCCTCGTAGAAGATGGCTCGACTGTCTGGGTCACTGCTACCACCTCTTGGACGGAGCCCAATGCTGTGTATTTTACTGAGAAGTCGCTCGAGATCTGGGAGCTTTCGTAGAAGCTCCTTCACCTGCATTGAAGAAAATGGTCAAACAAGGGGTCGATATCTTTCTAAGCAAACGATATTTTTTCCTAAACACCTTTAAAAAGTAACAAAGACTATCTTTACATCAAGATAACAATGAATTGTGTGACAGCCACTTCGATATAACGTGCAGAGAAATGAAATGCCGGTGCAGAGACTTGCACTACACACCTTCGTAGCTTGCTCAGAGATGGCCATTAAGTCTTCCAAGGCATCAAGACGATCATTAATTCTTTTGGGGTGGCATAAAGGTGCAACGAGCCACTGTCGCAGAAGACGTTTGCCAAAGGGCGTTGCGCAAGAGTCAAGACGCTCCAACAAGGTAGCTTCAGTTGTGCCAGTTGTGCTGTTGCGAAGAACCTCAAGATTGGCGAGGGTCAAGCCATCCAAAATCATTTGCCGGCCAAAAAGCTGTGAAGGGTTGCTGTCTGAACCATCTGTACAGACAATCAAAGCAAAAAAGCAAAGATAACAGTGGCATTCGCAATTCAAGTCCCTTGTACAATTTGTGTAAATTAGTGGATCATTTTGACAAGATGTGACTCGAGATTGGTATGGAATGATGGCTAAAGCTTTAGTTATTGTCATCTTTTCCCATTTTCCAATCAACAAGGTGCAGACAGGCTCTTTACTAAAACAGGGGAGACAGTAAGACTATAAGAGGGAGCTCGCTGCCATACAACATCATGTGTTGAAAGCTCACACCTTGGCAATCGTCACTGTTAGGAGAAACTCGCCACGAGAGGTTGACAGTGAACGGCCCAAAACAGTCGGATTCTCGAGTAGTGACAATGTCGACTTCGCTTTATACATTACATAAGACCCTCGAACTGTCAATGAACATAACGTTGTGAGAATAGGAAGTTATATTTGTTTTTCCTCTGAAAGTGAATAAACGCATGCGCTGCAGTTCCAGCTGAAAGTTGTAAAATGTTTCACACCAAAAACACACTATCACCTTCCTTGCATCCAATTAAACAATTAATGTTTAGGCATTCAATATTCACAAAATAGGCCTGGCAAGATGGCCAAGAGGTACATACGCTCGCTTCTAAGCCCGACCCAGCCACAAACTGTCATCCCGGTGTTTCATCAATGTGTGTGCCATCCCTCGGACGGACGATAAACAGCCGTCCCCCTTCTGCCGGCATTAATTGGTGGACGTTAAGATCCCATTGTGTCCTTCACGAAGGGTAAGCGAGCTATCGCCAGCACCCTGGCTACATTCCAAATTCCTGTCCCAACTACTGCTGAGAAGGCAATGGCAAACCACCCAGTTTAACCTTTTCTCAGGAAGCTGCTTCAGCGGGAAAACCGACGCTCTGCGACGAATACAGTACATCAGAGAGAGATTCACAAAATAAATAACAAGCTCAACCATAATTTACATCTTTAACTTTTATAAACACTGATCCATCCATCCATTGGGACCATACTCTGTACAGAGCGTTGGTGCTGCCTAAGCAGTCTCCTTGGCTATTGGGCACAATCCTGGACGGGTCGCCACTCCGACACAGGATACCAGGAAGCTGGCACTCGTTTTTCCGACCTTGGAAGAATGACAGGCAGAGTCAACCCCACCTGGTATTAATTAAACATCCGGGTGGGATTTGAACTCAGGACTCGAGGATCCCAAGCCCACCACCCTAACCATTAAGCCAACACCAGGCATGAATATATCATTATAATACCATTCCTTTCATGTCATAAGGCACAGAGGCTGCCGAGGCAGTTTCATTGGCAAGGAGTACAGTCCTGGACGACTCGTCACTCCAATGTAGCTTCCCCTGAATGGTTATTACCCCAGTACGCTGGTACTCATTTTGCTGAC
The DNA here is from genome assembly GCA_035128595.1 of Eptatretus atami. NCBI lineage: Eukaryota > Metazoa > Chordata > Myxini > Myxiniformes > Myxinidae > Eptatretus > Eptatretus atami. The sequence continues at coordinate 15,984,338 of CM068961.1, read as the reverse complement.
CTCAGAAGGATGACAGGCTGAGTCAACCTCACCTGGTGTTAATTCAACGGTAGACAGGGGCTCAAACTTAAGATTTCAGGTCCCAAACCAGCCACCTTAACCACCAAGCCAAACACCAGGCTAAATAAACATTGATGTGATCAACTGTTATCTGTAAAGTCACACACCAATTGTTTGAGTACCCAAACAAGATTCACTGTATATCCATCACATTGCAGATAAAGCATAATAAGAGTTTTTAAAAATTGTATCTTTAATACCTCACCTCGACAACTTGCGATATCAGGTGGCAAGTAACGTTCAAAATTGCCCATCGAGATCAACTCTCGATCAACGAGGCATTTCCGCAGGTAGAAAAAACAGGCACCAAGGGCTGACAGCATCAACTCACAGTCCTCAGCTGCACTCAAGCCCAGTGCATCAGTGCCAGCAGTCATTTCCTGCAAAACTGGTGGTAGCCCACCAGGCCTGGCATCTCCTGCTTCAATCTTCTCTTTTCCAAAATATTCCTCTTCAGCCAGAATCTTTGGGTGGGAGTGAAAGTTGTGTTGGCTGACATCAATATTGTATTTCTATGCAGTGACAAACACTGGTGAAAGTAAAAATAAACTAGAAGGGCATTCGGTAGAGCGCATACCACCGCCACGCAATGCCTGATCCATGAGAACACAATCGGGCCCAATACATTTTTGAAATTTCATGCTATGCAGTACTATATCATTTTTGGCCCTAATCTCTCAATGGTGAAGGATCACTTTTAAAAAGTAGAAGGGCACTCGGTAGAGCGCATACCACCGCCACGTAATGCCTGATCCACGAGAACATATCGGGCCCAATTACATTTTTAAATATCATGTCATACAGTACATCATTTTTTGGCCCGATCTCTCAATGGTGAAGAATCACTTTTAAAATTAAATAATTCTCGTATCTGGATCCGGATTTTCACCAAAATCAAATCAATTCGTCTTTGCGACACACCCAACCTGTCCACCAAGTTTCATCCGAATCCGTCCACAACTTTTTGAGATATCGTGCTACATATTAGTTTCGCCCTATCTCTCAATGGTGAAGAATCACTTCAAAAATTCTAGTAGTCGGATCCGGATCCAGATCTTCACCAAAATCGAATCAATTCTTCCTTGTCACACACCCAACGTGTCCACCAAGTTTCATCCGAATCCGTCCACAACTTTTTGAGATATCGTGCTATATATTGTTTTTGCCCTATCTCTCAATGGTGAAGAATCACTTAAAAATTCTCGTGTTGGATCTGGATCTTCACCAAAATCTAATCTGTTCGTCCTTGTCACACACCGAACCTGTCCATAACTTTTTGAGGTATCCTGGACACAAACAGACAGACAGACAGACAGACAGACAGACAGACAGAAAGGGGGGAAAACATGACCTCCTTCACCTTTGGTGGCAGAGGTAATTAATAAATCTCGTATCCAGATCCGGATTCGGATCTTCACCAAAATTGAATCAATTCTTCCTTGTCACACGCACAACACGTCCACATAGTTTCATCTGAATCCGTCCACAACTTTTTGAGATATCGTGCTTTCTTTTAGTTTAGCCCAGTCTCTAAATGGTGAAGAATCACTTTTAAAATTCTAGTAGTCGGATCCGAATCCAGATATTCACCAAAATATAATCTGTTCGTCCTTGTCACACACCCAACCTGTCCACAAAATTTTGTCTGAATCCGTCCATAACTTTTTGAGATATCCTGTACACAAACAGAAAAACAGACACAGACACAGACAGAAAGGGGGTGAAAACATAACCTCCTTCAACTTCGGTGGCGGAGGTAATAAAGATCATGTCCAAGAAACAAAGGAAATGAGTGATGCAGATTGACACAAACACAAAAATAAAAAACTAGATTAACTCGAGAGTTCATAGAACATGACACCCATGCTGTGTTCAAGTATATACTGTTATGATTATGGGGGGAGATGGAAGAATCTAATAAAGAATAGCATTGTGTAGAGTTGCTTGATCCGTGGACGAGTACAAAGCATCTCGATGTAGTAAGTAGGGAATCTGTGAACTTGTGTTACGTGTCACCACACGAGGGGTGGTGTGGTGTAAATTAGCTTAGGAAGTAAGAATAAGTTCCCCAGTGCGTGATTGCCCTCTGTGATTTTTCCCGATGTTTTTATATTTCTAGATCGGCAATTAAGGTGGGCACGCGTCCCTGAAACCACAATAAACGGGCAGAAAGCCCTGCCTTCAAAGGTTGACAACAAGCAAAGTCACACCCCCAGATGATTGATGGGCGTGACGTCAGAAGCCCGCCTTCCTGGACTTCGTGGGAGCAGGCCACGCCTCGGAGGAGAGGATAAAGTAGGACAGAGAGAAGTGGAGTAATGAACGGCAGCTTGTGCATTTTGACAGGATTATAGTCGTGCATTATGAGAGGCGAAAGAAAGGGAGCGCACAGGAGAGGTTGCACATTTTAGGAGAAGGAGTTGGCTTGGCATTTTGGGAGAGCCGTGATCATAGTGGAGGCACAAGGTGCATTGTACCGGAGAAGCGAGAACGGAAATCGAGTGCACACCGAAGAGGACAACACAGCCATTGACTCTGTGTTGAGGCGGTTTGGTGCGCGTGGTGAAGTAAGACGCCGGCCTTTTGCTTCTGTTTGGATTGATGAGGACAATCGGGGTACCCGAAGCCATTGCAATGGGGCTTTGAGCCTTTATATGGAGTGCTGATCGCAGATTGCGTGGCGTGCGTTCGTCCCTCTACAAGAGAAATGCCTCAATTCCAGTTCCACAAGGATCAGCTCTGAGCCAAGCAAAGCGCAAGAGTGGTTGAAAGGAGGGTTTTTTCTTTTTATTTTGCTTCCCCGTTGTCTGTATTTGAGTCTGTGTGCGAGGCCTCGACTGTAGCACATATTTATTTCATGTATCATTATTATCATTTCCTTTTGAATTATCATCCTTTGTGAATATTTGTTTCATTTTTCATTATTAAATGTATTGCTTTTAAGACACTGTCACATTGTGTTGTCCTGGTGAATGTAAACTTTGTCGCATTCACACGGGATACGGTAAACACCTGGATGGTTATTCGGACGGAGCATGCTGCCCGAAACGTTGAGGCCTACTTTCATCTTTTTACTTTGGAGTCATTTTCTTTGTTTTAAGTATAAAGAATATAAA
>CM068961.1:15944110-15962273 GCA_035128595.1 Eptatretus atami | reverse complement strand
TCCAACGGGCACCATGGCCATCGGCCACCACCGAAAAACCTCCACCACCCTCACCTCTCTCCTTCTACGGCCATCCCGCACGACCTGTGAACACTGAGCGTCGGGCTGTCTTGGGCCCGGTTCAGCGATACGCACCGAGCCGCGAGCGCAAATAGGGCCTTTCGAGGAAAATTCGGATCACAAACGCTACACGCCCACTTTGCTCCGTCCAATTAGCAAGCGCGGGGCGGCTTGGCCCGCCTCCAGGCGCGTCTTGTGTGATCGATATATGCAAATTCTAGGATCAGGGGAGGTTCACGCCCACTTTTCCTCCGTCCAATGGGCGAGCGTGGCTCTGCCCCCGAGGTCATCCTGATCCGGATATTTGCATATTGTTTTCTCCTGCCGGCCTATAAGAAGGCGAGCGCAAGGCGAGTAAAAGAAGTCATCGTCAGAGAAAAAGAATCGAGTGGAGGCGGGTGGAGTGTTGAGTCCAGAGAGTTTGTTGCCGAGTCAAGTTGGGTTTTGGGATGAGAAGAGTTGCGGGAAGAGGCAAAGGAGCTCGGGTCCGAGAAGGACGGCGGTCGGCGACGAGGTGCGTGTGGGATCGCTCGTCGCGGGACCCAAGCCAGCCAGCCATTCTCCTCCCCCAGGGCATCAACAATTCCCCCTTTCCCCCGCGCTGAGATAGTGCAAAAAGGGGGCCCCGTTCCCACCCCACTCCAAGCGTCGTGCCAGCGAAGCCCGCCAAGAGCACGGAGTCGGGGCACAGCCACACGGCCACATCTGCGGCCCCCCGCCAACGCGTCACGAGGACGCGGTAGGACCCCTCGGTCTCGCGGACCTGGCCGCTCCTCCAGGTCACGCGCACAATTGGCCTACAGGCCTGTCTGCCCCCTTGTCTATGAGGGTGGCTTCTTTCCTTTGCTTTTGAGTAAATGTGTGTTGGCGCCGTCGTAAAGTAGAACTGTATAATTGTTGCCGTGTGTGCGCGTAGTCGGTAGTAAATCTGCGTCGTTGTTGCTTTTGTTTTGGTTGCTATATGTGCATTTTGATTACTGTATGGCTGTATATGTGTGCTTTCCGTGTGGCGGGAAATAAATGTGCTTGCTTGTTGAACTGTGCGCGTTTCGCTTCGTCTCCTTCCTTTTCTCTATTTGACTCTCCATCCTGTTTCACGTAAGGGGTCCGTAGTGGGCTTAATACGCCCGGTAATTAATCTGAACCGTCCAGGTCGGCGATAACACCGCTCGGTTATCCCGATAGCACGAACGGGCCACCCAAGCGGCTCGTTCCGGAGTCGACCTGCGGCGAGTGCGATCGCCCGGTTTACCATCCGCTGGGTACTTAGGTAGGTCGAGTTTGGCGAACAACCCTATCCTACGCGGGTGGCCGATTGGCACAATTGTGGTGAGGTCGAAAGGCCCACCCGTGACTGGCTCCGGGCGATAGTTCCCGGAGGTCACGACTGAATTGTCCGTCCGGTGGGCGACGTGCCGCGATTCGAGTCACGTGGCCGTTCGCACGCCGGCGGGCGCGAATTCGCAACAGTATGTATATACACAATCACAAAGCCAGAGGTTTTTTGAGTCTGTCAATAAGCTAATAATCCAACATGTTAACACAATAAATTATTCAAGCCTCGGCAGGCTTTCAAGCAATTTCCATATATTGTTACGGATTTGAAAACCTTGTGCACACAAACAGCCAGAGTCCCGCTAGTTCAGTTATTTGATAAGTATGTGTACAGTTAGAATCCATCCCTATGTCTCATGGAATTTTGTGTGTGCGCTGTGAGTTATTTTATAGTCAGGTTATTTAAATCTCCAGATCCCCTCCACTTGCGGCCACAGTGTCTTTCAGCGCTTGCGCCCTCGCCTCACGGCCGTAGCATATGAGGCAAGTCCTCGCGTGCTTGATTCGACTTCCTCAAATTGGTCTGCATTCCAACACCACGAGGCAAAATCGTTGTTTCTCCAGCAAGAGGGGTACAGACACGCGTAAGAGGACGGGGTTTTCCCGGCTCGGCCATAACCCCGCCCAGAAAGGGGCAGATCCATGGAGGTCCCTGTCCAATCAGCGAGTCAGCTCCACCAAGGCCCCGCCCGCTCAGAGCGTTCGAAAAAAGGACGACGCGACCCTCAGTGTGCGAGTGTGTGGAGAGTTCTTGTGCTCATTCGAGTTCGGAGAGTTCAGAGTTCAGAGAGTTCTTGCGTGTCCTTGGGAGTTCCTGAGAGTTCTTTGAAGTTTTGGAGGGAGCAGTTCTTGGAAGGCAGTTTGGGTGCGGTCATCATTGCTGGAGCTCTCAAGCCTGGAGTCTCCGCTGGCCTTCTACAAGGAGCGACCATGGATCGCCTATTCACCGTCCAAGCTCCCACGGACCATGGGCCCACACGTGCAGTCGTGGGCCAAGCCGCACGAACGCGGTCAGGTACCCTGACAGAACTCTGACCCCCAGCTCGACTATCCCCTTGGCTGCGAGGGTCGAATAAAGACCAATTGGGTCCTTTTTTTTTGGGTGTTGCCTGTATGTGGCGCCGTCCTACAAGTAAACTGTTTAAGTGTTTATGATCACTGTAAATATTTGCTTGCATATAGTGGTGAATAAGTCTACACTTCGTCCCTTCTTTTATTCCTGTAAATAAAATAATTGTTTAAATGTTCCAGTTCGTTTCTGTCCTTTCTTTGATTGACCCAGCATGGTTCGGACTTGAGAATTAGTGTGTGCCGTTTTGGCCGGTAAGTTGTCATTGGGGCGGCGCGGCTCTGGTAACTCCGCTCGGTTACGCCGGATCCGAGTCGGTACCTGCGACTCGGTCCGGACAGAGTCGGCCGAGGGTGTGGTTTCCCGGTAGTTGGACGACGTGGGTACTTAGGTATATTGAAATTAGGCAATTAACCCTACCCCACGTCGTCAAAATATTGGCGACCACGGTCCGCTAAGGGACCCGTGACCTTTCGGACTTATTCCGAGAGTCACGACCTAAATTCCGGGTGTTCGGTGGGAGACGACTCCACTGCTCCACCTAGTGGTCGTTTATCTCCACCGAACCCCGGCCCACAACAATATTTCATCACTGCAAAACCAGTGGACTCAGTATTACACTTCTATGGTGAGCATTAGAGTACCATGTTGAAATGTGAGAAAATGATAATCAAACAAATGCAGCCTCACCTGCACAGGAACTGGTGAGCAATCAGAGTCCGGAAACGTGAGCAATGTCGGTCATCGGCAAATTCCAAGGCAAAACCGTCCTATTGAGGCATCGACAAAGCAAATGCCAAAACGTCGCACAGCAGGTTCCTCCTGACAGTTTTTCTCCAGTATCCACAGACAACTCTTTTTCTTTGACAGCAACAAGAAGTGGCTATCGGATTCACCGAGAGTGCCATCCACTACGCTGCACGTTTGCGTGCCTTTGGTGATAATGCGACAGACCTCACGTCGAACAACCTGCAGGCACATGGATGAAAACGGCTGCATGGCTCTCTCTTATAGTTCACGGAGCAAATTGACATCACCTGGCAAGATTGCTCATCAGATCATCTGGATGGCAGGGGAGGTGGGTTATCTGGATAGCAGGGGGCAACCCGTAATGATTTATACACATCTCTTCCCTCCTACGTTCCCAATCTTTATTTTGTTCACCCTCATTGAACCAACCCAATCCTTACCTATTTGCACAGGAAATATATAGATGCCCCCCGTGTTCAATACATTGATCACTCAAGTTCTTCATTATGTATTACCATGAAATTGCCATTCTCAGGAACTACGATGGCTGTCAGGATGATGTAAATTGCTGGTCACATATCCAGTTCAACTTTTCCAAGCAGGATTGTTTTCGTGTTGACACTGTATGACAGCTTCCCGTCTCACTTTCCTTATGCCTGATAGCTATAAGCTCTATTTATACAGCAGTTACCCCATTTTTAGAAAAAAACTACAGTGGAAGTTTGAAGCACATATATCTACTATGTCAGACAAAGCAGCTGTTAATGGCAAAATTGTATTAGCCACCACAAAAAGATGACCAATTACTTCACCATCACACAGCACCTCAACAAACAAAAAAACTCCAGTAGCCCTACCTTGTCAAACTTTGCTCGGTGCTCGAGCCATATTGCGACAGCGAGCTTCCATCATTTCCGGGGTTTCTGTCTGCTCTACGCGAGCAACCTTGAAGCCTTTCTGTACTAGGCCAGCAGCATAACGAGCTAGAGATGCCTCGGGAAAGCCAGAGTGAGCCCAGGAACCCTTCATGAAAAGAAGGCCTAGTTCCTCCACTCCAACAACTGCATCCATGTGGTACAGCTCATAGAATTTGCCGACCTGCAATACACAATCTCAAAAATCAGAACAGCAACCAACAACTGTAAACGTTTTGGTTTTTTTTTCATATAAATCGTGACCATTTCTGACAGCATCACAGTCATAAAATCAGCTTTATGATTAACATAACAGGGTCATCTCAAAAGTTCGATCATGCCACTTGCAACTTTGGAAAAGTTTGAAGTGATTGCACAATTACATTGTAATGCCATATTATTTACTGGCACGTCTCATAAATATCAAGTTTCTCATACAATTCCACGGCCACATCCTTGCAGTGTGGCATCTTACTATAATTCACCGTCTGTCCGTCCATCTGTTCCCAGGTACCGCAAAAATGGCTGAACCGATCGCAACCATTTTTTGGGTGTGTAATCTTGGGACCCCTTTGAGTAAAATAGGCATAAATATAATAACATGACCCCCTTGACGGCTCCCGTAGGGAGCAGGTGCTTCTAGTTATTTTAATTCCTGCTTTCAGGAACAGAGGTTATGTTTTCACTCCTGTCTGTCTGTCTGTGAGCAGGATATCTCAAAGTTATGAACGAGAAAAAGTTTCTGTACAAGAACTGGCGGGAGGTGGTGGAGGAAATGGTTACTTTTAAAACTTTAATTCTGAAAAAAAGTTCATTATTCGCAAGCCTTCTGTAATGTTAATCGTCCCATGGAAAGTTAATCGGTGGGGAAAAAGCAGTGACGTCACACAATCGCCAGACACTGTGTTGTGGGGACTGCTCCTTCGTTGTAACGAATGAAGAACTTCGTTAAGCGACGGAATAGCCGTAAATGAAACCATTCGTCATGGCGAACCTTCACCATTTGAACGTCCGTTAAGCGGAGGATACCTGCAGAGCACGATATCTCAAAAATTATGGATGGATGAGACAAAACTCGGTGGGCAGGTTAGGTGTGTGACAAAGACTGACTGATTTGATTTTAGTGAAGATCCAGATCCGGATCCGGGAAGATCTGAGAAATTTTAAAGTGATTCTTCACGATTGAGTGATCGGGCCAAAATGCATATAGCCCGATATCTGAAAAGTTTGTGGACAAATTATGGAAAACTTGGTGGATAAGTTGGGTAGGTGACAAGGACAAGCCGATTAGATTTTTGTTAAGGCACGGATACATATCTAGCCTATCAGTGGGGTACAAAACGTCAACTGTTCAGTGTAGAGGAAGAACACGCTTCTTCGAGTGCCATTGTACTTGTTAAGGTGGCGACAACTTAATGAACGCATCACTGCAGGAGAATAAAACTGGTGCCAAAACTACAAACCATGACTATGGACTCGTTCGTAGCAGGGGAAAGACTGAACTTTCCGAACATGAAAAAAGCCAAATGCCTACAAATGAAGTATCAAGTGATTCACATTCTATTTTACAACCATATTGAATTGCACAAAACTGGGCAGTTCTGCAAGGTATAACAGTGAATGGAGACTACCATCATATCATTTTTCATGACCATCTGAGACCTGCAATACGTAAAACACGTCCAACTCAGGCTGGCAAGATAGCATATGCACTTGCCTTTGAGTTGTGTCATCTGAGTTCGATTTCTGACACAGTAATGGATTGATACCCTGAACCACAATCAAGAGATCAAAGCAATTTTCTCTAAATACCTCTCGAATCTTTGGTACCGTCATTTGAGCCTTGATTTTACAAGTGGTCTTCAATTGGTAGTCAGGGCTCAAGCATTTATCCAATTTCCTCTCCGAGCAGAAGAAACATGTGGCCCTTGATCGTGAACTTTCCATGATCTTTCCCTTCAGGCTAGATTTCCACAAAGGAGCATCTTTGGACCTAAATTATTCTTCATCTATAGTCTATACCAATCATTGAACTGTCTGATTCTTTTGAAGACCAACTTTAACATTTTCTTGATGACTCCACTCTGTGCAGAATGATAGATCACTTTTGTGAAAGGCTTGCTGCTGCTGAATTCCTTTTGTCAGTTCTGGACAAGTTAAGCTGCTGGTCAGCTACTTTGAACATGATGCTCAACACTGGAAAAGTCACAGGTTCGCATATTTCTCTCCACAAGGATCGGCAATCAAACGATCCACTCGACAGCCACTGGAAGAGGTGCAGAGCAAGGCCTCACTATCTGCCATAACCATTCATGGAACAATCATATCACCATCAAAGGGCAGTTGCCATCTGTGTATTCTCCGTAGAGCTCAAGCAGTCTTGACCGCACCGAGCTCATCACAGTGTACAAGGCTTTCATACGGAGCTCCATAGAGTATGGCTCCTCACTCTGGACTGGTGCTCCTGATTCCCACTTTACTCCTCTTGAGACTCCTGCTTCCCACCTTGCTCCCCCAGGAGGGCAAAGCCAAAAAATGATACTGCTCTTGCACCTTCTTGCCATGTGATGATCACAACTACAAAGTTTGGTGAATTATTGCCCATCTGTTTTAGGAGGAAATAGCGTGACGGACAGAGACAAAGATCCGATTACAATATCTAACCCCCCCCCCCCCCCCCCGCACCCCAAACCTGTGTTTTTTTCAAAAAGCATGGGGATAATAGTAAATGTCAAGATGACCAGCACTGGCTGTCACGAGGAAGGACAACATCATATTTCATGCCAAAAGCAGTTAGAAAATGTGCTACACCTTAAAGAAAATGATCGTGTCAAACATCGTCGCCTTAATCTCCCACCAACGCTTCACTCCAGGTGTGCACTCGTGGATATATCGCTCCGGAATATACAACGTGGTTGGTCGAAGTCTGGGTGATTCGATTTTTGGCGCTTTGCGTCCATCCGCTTGTCTTCCTTGAGCCAATCAAGGTCTCGTTGGTTCCATATCTTGTGATCATCTGACTCGACCCAAATGAGGGAGAAAAAACATATTCTCAATTTTCAATCTTCCACTTTCAAACACAGCATGAATGAGCAAACGAACAATTACAGACAAGCCTCTGTCAGTCTCTGTCTCCCATCACAGAGATGGAGGCCCATGAAGGAGCTAATGACAAAGTTTCATTTAAAAATCCATGAAACACAGGACATCAGCAAAGTGAGACAACTAGGTATGTCAAAAGTTGATAATCAGAACATGAAAAGTGATGTTCGTTTTAAGATAAAGACAGACCCAAAATCTTAAGGCCACTTTCAGGCCACAATTAAGGACAAAAGTCAAAAGATAAATCAAAACGTGATACCAACCTCTCCCTCATCGTCACAGTAGTATTCCCTTCTCCTTGGTGTCCATTGCTCCAGGTTTAAGCGAGTATATTTGCCTTGTTCGGTTGATGTGATGTGCAAGGTGACCGTTGCATTTTCAAACTCTGTCCTGGAACTTGGTCACCTCCTTCCAGATACCTTAGAGGCACCAAAACTGGCCTTTCTTTGCTTTTCCTTCACTTTTACAGGCAAGTCAGGTTCATCAGACTCTTCATTTGGGCTGTTCTCCTCGACTCCACTGGGGCTGTCACTTTCACTACTTGTTGCCTAGTGCAAAAGGAAAGCAGTCATTTTTCCACTCATGTTTGGTTTGCAACAGTATTTCCAACTTACGTCAACATAATTAACAATGATACCATCAATTCAACCCATCATACTTCATGCAAGATCAGTGACAATTCTGAATGACACATAAAGCAAATATAATGAAAGCCCCGTTTATGTATTTTTATGTACCATACTCTCTTGCAAGGGCTCCACTGGGTGGGTTGCCATTGCCTTCCCAGAAATATTTGTCCATGCTCTATATAAGCAAGGAAGAAGCACGTACCATATAAAGTGTTTGTTGACTCAGCCGGGGTTTGAACCACTGACCCCCCCCCCCCGAGACTCAAAGTGGACGTTCTAACCATTACGCCACTGAATCTGGTGCTCATCATGCTTAATTTTAAATGGGCAGTCGAGAGAGGACAGAGGCAAGTCTTTAATCATGATCATCATCTTCATGTACTGCCATATGCAAAAGTTGGTGCTTCCGAAGCAGTCATGAGGCTATAATCCTGGTCGAGTCACAACTCTGACTCAGGAGTCAGGGGAGGAATTGGAAAATTGGCGTGGAGCTCATCTACTCTTCACAAAAGACACCGTGGGATTTTTAACTCCCACCAACTAATGCCGGCAGATGGGATACCCAGTTTAACGTCCATCCGAGGAACAGCACACACATCGATGAATCACCCTGCCTGTGAAACACCGGGATGACAGTTTACAGCTGGGTCCGGATTCAAACCCAAGCTACACAGCTTAGAGGTGAGTGTGCATAAAGTCTTTAATACCTGGACAAAAAGAGTACATACGCGCATCTTGAGGTCAAGTACAATTTTAGAACTAGAACAGCACTCGGTGGAGCACATATCTCCACCAGGCTGAAGAGTTTATGTTTCGTATCTTACTGATCGGCCGGGATTCGCAACCATACCTTAACCAACATCTAATCGCTTATTTTGTATACCTACCAAAATTATCCGCCAATTTCATCCGAATTCGTCCACAACTTTTTCAGATATCGTGCATATGAGTAAGTCGTTTTTGGCTCCATCTCTCAATGATAAAGAATTACTTTGAAAATTCTAGTTTCGCGGATCCAGGTCTTCAGCACAATCTAATCAATTCGTCCTTGCCACATGCCAAACCTGTCACCAAATTTTCAGCCGAATCTGTCACAAATCTTTGAGCTATCCTGCTCACAGACAAACAGACAAGGGTGACAAGATAACTCCGTCCACCTTGGTGATGGAAGTAATTAGAGAGAGGGAGCAATCAACGATTGCAGAACCTCGCCAGGACTTGTTTTGTGCGGTTTTATAATTCGTATTTTATCGATGTACTCACATTGTAATTGTACATACTTTATAAAGGTACTCGCTTGAAAAAAAGAAAAGATAATGTGTAAAAATTGTGGTGATGAGGATGGACAGATGGGATTGTGCTTTAAAGGAAAAATAATAATAATAGTAATAATAATAATAAATTACAAAAACAAAAAAAAAAAAATACAATTTTTTTTCTTTCATTAATTAAAATGATCTTGGGTTGGTGCGGTGTTCACGCAGGCATGATGGCTGAATGGCCTCCACCTGTGTTGGATTTCCTATTTCCTTGTCTTCATTGCCACATTACGTGTGAACAAACAAATAACCAGACAGAAGACAGACATACAGACAAACAACCAAACGGACCCAAATGCAATACCTGCTCGTATGGCAAGGGTAATAATGCATTGAAGTACATTGACTATGCAATGAGGTTGTGATGCGGCAGACAATGCAATCAGTTATGGATGACCAGTAGGGAGAACGACATGCATTTTCATCAAAATATTACGCCATCAAGTCGATCTCAATCAAAATATATCGGTGGATTATGTCAAACAATAGTGGCAAGTTTCGGTTTCCTACCGCATCTTCCTCTCCTGGCTTAAAGTCATCAGCAGACTCTTCATTGCGTCACTCTCAGAGCAGAGTCAATCAGACGCCTCCGCTTTGTGTGCTGTTTGTCTCGGACCTGCGGACTCGTATGGCGCTTTGATCGCTTGACCCTCTGAGATATCATCCTTTTCCGTCATTCTCATTCTCATTCTTTCCTTCAGTGATAACGGGTCTCTCCATCGACCTGCATGACAACAACTGGAATAGCAATCATGAGACTTCATTCCACCGCGTTTTCTTCTTTGCTTCCTTAAGATGCCACACACAACACAAAGCAATATGAGGATTGATAGAAAAGCCACACAGTACTGAGCATAAATAGGGACAATACCTCTGGGCACTACCTGGTAGATATAATGATAGAGGAGGAAGTCACGTGGGACAGAATCAGCAAAATGAACTAATATTATGGCAAATACCTATTTTTGGGGCATTCCCCCACGCATCAATCCCTTCGACCCCGACTTTTTCAATAGCATGAACAACTTGGTACATCCCGGTGATGAAGGTTTGATCAAGATTCAATGGAATTGTGCGTGTCATTTCTGAGAAGAAAGCAAATACCAATTTTGGGGAGCAACCCCCTGTAGACCCCCTTTGGGCCCAATTTTTTTTTTTAACCGCATGAATAAACTTTGATACATACACGGTAATGAAGGTTGTGGCAAAGTTTCATCGAAATCGTATTGTGTAGTTTCAGAGAAGAAGTTGCAAGCATTTGTGGACGGACGGACTGACGGACAGACGACGGACGACGCGCCATCCCGTAAGTTCCACGGAACTAATTTCAGGGGAGCTAAAAAATGGCTTCACTAATCGCTGGTTATCGAGCATGTGGACACTGTGTGTGAATAGTCAAAGACAAAGCAGAGCCGGTAGATAGATATACAGGCGTATGCAAGTAACCCAAACAGTAATGCCTTTATATTTTCTGTTCTCTTCGGAATTGCATACAACAGAGCAGCAGAAAATAAATCCTGATAAAAGTTTCACTGAATCCACCAGAGGCAGGAGATATGCAGGAGTAGCTGCCATTTTGGACAGGTGAGATTGTGCTTGAAAGGCAGCAAATGTTAACTTTACGACAACACCCTCAGATTTCCAGCTAATTTGTTCTTCCAAAGAATGGGTAAGTTACGTGGACATATCTTTGGATGTTATGATGATGTAAAGAATACGGTTCACAAATGATTCAAAGGTTTTGAAAGAAGCGCACAGACTAATTACATACTCTGCTCCTTGAGGTATGGGTGAGTGTGGATGGTGAGGATAACCAGATGGAGAGTCAATTCCAATGACGAACTAAATTGTACAATGACAAGCCAAACAGCAAAGTGACGCAGATTTAAAAATTCATGTCGTCATGGCTCATGTTTGTATAAAATGCACGAAACTAAACTAGAAAAGTGATTAAAAGTTTGCAGAACGATGGTCGTGGTTCAGTTCACACCTGTAACGTGAAAACCGCTCTCTGTATTCGAACTTGAAAGGTATATATATACATATACACTGATGTCCAAACATTATGACCACCTGCCTAATATGTGTTGGTCCTCCATGTGCCACCAAAACAGCGCAGACCCACCAAGGCATGGACTCTACAAGACCCTGAAGGTTCTGTGGTATCTGCACCCAAACACATTACAGCAGATCCTTCAATCCTCAGTTGTGATGGAGTCCCGCCATGGACGGACTTTCATCCAGCACATCCCACAGATGCTCAATCGCATTGAATCGGAGATTGGAGGCCAGGCAACCGGGAACACTTATCATGTTTTCCTCAAACCATTCTCAAGCAATTGTGCAGTGTGCAGTGGTCGCATTACCTGCTGAAAGAGGCCACTGCCATCAGGAATCCATGCGACGAAGGGTGTACCTGGCTGCAACGATGTTGAGTAGTGACACGGCAAATGACGTCTACATTGAATGGCCGGGACCCAAGGTTCCCAGCAAATCATTGCCCAGGAGCATCACACTCCCTCCACCGGCTTGTCGTTTCCCACAGTGATCTCTGGTGCCATCACTCCCCGCGGTAAACGGCGCCACACGTACACGGCCATCCACGTATCTAAAAAAAACAGACCATCAGACAGGCGACTTCTTCATGCTCCAAGGGTTCAATTCTGACTTCGTGTGCCCATTAGCGCTTCGACAGTGGACAGGGCACATGGACTCTGATCGGTCTGCGACTACGCACCCCATACGCAGCAAGTGTGATGCACTGTGATTGTGACATTTCCTTCCGTGACCACCATGAAAATTTCTGACTTGTGCCACATAATCTTCGTCATTCGATCAGACGGGATAGCCTTTCATTGCCCTCGCGCACTCGATGCCTTGGCGCCAACACCCTTCACCAGTTTGGTCCCTCCTCGGACCACTTCGGTCGTATCTCACCAACTGCTGACCGGAGCACCTCAACAACCTGCGTTTCAGAGATGCTCTACCCAGACGTCTGGCCATTTACAATTTGGCCCTCGTCAAAGTCGCTCAGTCTTACTCCTGCCATTTATCCTGCATCCAAACACATCAATTCTAGAAACTGACTGTTCATCTCTGCCAATATATCCCACCCCCCATTGACAGGTTGCTATTGTAACAAGATAATCAATGTTATTCACTTCACTGTCATGGTCATAAGTTTTGGCTCATCGTTGTACATTTTAATATATTACTATATATATTATTATATATATATATATATATAATATATATATATACATAGAGGAGAGAGGAGGAGAAGAGAGAGAGAGAGAGAGAGAGAGAGAGAGAGAGAGAGAGAGAGAGAGAGAGAGAGAACAGAGAGAGACACAGAGAGAGACACAGAGAGAACACAGAGAAGACACAAGAGAGAGACAGAGAGACAACAGAGAACACAGAGAGACACAGAGAGACACAGAGAGACACAACACTGATGCATTGACCCCTTTTTGCTCATCAACAAATATACAGTCATCCGCCGTTATTGCGGGGGTTACGTTCCAAACCCCCCGCAAGAAGTGAAAATCCACGATGAATGGATGCCTCCCAAAAAAAAATCGACTCGTCTGGTCTGGTCGGCTTGGCAATGATCGGGTTCGAGGTGCGGAGATCGACTCGTCCTGTTGGTCGGCTTGCAATGATCGGGAGGTGCCGGAGATCGAACTCGTCTGGTCTGGTCGGCTTGGCAATGATCGGGTTCGAGGTGCCGGAGATCGGACTCGTCTGTCTGGTTCGGCTTGGCAATGAGTCGGGTTCGAGGTGCCGGAGATCGACTCAGTCTGGACTGGTCGGCTTGGCAGTGATCGGCGGTTCGAGTGCCGGAGATTGAACTATGTCTGGTCTGGTCGTTTGGCAGTGCTCGTCCAATGCCGCCGGCAAACCTTTTTCTTTCCCGAAGCATATCTAGCACCCTTACTTCTCCTGGATCGTCAGGACCGTCCTTGGCGCTTCGGTTCCTTGCCAGAAGCCTTAGAGGTGCAGGGGGCGAAAAAAACGTAGAAAATATTCGAAGTTCACAGCGAACTTTGTCTACGGAGCGTTGGCGTGTGAAATGGTCAGAGCACCATGCGTATAATTATTGGCTAAATAATATATTTTATAATTATTACCGGATGTACCGGGGAATCCGCAGAAAAAATAGGTTAGGTTCCAAAGGTAAACCCGCGATGAAAACCGGGGCGCGATAGGTGAACCGCGATATAGCGGGATTACTGTATTTGATTCTGAGCTGATGGCTTAGATTAGTGAGAGAGGCAAAGTGCTTCGCTCTGAAAAAGGCGTTGAAACGATATTTCTATGTCAATGAAGAATGTATTTCAAAAAGGGATTTCAGAGCCTCTTCCTGGAATATGTTGTCGATAATTTTGCACATTTGCAATGGAAATAAAAAACAAGAGCGAAGCGATGGCACCGCATCGCCAATCCCCACACTTTCCCACTAAAAGCAGTTGAAAGATGGCAAAACTTCACCAAGGAATAACACAATATCAAAATTGAATAATTTTTTTTTTCTCTTTTGCCCCATGACCACCAAGTCCCCACACTGACGCCGAGGTAACCAGAGTTAAGTCCCCAAAAAAATAAATATTTCATGGCATTCCCCAATGTTAATTGAAAAACAAGTTGCATTGAAAAAACGTTTTTTAAACTACAAGGCACTCGGTAGGCACGTACCCCGCCAGACTGATATTTACATTTAGTATCCCACTATAGGCCAGATCAAAATTCGGACCTGACTTAAATTTAATCGGATTGTTCTTGTCACCTAACCAACTCACCACAAAGTTTCATCGAATCAGTCTCTAACTTTTTGAAATATGTGCTATATGTCGTTTTCGCCGAGTACTCCAATGGTGAAGAATCACTTGAAAAAAAATTACTGGATCTGATCCGATTCCGATCTTCACCAAATCGAATCAGTTTTCCTTGTCACACACCCAACTCATCCACCAAATTTCAGTTCGATCCAGTCCAACAACTATTTGAGATATCTGCACACAAACAAACGAAATGGCGCGTGAGCAAGGGAATTGCCGGAATAATTTTGTCAATTATTCTCCACGATCTCTTGAAAAACAAAAACCTCGAAATCAATTTGGTTCTTATAAGTTGATAGTGCTCCTGCTTTAATGAGTTAATAGCACTTAGTTTGGTCATGATCATAACGTGGAAGTCAATCGACTTGAAATGGCATTTTTATCGCAATTGAAAGTTTTGACCCGACCCCCCTGACATCGACCCCCGACCGCTAGAAGGTGTTGGTGTACACCCAAATGAGACCTTATTGGTTGGATGCAGAATTGGAGATGCACATTTTGGATTTGGTTTGAAGTCGAATACGACCATTTTTCGCCAGACGTTATGCGAAAATAAGAATTTCGGGTTTTTCGGGTTTTTTTTTTTTGAAAAACCCTTGGACTTTGACCGTAGATTCACCAAAAACGACAAGTGTCTAAGTTGGACCATGGCCGACGTCTGTACCCAGTTGGCATGATCGCTGAAACGGTGTTGGCTGCTAACAGGGTAAACAAACAGCACAAACAAAGACATACAGACAGACGACAGACACACAGATGACACACAAACCGGACCAACTAATTGCCGAAATCCGAAGGATTCCGGCAATTAACAAACAGACAGACAGAGAGGGTTGAAAAACATAACCTCCTTCACCTTCGCGTTGGCAGGTAACAAGGATAGATTGACGTTTTGGAGATGAAGGTTCATGTCCAAAATGTCAAGCTTTTCCTTGATTCCCACAGAATAGTCATACCTCGATCAGAGTCCTGTTGCTTTTTCTATCCCGTAATGAGAAACAATCCAGCAGAAGCTGGGAATATGTGAATGTCATTTTAGATCATTCCTATTACTCTGATTCATTTAAAATCACCAACACTCATAAATAACAAAGTTTCATCGCATAATGTCAAATTATGGACAACGAAGGAAATTGGGAAAGTAGCTGCATTTCGTCCTCTGCGAAGAGCATGCTTCTGAATGTAGATGGATTCCACTTAATCATCACCAGTCTACATAATTAACAAGTGTAGCTAAGTATCTCAAGATCGGTGTGATCAGTGGTAACTAAAAGTTTTCCAGCATGCACCAAAAATTACACACAATTTCCATTATGTGTTACAAACATTAACCACGGAAGCAGATACCTCCATGGCCAGACCATTGCAATCGTCATCTTCCTTTGGTTGCCATTTACCCAAAGAAGAACCCTTCTTCACGGTCGTCATCTTCATCGGACTCATCATCGCGGAACAATCGTTGGTGCTGACAGTATCTCCAAAACGGCTTTCTTCCGAGGCAGCAAATCGCAGAATCTGCCTGCTTGAGGGACTGCTCGCATCCCAGGCGCTGTGCTGAAGAACAGGCCGCCTTTTCGAGCAGATCTAATTGTTGAGCCTGTGCCAAGAGATACAAGAATCAAAAAGGGGGGATTTTTCGGAAAACGGGCCCAAAATTTAGCATCCATATCAAGGAACAGTGCGAAACGGGCATGCTACAATTGAGCAGCTTTGAATAAAAATACCTCCGTAAGGCATTGCAGGCATTCGAGAGGACCCAGCCACGTGTCACTGGTCACCAAAGAGGCACGTGAATTTAGCTGCTGCTGTTGTCTCGCCACACGATGTGAGAGCCCACACAGGATGTGAACCACACCCATAGCTTGGCCACAGGGTTCCCTTGCATTCTGGTCCATACCAAGTCCCTGGAAGAAAAAACACCTACAGCACCACCAGCTCTCAGGATGGCATTACAATCCAATCATTCCTTTGGACTTTTTGACAGTATTATCCCTGGAACGAATGCAAACGGACCTCATTCCATGTGGCTAATAACAAGGATTAAAATAAAAAAAATTATCGTTATTACCGTAACTTCACCAAAATCGAATCAATTCGTCTCGTTCACGTACCCAACCTGTCCACCAAATTTTGTCAGAATTCAGTCCACAACTTTTGGACATATCGGCTATATAATCGCCTTTTTTGGCCCGTCATATCACTGTGAGTGAAAAAATCAATTGAAAACTTGGAAAAAAAAATTCCAGTATCGGCATCCGAATCCTCCAAGAAAAATCGAATCAATTTCTTCCTTTCACACACCCAACTCAATCCACCAATTTTTCCCGAATCTGCTCCATACTTTGTGCGATAACCTGCTCACCAAACCAAAAAACAGACAGATGGCCACAATAGAGGTGAAACACAACCTTGCGTGGGGAGGTAATAACATGGAGAGTGAATGAACATCCCCCGCTAGCTCAACCACTCTCTGGCCTCTCATCCTCAACCCTCCCTCAAATCCATTACCCCTCCCTCCCTTCCTCCACTACCCCTCCTTCCCTCCTCCAATGCCCCTCCCCCCTTTCCACCAAGCCCCTCTCCCTCCACCAAGCCCTACCCCTCCTCCACGCCTCCCTCCCCTCCTCACCGCCCCTCCCTCCCCTCTCCACGCCTCCCCTCCCCTCCTCACATTAACCCTCCCTCCCTCCTCCACTATCCCCTCCCCCCTCCCTACCCCTCCCTCCCCCCCTCCACTACCCCTCCCTCCCCCCTCCACTACCTCCTCCTCCCCCTCATTCTTCTATCCTGATCCGGATATTTGCATATTGTTTTCTCCTGCCGGCCTATAAGAAGGCGAGCGCAAGGCGAGTAAAAAGAGAGTCATCGTCAGAGAAAAGAATCGAGTGGAGGCGGGTGGAGTGTTGGAGTCCAGAGAGTTTGTTGCCGAGTCAAGTTGGGTTTTGGAGTGGGATGAGAAGAGTTGCGGGAAGAGGCAAAGGAGCTCGGGTCCGAGAAGGACGGCGGTCGGCGACGAGGTCGGCGGTGTGGGATCGCTCGTCGCGGGACCCAAGCCAGCCAGCCATTCTCCTCCCCCAGGCATCAACAATTCCCCCTTTCCCCCGCGCTGAGATAGTGCAAAAAGGGGGCCCCGTTCCCACCCCACTCCAAGCGTCGTGCCAGCGAAGCCGCCAAGGAGCACGGAGTCGGGGCACAGCCACACGGCCACATCTGCGGCCCGCCCGCCAACGCGTCACGAGGACGCGGGTAGGACCCCTCGGTCTCGCGGACCTGGCCGCTCCTCCAGGTCACGCGCACAATTGGCCTACAGGCCTGTCTGCCCCCTTGTCTATGAGGGTGGCTTCTTCCTTTGCTTTTGAGTAAATGTGTGTTGGCGCCGTCTGTAAAGTAGAACTGTATAATTGTTGCCGTGTGTGCGCGTAGTCGGTAGTAAATCTGCGTCGTTGTTGCTTTTGTTTTGGTTGCTATATGTGCATTTTGATTACTGTATGGCTGTATATGTGTGCTTTCCGTGTGGCGGGAAATAAATGTGCTTGCTTGTTGAACTGTGCGCGTTTCGCTTCGTCTCCTTCCTTTTCTCTATTTGACTCTCCATCCTGTTTCACGTAAGGGGTCCGTAGTGGGCTTAATACGCCCGGTAATTAATCTGAACCGTCCAGGTCGGCGATAACACCGCTCGGTTATCCCGATAGCACGGAACGGGCCACCCAAGCGGCTCGTGTCCGGAGTCGACCTGCGGCGAGGTGCGATCGCCCGGTTTACCATCCGCGTGGGTACTTAGGTAGGTCGAGTTTGGCGAACAACCCTATCCTACGCGGGTGGCCGATTGGCACAATTGTGGTGAGGTCGAAAGGCCCACCCGTGACTGGCTCCGGGCGATAGTTCCCGGAGGGTCACGACTGAATTGTCCGTCCGGTGGGCGACGTGCCGCGATTCGAGTCACGTGGCCGTTCGCACGCCGGCGGGCGCGAATTCGCAACAGTATGTATATACACAATCACAAAGCAGAGGTTTTTTGAGTCTGTCAATAAGCTAATAATCCAACATGTTAACACCAATAAATTATTCAAGCCTCGGCAGGCTTTCAAGCAATTTCCATATATTGTTACGGATTTGAAAACCTTGTGCACACAAACAGCCAGAGTCC
>CM068961.1:15889933-15908934 GCA_035128595.1 Eptatretus atami | reverse complement strand
AAATTTGGTAGCATTCTGACTGGTGGGTCTGGAGAAGAAGATTTTTGAAGGAATTTACGCGATTTTCCCAAAAATTGACTCTGTCGGCCATTTTGACACACGTCCGGTCACATGATCGGAATGACTTCGGCAATTTAACATCCCTACCCTGGCCTAATGTTGTAACCCAAATTTGGTCGCATTCTGACTTGTGGATCAGTCTGACATGTGGATCAGGAGAAGAAGATTTTGGAAGGGATTTGCGGGACCGCCATTTTGACACACTTCCGGTCACGTGATCGGCATGGCCTCCGCAATTGAACATCAGGACCCTGTCCTAATGTTGTAACACAAATTTGGTAGCATTCTGACTGGTGGGTCTGGAGATGATTTTTGAAGAAATTGGATAAGTCGGCCATTTTGACATTTAAAATCATGTGACTGGAACAAGCTTTGCATTTCCTGTTACCAGTCAGGAGAGGAATGTTGCTGCCAAATTTCAGCTGGATCAGCTCAGCAGCTTGGCCGGAGAAGTCGAAAAAGGAGACGGACGAACGGATGAACGGAGCACGATAACAATACCTTATCTGGAATTACAATTTCAGATAAGCTAAAAATTTAAATCAACAGCATGAAAAGACAATAAGTCGGCTTTATGGGGTTGGCTTTGTATTTTGATTACAATTATATGTCCCACTCATGATATGTATCTTGTCTCTCCGAAAGATGACAGAGGGAAAAGAGTAACGTATTCTTTCCTGACCTTCTCTAAAGGCTGAACCTACAGACGAAAAAAAAGAAAAATAATATTGTTATGGTCGCCGCCAGTCCAGATAACTCTGGTCCGAAGTCAGCGAGTCACTAAGCTACCACAATAGTCCCTCAACCCCAATACTTCCTGCCGGATTCCACATCCAGAGCCATGTTACCGCACATATTGAAGTTCCTGAGATGAGCGAGTATGGTGCCGGCAGGCATGTGACAGTTCTCATGGTTGGCCAAGCATACCAAGTCACATGACCTTCAGTGTTATTTTCCCGCCAATCGCGAGATCAACCAGATTCTCTCTGAGCCACCATTTGCCACCGTTGTGATATAAGCAGGATGACTCAGGAGACCAAATCAATTCAACACGGAGACCAAGATGCGGAGTCCACGAAGACCGCCAAAGGACGAATACATGCTGCAGAGTGCGCAATCACGTGGCCTTCTTTCCCTGTCCCCCTGGCATGTAACTCTGCCCATCTTCCTCGACTGATCTGAGTATTTGCATATCGTCTGCTCTCATTGACTGTCGGCTCAAGAAGTGAATGTTGTTGCTTTCCTAGGGCTATTAGCCATGTCACGATAAGTCCCCTGGACTTTTTTTTACCCCGATGGGTTCAGCGCTCTGGGGACGTGTATCATTCTAGATCCACAGTTCTATCCCATGGTGTTATGGTGGAAAATTAGTCAGTTTGAACCGGTTCAAGGAGTGAGAGAGAAAGTTAGATGCAAGTCTGACATGCAAAAAGAAACACTGTGGCAGGGAAGATCATCTCCTGTATGTAATACATACACACCGCATATCTATCCACGTGTAATATGATATGCTTAACGAAACAGACACTGAAGAAACAAGTAATAAAGGCATAAAATGTCACAGCCGCCATTGTTTTAGTAATTTCGCTGGACGGAGTGAAAGGGCTAGCCAATATTTATGTACAACTAAAATGGCCACCAGGCTATCAGTCAGCCATCTTTGATCAGATTGCAAAATATAGCGAGGTGGAAGTGAATGCCGTCATGCACTGTGCTTGCGCCAAGTTTGAACAAAATCAGACCACGCACGTCTGAGAAATGGTTGGGGACACATTTAAGTAACAAAATGGCCACCAGTCAGCCATCTTGAATGTGATCTCGAAAAAAAAAGGGACACACATATGTAAGCCATCATTCAGTATGTGTGCGCCAAGGTTGACCAACATCGGTAAATGCACGTCCGAGAAATTATTCAGGACGCGTTCAACATTGGGTTTTATTAATTTAAAATGACTGCCAGTCAGCCATCTTAGATCTAACTTCAAGAAAAAAATGACATGCTTACGAAACCCGTCATTCTATATCTGCGTGCGAAGCTTGAACCGGATCGGTAAATACGTGTCTGAGGAATGGTTGAGGACGTGTTCGACACAGGGATTTCTTTACAGCTTAAATGGCGGCCAGTCAGCCATCTTCGATCACATCGTGAACAACAAGATGTGCATATGTACACCATCACCTGCTGTCTTTGTGCGAAGTACGAATAATATCGGTCCACACAATCCATGTCCGAGATATGGGTGCGGACGGATGCACACACGCACAAATGGACACGAAAATCGAGACCAAATCCATAAGCCCCCGTTTCCAACGAAGTCCAACGGGTGTAAATAACTATTATTATACCATAGATTAATTATATTATCAAAATTCCTCGGAGTCATAACTGCACCGATGTGCTGTTTGTGAGTATTTGCTAATTCTGTTTCACCTAACGGAGGCGGACGAGAAAAACCATCATCCGGCATTGTTTGCAGATGTGCTGAGACTGAGAAGTGTTTTCAGCAACTCCTGAAGACGTCAAGAGGAAAGCTCTCACAAGGTTCTGGGATCTCAGCCGCCATCTCTACAGCTGTACAAAGACACTCTTCAGACAAGACAATCTTTCCAGAAATCCACGACCACATGTTTGACATAGCAGTCGATGATGATCACGCGCACAATCTGGTCTAAAGTGGCTTCATCCTGCCACACCAAGATCAAGCTGTTCCATCTTGGGAAGTGAGCGACAGCAGCTACATTATTGGGACACGTGTTGGCAAACAGATGTCAAAGTTGATTCTGTTTAACCATCAGTGGGTGTGTGCATTAAAGATTGGTGTTGGCTTAACGGTTAAGGTCGTTGGTGTAATATCTAAAAGTCTTGGGTTCAAGATTTCCCCGACTAACTTAACTAACTTAATTCCCCTACTCGTTAAAAAGGAGACGTTTTAAAACTCTAAACCCAGAATGTTTATAAATGGTTCATGTGTGAAAAAAAAATCTCCATGAATTGAGAATCTTTTTTAAAATAATGACCTTGGACAGATTTCTGCGAACAAGGGTTTCATCTCGCTTGGAGAGAATGCCACGTAGTTATTTGTGCGTGTAGAAGTTAACAGACCACTGCGTCGATCGCTGAGGCTGATTTTCACAAGACCTGTGACTTCTATCGGCTCAAAATCCTTTTACCTGTTGCTTTGGTAGTTTTACAATGAAGGGAAAATGTCCAGGAAACGCAAAGTGATTGTGAACGTGAAAGCCCAAGGTAAAGCGTGTTTGGCTTCTCAGAGCAGCGAGAATCAAAATGTGCGGCCGGAAGATTTTTCATCAGGATGAAATTGTGAGTGGGTGGAGTCAGGGCAGCTGTCCAACCAATCACTGGAAAGGATTGTTCCACAACGTACACACACAAACAAGCCAATTGTGATGCAGATAGAAGATTGCAGATGAACGGATGAGATATCATCAGAGAGGGCTTCATCAAGGACATACCTTCTCACTTGAGGGGGTTGGGGATATATGTTCCCCACTGATTATAGCCAGAGGAAGAAACACGTGAATACAGATTATACCTCCCTCAAGTGTAAGATTTGAGGTTCACAGCATTGCATGGATTAGTAGAACAAACGGGTATCTCAGGGCCTTTCAATAAAACTAAGTCTTTTGATAATAAATAAGTTCCAAGCTTTATTGACACAAATGCAGGAACATATTACTTTGATAGAAGTGATGATGTTGGTGTGAAATTTGGATAATTACAGTGTGTAATTTTGGATGATAAGTTCCATGAGGAAATAAGATGATAAATAATTTTCATGAGTGATGATGTTGGGAACAAATTTGTAAAATCCACGATATGATCATTGTTTGTTGGTCCTTGCATATTGCTTGTAAATAGGAATATTTTGGAGAATAAAATGATTTGAAATAATCTTGAGAATCCTGAATTATAACAACAGCAGCTAGAAACGTCACATGTGGTGTCAGTGTTGCTCTGCATCCGCTTCCTCACGGATATGCTGAAGGTTCGTTGGTCGCTCTACCTTCTGACGTGGAATCCAGTTCCGCTGAGGAAGGAAAGAGCACACATGCGGTTAGAAATTCAGGTGATTTGAGGCAGGTATTAATTGTGAATTAACACACCTGCGGAAGATAGGAATGACTTACCATGCGAAGATCCATGAGATCTTGTAGCATGAAGCGGACACGCGACGACATTTTGCGCTCTTTCAATAAGTCGGCCAAAACAGTGAAATGCCCATCCATCTGTCAAGACACAAGGATATGTAGCTCACTCAGTAAAATGAAGATGTCCAAGAAGGATGATTAAAAATCGCCAGAACAAGAGTAAACGTGTTTATAAATCCTCAAAAATGAAGATTCCTTACCATTGAGGCTTGGTGTCGAGTCGAGGATTTGCCAACAACACAACGAGCCGACAGAAGCACTCGAGGGACAGCTCGCTCCATCATCGAGCAACCCCTTCACTGTCGTGGAGATCAGCGATTCATGGAAAACTTCAGCGTTGAAAAGTTCCCCGATGAAGACGATGTTTCCCAGAGTATGTCGTCGAGCTTTCTCTTTCGACGTATCATCGTCCAAGCTGGAGTTCACATCAAATCCTTTTTTCACCTCATTCTCACAGCTTTGAATGAGGAGTGTGCGAAAGTTGAGAGATGTTCTGGCCGGCTTGTTTCCTTCACTTCAATCTGTGAAAATCAAAGAATATTGGAAAACGAGATATTATAAAATAAGGGGAATATATTTTTAAAATATTTTGAAGAGGAGTGGCGGTGGAGATAAATTGAGAAAATTAAAAGTGAAAATGGAACTGATGGAGTGTAGCGAGGCCTGGAATGAGTGGTGGGAGTGGAAACAAGTTTGGGAGGAAATATCAACAAGGAAATGAGACTGTTGTGGCAGAATGTATCATGTGTGAAAAGGGGAGGTGGGGGAGGGGGTGGAGAGAAGATATTCTGATGTTTCAGAAAAAGATATCTGTTGGTAGTGTTCTTCCCGTCATGGGTGTGGTAGTGGTTGACTTGACTTACCTCTGCAAGGTGGTGGCACATGGTGGCATACACCCCTGAAAATTTTGATTCCATTATCGCCTTGTCCAGGACAAAGCTGTACAATGTCCTTGAGATGGTCTTCGTTGGCGATATGGATGACCTTAATCTGATTTATTAGTCGATCAAAATTTTCAGGTGTAATTTTGTTGAGCAAAGATCGGAACTTTCGAATGATATCCTTGGGGAGAAAATGGGAGTGAAAATAAAGGAGGCGTCATTCGTGAGGATTAAAATAATAAATGAGTGAAGAAAGGAAAGTATATTTTAACATTAAATCAACACGAATTACCACCCTTTCAAATATAACAACAAACTCACCTGATCAGGACTTGATACGTCTTCTTCTTTGATAGTCTCCAGGCATTGTTGGTCGTTTTCAGTTCCACAGCACAGTTATCACGTGGGTGATAACTCGAGGACCCTGTTGAACATAATGAATAATGTTTCAAGTAAAACATCAACAGACAAACATGAGATTGATAATTATTGTGAAATGGCACCGCACCAGTTATAAAAATGATAATAATAGGAATCACCAATTTATCATTTGAGAAGTGTTTGTCGTGTTCTGTTTGTTTGTCTGTTTGTTTGTTCATGCTCTTGTTTGTTTGTGTTCTTGTTTGTTTGTCCATTTGTTCATTGTTCTTGTTGTTCGTGTTCTGTTTGTTTATCTGTTTGTTTGTGTCTGTTTGTTTATCTGTTACTTTGACGTCAATGTTCTCATGAACAGAGCACAGAATGAGTTAAAAACTTTTGGTTGTCCTCGGGGTGTGCACAGGAAAGTTCTCGGGGTAAAAAAGTTTCATAGCCCCCGGGGTTCAGTGTGGGGGTGGACACCAATTCCCTTGATGCAAATGTTGATGTATCATGCCTCCTGGTGTAAATCGACATTACAAGTCAGACTAAAATGCGCCATGTTCGAGGGAATCAACCCGTACCGAAGGACTTGTAAATATGATGTTCTGAAGGAAAACCAGATTGGAAAATGATTCGAAGGTTCAGGTCAGAGTCGTTTTCAAGCTTTTGATGACTCAGACTGACTAGGTTGTTTTAGTAACTTGTTAACGTGGTGTTTGTTTGGGTTCTGTGATTGTGCTGCTCTACCTTATTTTCTGTCGTTGATATCTGCTGTGGATTATTTATCGTCTGTCGCTTTTGTTGCTTCCCTTGTTCACATGGAAGCTGTGGACGTGGCTCGTGCTGGGACCTGTTGTGTCTGCTCCAGTTGTGATCCGTCTGTACAGTTCGTACATGGCTTTTATGGATTCACTTGCTTGAACATCATTGTTTCCAGGCATTTGTCTTTCGATTTCAAATCCGTCTCCAGAAGCACGACCTGCAGGTCATTAAAACACATAAGCAAAAATCAGGGAAACATTATCTTCATCTCTTTGGTTTCTGTTATTTGTATTCAAAGGTTAGACAGTACAGAGCAAGTTCCACTTTGTTAGACAACAGTTGCTTACTTGGTGACGGTGCTCATCATTCTGTTGCTCCTGCTTCTGTTGCTGTTCCTGCAGGTGCTGTTCGAATTGAAAAACTTGTTATCCAGGTGTGTGTTATGTTCCATAAGGACATTCAATACGAATGACATCTCGTTGTATTGATTGTCCTTTGTTAGCAACTGCTGAGATAGCAGCTCTACCTGTAGGCAGAAAATGACAGTGTCATTGACAGGAAAGTTCCTGATTTCTGTTCTACATTCCAATCAACAATCTTCCATTTGTAAATATCCCATTAGCAGAATGACCCTGCAAGGTGTTAAAACTCATCAGAACATGTGCAGGTGAAATGATGTTCATCCCTTCGCATCGATAGTCCACATGTTTGATAACGGCTCCTTACTTGTTGGCAGCTCTCAACGTTCTTCTGGCCTCTTCATCGTGCTGTTGCCGCTGCATCTCGAGCTGAAGTTGCACGTCTGAGAATTGCTCCTGATGTTTTTGAGATCTTGTGAAAGTGCGTTGTTCTCACCGTGATCTCACCGAGTTGATCATCCTTCAAACACAAACATTGAGAAAGTGCCTCGACCTGTGCGGTAGAAACATGCAGTGTCATCAACGTTAAAGTTACTGTTTTCTCTTCTACATACCAAATAAATAAAGTGACAGGTTTGAAAGATAATTCAAGATCACATGCTCACAACTGATCACTCCTTCAATCCTTCATCAACAAATATCAAGACCCTAAGGAGATGTCCCTCTCAAGTCTAACTTCGTTCAGCTCTGGTGCAAAGTTCACATGGATTTCACAAATTACAATCAACAGTCTTCCATTTTTAAATATCTCATCAGCATCATGATCCCTGCAAGGTGTAAAACTCATCAGAACGTTACAGTGAACATGATGTTCATTCCACTTGGTATCTGTTGTCCCACATGGTGATAATGGTTCCTTACTTGTTGGAAGCTCTCAACGGCCTTCTCTTGCTCTTCCCCTTGTCGTTGTAGCGTTTTCTGAAGATGAAGTTGGACTTCTGACAACTTGGTCGAAACGTTTTGGAGACCCACTGAAAGTACCTGGTTTTCATGGTGAGCTGATGGAATTGGTCATCCTTCACATTTAACTGTTGTGAAAGCACCTCGACCTGTACGGTACGGTAGAAACATGGTGTTCATGAAGAGATAGAAATAGCAAAATGAAGAAACATCACCAAAGATAATATAATTCACACAGAGAAGCAAAGATGATGATAATTAGTGTATATATAGTGGATTCAAGCTCCAATTGTTCTTCGTTTTCCTGTTCCTTCTGCAACTCTTGTTTCACGAGCAATGCATTTTTCATTCCGTTCTCTGATTCTCCTCTTCCTTTACTTCTTGCATCTCTACCACTCCTCGACCAACGGCCTCTCTTTATTTACCTTTTTCTTGTATTCGTACTCCGGCCACATTGAAAACTGCAGAAACAAAGACGATGCTTGTCGTTGGAGAAACAAGTGATTTTATAAAAGATAAAAAGCATGTTCCATGAGTGTTACATTGTTGTTGGATATGAAACATTTGAGCTTTCCATTACACTATGTGTTGGCTAACGGGCAAGGTAGCTGCTTAAGATCTGAGGATGTTGAGTTTGGAACTCCTGTCAATCCATTAAATTAACATCAGGGAGGGTACACTCAGCTTGTCATCATTCCAAGATCAGAAAAAGGAGAACCAGCAAACTTGGAACAGGGGGGGCACTGCATCAGTGGCAGAATTGTGCTCCCAGAAACGATGCATCCAACCACAGGCTGCATATGAAATAATAATAAAGCTCTGATCTCCCTTTGGAAGACTCTCATCTCATCGTGAGTAAGTAAAGGTTTCACCAAAATAATTATTCCTACTCTTCTTCATCCCTTTTCCTTTTCCAAAACAATGAACCCAGACCATAACTAGAAGGGCACTCGGTGGAGCGCATACCTCCGCCACGTAATGCCTGATCCACGAGAACATGTCAGGCCCAATACATTTTTGAAATATCATGCTATACAGAACTACATCGTTTTTGGCCCTAATCTCTCAATGGTGAAGAATCACTTTTAAAATTAAATAACTATCGTATCCAGATCCTGATCCAGATCTTCACCAAAATCTAACCAGTTTGTCCTTCTCACACACAGAACCTGTCCACAAAATTTCATCCAGAATTGTCTACAACTTTTTGAGATATCCTGTACACAAACAGATAAACAAACAGACAGAAAAGGGTGAAAACATGACCTCCTTCACCTTCGGTGGTGGAGGAAACTTTTGCTAATTAAGCCAAAAAATTACCCAAAACGGACAGGATCGATTCAGGTGGCTGGTTGGATGGCTTCGAGGGAAGCACACTTGCCTCTGAGCCGTCGAGCTATAAATGTGTGTGCCTTCCCTCAGATGGACGATAAACTGGGCATGAGTTGGTGGAAAGCAAAGATCCCACGGTGTCCCTCACAAAGAGTAGAGCTCCCCCGGCCAGCCCTACAATAATGTGGCAATAATCGTGGCCAGAAGAGGAGAAGAAGAAGAAGAAGAAAAAGAAGACAGGATTTATTCAGGAGAATGACCCAAGGGATGATTCTGATGAAAGACAGAATGATAGTTTTGTGGGAATGGCTCATTGGGGTGAAGATTCCAAAGTTGAATAATAGCTATTTCCATGGTGCATCCATTAGCATAAGAGTGAGCCAATTTATTCCTGGTGTTGGCTTAAAGGTTAGGGTGGTGGGCTTGGGATCTGAGGGTCTTGAGTTTAAACCAGTCTCACCCATTGAATTAATATGAGGTGGGATTGACTCAGCCAGTCATCCTTTTGAGGTTGGTGAAATGAGTACTCGCTTGCTGGGATGGTTGAGCCATTTGAATATCTTGTGTTGGAATGCTGACCTGTCCAGAATTGTGCCCAAATAGTCCTGACGGGTGGATGGAGCTAATTTTATTGTGATATCGGACTATGTGTCTATTTTTTTGGAGAAAGCTGTCACCATCCCTCCCTAATGTTTATATCTAAAACCGCTTTTCCCTTAAATCCCTTATTAATGTTCATTCCTTTGTATTCTGTCTGAAATATGCTGTAATGGGGAATTCGACCTCACAAAGGCATAGGCTTTGGTGTGAGGGTGAGCCCCAAACATTTTCCTCAAACATTTGAGGATGAGTCAAGAGGCTCAGGGGATGGGCTTCCAGTGATTGATGGCCAAACGACCAATATGTGCCGTGAGGGAGCAGACGAGTGACGGCACAAGTTGGGGTGTGCACCAAAGGGATAAAGATGGGTGAAAAAGGGGGCCGGGAGGAGATGCAACTTCGTCCACCCTGTGAGAGCTACATAGTTTTCTCTTCCTGCACGGTCAGCACATTGGACAAAACCTGCTGCATCGGCGCTTCTCCGACAGAAACCTGCAATCCTTCCTGTAATCCCGTGAGGTTGCGCTGCAGCTCTCCACCATCGTGCCTGCCCGCATGCGATCTGACCTCGGTGCGAGACTGGACGAGTTCCCCGCCGTGCCCCACCTTTCCCTTTAGGACTTGCTGAGCTCAACTGAGCACATCTATGGTGTTCTCTGTGTTGTTATGGTGTGTTTGAGACTTTCAGTTGAACTAATTAAGGACCTCCCATTCGCACAAAACCCTGGCACGTGGCGTATCACAGTTTGTATTAATTGGATAGCCATTGGATATTTTGATATCCATCCCCTGTTGTTTAATACACTTTGCAAACCAACTTGGTCTCCATGGAGTGATTCGAGTTGCCCTGATGAAAAGCCACAGCATGGCTCTTGATTGTCCGTTCCTATCATCCCATTCCAAATGTATCCCGCGTCCGGCACGGCAAAACTGCTCGAGCCACCAAGATTCCGCGGTCCGGACTGACGGAATGTATATACCAGCACCGATCCCTCGCCCCACTCCACGCACTCGACCCCGGCTTGAGATTTCCACCGAAGTGCCGTGAAACCAGCACATAAGCCCTTGAACTCTCACTGGAGCATCTGAACGTGTGACCACGTAAGTACCACTCTTTCAATCACTGGTTCTCTTCAGGATTCGGACAGGAAACTGGTCTGGTTCCAGTCGACTGTAACATATTTTCATTTTCCATGACAGTTTATGTGTGACTGATTGCCACTTACAAGGAGATGTGCTCCATGTCTGCGTACTCCCTGTTGTCATGGACCAGACATTAGTTTATCAGACTGATTGTTGTCGTTAAATTTCATGGGAAACTCGTTTAAAATTTCTGAACTATCTGTCCCTGGATGAAGGCATTATAATGTGAGGAAAAGTCACTCGTGTTATTTACCAGTGAATGCAGGGTGTCTTCTCTGCCTCTTCTCTCTCTGAACCACCGCGATGGTTCACTGTGATTACCCATGAAGAAATAACAAGGCAATCATAACAATCACGACATCGGCGACTCTGGAAAACTTCCTTCCTCCACCGCAACATTCTGGAACACTCTGAAATAGACAAGGCAGGGACAGGAAATGTTTATTCCATTTAAATAAAACTAAACAATTATTTACAAAATCAAAACTCTTTGATAAAAAAAACACTTCTTGAAAAGAACACACAATGGTTCAAAAACGTGCAATGAGGGATCCAACGCACTAAAGTCAGACAGGAAGATGAAATGGGATTTCAAATATGGAAATATGACCAAACTAGCGTGGTGTCCGCTTTCTCAAACCCATCGTTTTAGCGACCGAGCACGAGAAGCTTCCCCACTCACGTTGGTGGTATCCAAGAGTCACGACAATTGACGGACTATTCCCGCCTTCATATAATCTGGATACAAATAGAAGTCACAGATTATTGGAGTGGAACGTTGAGTTTTGTCCCTCCTTCTATGAGCGAGCACCACTCTGGCATCGAGAGGACACGCGGGTCTCATGACTTCATCAATCTATGTGAACTCGTTCAACAATTGAAAACGAATCTTAAATTCCACACTTTCCATAAATCCTAACTTCACGACACTCATTGTTTCACAATGGGAAAACAAGAAGAAGAACAATCAGAGATTGCAGACCCTCGTCAGGACTTGTTTTTTTGTGGTGTTTGTTTAGTTTTGTGTGGTGTACTTTGTGTGGTGTTTGTGTACCGGTGTGTTATGTAATTAATAAAAGACATAATTAGAACTGCCACTTTATAACTGCTGGCAATGATAACCGGGTTTGATGCTGGCGGTGATGACAGGGTACCAAGACGTCCCGCTTTGATGCAACCCCACTTTGATCGGACACCTGACCCCGACCCATGTCGTTTTTTTATTATTATTATTCAATTGAATTTAGAATGGGATTAAAATAAATTCAATTCAGATAAAATGGAACACCGAATTGGTACAGTCCTGCATTGGAGTCATCAGAAGGAACCCGACCAATCAAAAAGAAAAGATGGAGTCATCAGGACAAACCAGGATAGCAATCGGGTTTCAGCTGCTACCCCTCTACCCTCAAACCCATCCAAGCACAGCCAAAATGAGCCTTATTTAAATTAAATAAAAATAAAACCCACATCAAAAATATTAAATAATTCTGGCTGCCAAACCAGACTCCAAATGAAGTTGAAATTTTAAACATGTATCCCCATCACGACAAGTTCATTTTAAACATGTATTCCCATCACGACAAGATCATGATGATGAAGTTTCACTTCGATTGATCAAGCGGTTCCGAGAGAAAACATTAATTGATATTTTTCTTCGATCCAATATGGCTGTGAAACCACGTGACCTATCAATTATTCCTTAACGAACTTGTACACCCATGGATTGGGGAACATTTGTGTGTGAAGTTTCCCCTCGATCTGTCCAGCCGTTCTGGAGAAGATGATTTTTTTTAATAGGTTTTCGGGTAAATCCAATATGGCTGCCAAAACATGTGACCTATGATGTCATATGTGTGATCCTTTTGTTCCTCATGGATAGACGGTCGTACGTGTAAAGTTTCGCCTCGATCTGATTCGCCACTTCAGAGAAGAAGATTTTCGAAGTTAAAAAACAAAACAAAAAAAAAAAGGCTGCCGAATCACGTGACCGATGACGTCGTCATTTTTTTTTCTCTCTGTGGACCATTTTATCCCAAGATGGCCCTCAAAACCTTTCCAATTGATCAGAGGTGGCGTTCTACATACGCAATCATGATATCATAACGAAGGCACCGATGACGTCATTTTAAAAATTCACACTTGTTCCCCATGAGAAGTACTTGCCGGTTTCAAGCTAAGTTTCAATTTTTTCCTTGGTGCAATTTCAGACACAGATGTCCAAGTTTTTTTTCCCCGTTTTTCCAAATGGCTGCCCCACCACGTGACATACAACGTCATAATTATCAATCAAACATTCCGCTTCAGTAGAGGCTCCAATGGTGAAATTTTTGCCTTGATCCAACAAGCGGTTGCGGAGAAAAACACGAAAGTTCTCTGAGTGGACAAAGAAACAAAGAAACAAACAAGAAAAAGACATCCTGCAGAGCACGATAATTGCAAAGTCCACCCCCCTCTCCAAAGGTTTCCATGGATACGTCAAATTGTCCATTTCATTGATATGAAAATTCACAATATTAACCAAAGCTCAGGTCAATCGGATGAAAATTGATTATTTTTCGATTGAAATTGGTGATTTCAGAAGTTTGACGCTTGGAATTGACCTTGACCTTGAATCTAAAAAAAAAGTTGGTTTCACAATTCAATGATGACTCTGATTGCTGTTTAATCTTCGAATAATGGATAAAAATGATGATATTAGAAATTTGACCTCAACATGACCTTTGATATGAAAATCGATCGCTTTCTCAGTTGAGACGATCTCTCCCACCTCGGTGAAGTTACGTGAAGATCGGTTTTTTATAGACTTGCTCATTGAAACATGGAAGATGCTCATTTTATCGACTTTTCATCCATTCATCTTGAACCTGATGAACGACCAGAGGACTTGGATCAACGATTAAATGGTCTTCATTGAGGACAGTTTATTGTTTCTGGATGGAGGCAAATCACACGTGGGGAGGATAAAACCGAGAGAAAGAACTTTCTCCTTCACTTGAAAAAATGTTGTCTTCCTCACGTGTTAAGACTCATCACCCAGACTTACCCTAGTTAGTAAAACAGGGAACGATCAGAACCACGGGCTCGCAACGACTTAAACGTGTCCGTCAAGCCGGAGATTCTCAAACTTCATCATCTTCGATGACGAAAACGAACACAAACCGAAAACGAGAAGTGAATGTTCGCTGTGACATCTCGTGTGAGGTATCTCATGGTCAATGTCGGCCTCTCAATACCTGGGAATGTCAGGCTTACAAACTTCAACGGCCACAAAGATCAGGGGCTTTGTGTGTTCAGGTAGTGAGACTGGATCACCACTTCGTGATCAAATGTAAAAGGATCCCGAGCAGGACAGAAATATTGATCCAAAGCTCGGAGATTGTGAACCTCTTGGAACAGTGGGCGATGATACGGACAACCCCACTGTGGGTTCACCAGGTGTACTACCTGAAGATGGCCGAGTTTATTTGAGAAAGTATCACATTCATGATGACGTTGATGTTCTGTAAAGACCTGTCCATTAGTGGAGCGGATTCGTGAACGGTTTGAAAATCGTTAATACCGACTGCTAGCTGGAGGGGATAAAGCCGCTTGTTAACGGAACACACCCCCAGGGGGTTCCAGACGGAGTAATCGTGAATCAAACCCCAATCCACAAAAATCATTTCCCCAGAAAAGGCAGCACGAGCGGCCATGACGTGCTCTGCACCCCCGGTGATTACTATCAATGGACGTCCTCACAAGAACGTTATTTTCCTTTTATAAACGTTTTATATTTAATCACACCTGATGTGTCACGCACACCTTCACCGGACATCTCGTCGGATCGAATCCCCCTCGAATCAAAAACAGAGAAAGTTAACCTGGAATACATGATCACCTGTTCGCTCTTCCATCAAACCATCAAGGTATTTCACAAACTACAAAGGTATCAGTTCCCACGGTGTTGTCTACCTTCCCGAGTATGTTGGTATTGTTTACAATCCCCTCTTACCTGCTGGCGTGGTCGGAATGTTACAAGACCGACGAAAATGAACATCCGGTAAGGAACCACATCTTCTCTCGTGCTTGGTACCCCACGGAATGAAGGTTTCACGATGTGCGTCTGTTTTTATTGGTCTGTTGGAATTCTCATTGTGACGCTAACATCACTGTGACTCACAGAGACTCCTGGACTTAGCCACGCCCCCTATTTTTCCTCATGTATATTGATTGTATCAATCTGTACGGGTATTATTATTTATTTTTGTTGCTCAGAAAATCTTTTCGGTGAAAACCACGTGACCCAAGGTTGACGAACAACACGAGTGTTTTGTCTTCCAAATCTTTTCCACCAATGAGTGGTGTACAGGGTGTTTGAAAACGTTCAGTTTGATAAGTTGGGGCACTGCATCACGTTATCTGATATATGCACAACACATGTGGGTTTCTTTGTTTATGTTGTTGATGATAAATCTTGTTATAAAGGAGTTTACAGAGTGAGTAATGGGGCACGTACTTGTTCACTTATGACTTCATGGGTCGAGATTGAACCTTCATTTTGTGTGTGCATGTGCGTACGTAATAAATAGATAGTCTTTAACAGATCCCCACCACCACGTTTTATCATGATCTCTGCCAGCGAAGGTGGACGGAGGAGATGTTTTCACACCTATTTGTCTGTGTGTTTGTCCGCAACCGCTTCTCGGATTGAGACGAAATTTTCAGCATTGGTGCGACAACTCGTGCAGAATATTTCAATGTTAATTATGATGTCATAGGTCACGTGGCCATATTTGAAAAACGGGAAAACTTTGGACCTCTGTATCTCTGAAACTACACCAAGGAAAAAAATTGAAATTTGGCACATAGCAAGTACTCATGGTGAATGAGAATGATTTTTATGACGTCATAGGGCACTCGTTATGACGTCATAATTGCAGATGGACAACGCAACATCCGATAAGGATGAAAAAAATTTTGAGGGTCGTCTATGGATAAAATGGTTCATGAACAGATCGAGGCAAAACTTTACACGTGTGACCGGCTGTCCATGAGGAACAAAAAGTTCACACATATAATATCATAGGTCACATGGTTTGGCAGCCATATTGGATTTACCCTAAAACCTATAAAATTACACCACTCTGAAGAAGTCGTGGCGACCTCTGCAATCTCTGATTGCTCTTTTTCTTGTTCTGTCTGTGTTTGTCAATCTCCTCCAGGTGCCATTTTACTCCGATCTTCACGAAACGGCTCTGTTCTGCACCTCGTCACAAACCCCCTCCACCCTCACCCAACACATACAGCGCAGAGTTTCTCCGTGTGTTTAACAAACGTTCTCATCTCCCATCCCATGAACTTCATATCTGCCTGTCAATGTTGGGAAAATGAAATCGAGGAAAACATTCACCTCCACCGTACCCCCTCAAAGCTCATGTCCTCTCCCACCCTTTCTGCCTCCATCCTCACCCTCTCAATGCTTCCCTCCCACCCCACCTCCTCAGTGCTTCTGTCTAACTGCACCCTCTGAAACCTTCCCCCACACCACACAAACTGAAACCTTTCCACACACTCAAATCTTCATCCACACCCCTTACACTCAAACCTACCGCTCACCCACACCCACACACTCCAACTTCATCACCCACACGCACACTCTAACCTTCCCCCGTACCCTGACACTCAACCTTCTTGCACTCCTTACACCCAAACCTTCCCCACACCCTCTACACTCACACCTTCCTTCGCACCATCCTTACAAACCCTTCCCCCGCACCCCATCACATTCAAGCCTTCTTCTGTACCCTTACACCAAACCTTACCCACACCCTTCACACCCCAAACTTCCCCACACCCCTTACACTCACACCTTCCTTCGCACTCCTTACAAACCCTTCCCCCGCAACCCCTCACATTCAAGCCTTCTTCTGTAACCCCTTACACCCAAACCTTCCCCCGCACCCCTACACCCAAACCTTCCCCGCACCCCTTGCACCCAAACCTTTCCCCACACCCCTTACATCTCAAACCTTCCCCCCGACCCTTACACCCAAACACTTCCCGCACCCCTTGCACCCAAAACTTCCCCCACACCCTTACAACTCAAACCTTCCCCCGCACCCCTTACACCCAAAACCTTCCCCCGCACCCCTTGCACCCAACCTTCCCCCGCACCCCTTGCACCCAAATCCTTTCCACCACACCCTTACACTCAACCTTCCCCCGCACACCTTACACTCAAACCTTCATCCAACACCCCTTACACTCAAACCTTCATCCACACCCCTCACACTCAAGCCTTCCCCCGCACACCTTACATCTCAAACCTTCCCCCGCCACACCTTAACTCAACACCTTCCCCGCACACCTTACACTCAACTTCCACCACAAGCCTTACACTCAAGACCTTCATCCACGACACCTTACACTCAAAGTTTCCCCACACCCCTTACACTCAAACCTTCCTCCGCAACCACTTACAGACCCAAACCTTCCCCGCACACTTACACTCAAACCTTTCCCCACACCCCTTACACTCAACACCTTCATCCACACCCCTCACATTCAAGCCTTCTTCTGTACCCTTACACAAACCATCCCCGCACCTTACACCCAAACTTCCCCCGCACCCCTTGCACCCAAACCTTTTCCCCCACCCCACACCCCCACTTACACTCAAACCTTCCCGCCGCACCCCTACACCCAAACCTTCCCCGCGCCCTTGCACTCAAACCTTCCCCACACGCTTACATCAAACTTCCCCCGCACCCCTTACACCCAAACCTTCCCCCGCACACCCTGCACCCAACTTTCCCCACACCCTTACACTAAACCTTCCCCGCGACACCTTACACTGCAAACTTCACGCAAGCCTACACTCAAACCTTCACACCGCAAGCCTACACTCAAGCCTTCATCCACACCCCTAACACTAAGCCTTTCCCCCACACGCTTACACTCAAACTTTCCCCGCACACCTTACACTCAAACCTTCCGCCGCACACTTACACTCAAACTTCCACGCAAGCCTTACACTCAAACCTTCAGCAACACACCTTACACTCAAGCTTTCCCACACACCCTTACACTCAAACCTTCCCCCAACACCTTAACACTCAAACCTTCCACCGCAAGCCTTACACTCAAACCTTCATCCACACCCTCACACTTCAAGCTTCCCCGCACCCCTTAACTCAAACCTTCCTCCCACCCATTACACCAAACCTTCCTCACGCACCACTTACAACCCAAACCTTCCCCTGCAGCCACTTACACCGCAACTTCCCCGCACTCTTACACTCAAACCTTCCCACACCTTTACACTCAAACCTTCCCCACCCCTTACACCCCAACCTTCCCCATACCCCTGAACACTCAAACCTTCCTCCGCACCTTACACTCAAACTTCCCGGCACCCCTTACACCCAAACCTTCCTCCGCACCCTTACCTCAACCTTCCCCGATACTCCTCGACACTCAAACCTTCCTCCGCACCCCTTACACCAAACCTTCCCGCCCCCTTACACTCAAACCTCCCCCACACCCCTTACACTCAAACCTTCCCCATACCCCCTGACACTTCAAACCTTCTCTGCACCCTTAACACTCAAACCTTCCCCGCACCCCTTACACTCACACCTTCCCACCACCCCACACTCAAACCTTCCTCGCCGCACCCCTTACACTCAAACCTCCCCGGCACCCCTCAACTCAAACCTTCCCCGATACCCCTGACACCTCAAACCTTCCTGCACGCACAACTTGCACTCAAACCTTCCACCAAGCCTTACACTCAAACCTTTCCCGCACACCTTAACACTCAAACCTTCCCCCATACCCCTGACACTCAAAACCTTCCCCCCGCACACTTGCCTCAACCTTCCACTGCAAGCCTACACTCAAACCTTCATCCGCACCCCTTACACTCGAACCTTCCCACACAATCCTTTCACTCAAACCTTCCCCGCACCCCTCACACCAAGCCTTTCCCGCACCCCCATCCCACACACTCGAAATTTCCCCCACACCCGCCCCCGAAAGCCTCCCCCCAAAGCCTCACCTTCCCCCCACGAAGCCCCCCCCCATCCTGCACCATCCCAATGCCTTCTTCCCCAATATCTCTCACAGTGTGGACCTCAAACATCCGAGGTCTCTGCTCTAACCTGAGAAAGATATAGGGATGAAGACGTACTTTGGACCCCCTTATTGATCGATACCCCGATGATGCTTTCATGTGCTTTTCACATCCTGTAATTTTGGGGGTCTGGTTGATTTACAGGCTGCCACTTCCATTTGATATATTTTCATCCACTTCCTTTTCATCTCTTCGTGTTGCCATCCAGAGAGAAACTCTCATCTGCTGGTATTACCTCATCATCCGAATCATCAGTGT
>CM068961.1:15875487-15886003 GCA_035128595.1 Eptatretus atami | reverse complement strand
TCGGATAGTGATGTGTAAATGGAGTCATCACTGTTAGGTGGACGGTACAGTGCACGTATAAACATGATGTAGGAGTGGAGTGGAAGCTGTAGTCAGAGGTATTCCTGGGGGTGTGGGGGAGTGAGGGCAGTGCATGGAGAGTGAGGAATAGAGTCTTTGATGAACAGAGCAACTCCTCCACCAGGACGAGGCTCAGGTCTGTCATACCGGTGCAGGGACTAACCAGGGAGAGATACTTGGGAATCAAAGACATCTTGAGGAAGGAAAGTTTCTGTTGGGCAGATTATGTCTGGTTTGTCAGTGGCAACCTGTATGGAAAGATCTGTTAGGTTTGAGGGAAGGCCCTGGATATTTGAGGTCCACACTGTTAATGAAGATGGAGGCTTTGGATGCAGGGGGTGGGAGGGGAAGGGGAGGGTAGGACAAGGGAGGAGGGGGGGAGGTAAGGAGAGTTGTTGAAAGAGTGTGGGGGATTGCAGAATAGCTGGGGAGGGGGCCGGATGAGGAGGAGAAAAGGCTGTTGTGCTGGGGGAGAGGGGGGGCAAGAGAGGGGCAGAAGGCAGTTGAGGATTTGAGGTGTGGAGTAATGAGATGGAGGTGAGAGGGCATGGGAAGGAGGCAGCTTTGTGGATGTGAGGGTGGGCAACTTTGATAAGGGTGAGTGCGGGAGTTGAGCGAGAAAGGTGAGGGGAGTTTTTGAGAAAGGTGAGAGGGAAGCTTGGAGGGAGAAGAGTGTGATGATTGCTTTGAGAGGAGTGAGTACTCCAGAAGTGTTTCACAAGAAACTTCGCCAGCTACTGGAACTATTATGGGTAATCGGGACTATCAGCGTCTGCAGCCAAAGCCATGTCTGAGGCGGAACCCAGCGACTCTGAAAGCATAAACGGCAAGCCCATACCTAGTGTAGGTATATGCCATGTACAGTTTGAGCACAAGGGGCAGACATTCACTTCCAATGTGGAAGTCGTTCCTGATGGCCAGCCTGCACTACTGGGGCACCAAGATTGTCTCAGACTGGGTCCAGTGAAAAGGGTGTACACTGTAGCAACAGAGACCTTGTGCTCTCAATCAAGAGCAACCACATTCAAGGAGCAGGTGCAAGAAACTCACCTATTGCTGTTTACTGGAAGAAGATATCTGCGAGGTGTGCACTCTATCCAACTGCAAGGAGACGCAAAACCAGTCATTCATGCACCAAGGCTTGTGCCTTTCGTCCGCCGGGAAAAGCTCCGAGCAGAGCTCGACAGACAAGAGCAACAAGAATTTATCAAGAAGGTCGGTGAGCATTCAGAGTGGGTAAACTCACTTGTCATAATAGAAAAAGCAAACGGCAAAATGAGATGATGCATCGACCCCAAAGCCTTGAATAAGGCGATTCAAAGAGAGCACTTCCAGCTACCCACCAATAAGGAAATCTTGAGCTCGCTCGCGGGAGCAGAGTTCTTTACGAAGATGGATGCAGCAGCATCGTTCCAGCAAATCAAATTAGATGCCCGCTCATCCAAATTGACAACCTTCAATACTTCATGTGGGCGATATCGGTATCTTCGCTTGCCTCTGGATATCTCGTCCGATGCAGAAGTGTTTCACAAGAAACTTAGCCAGCTAATGGAGGATTTGCCAGGTTGTCGAGTGTTCTTTGATGATTTGATAGTGTGGGGAAGCACAGCTGAGGAACATCATACACGGTTGGAGGCAGTACTTCATCGCTTAGTTGAGGTGGGACTTCTCCTCAACCTGCAGAAGTGTTATTTCACGCAGATTGAGATCATGAACCTTGGAGATCGTATAACGGTGCAGGGAGTGCAACCTCATCCAGCCAAGGTGGAGGCGATTACCAGGATGCCCACACCCTCTGGCAGTGATGCATTGCGAAGAGCGCTCGAGCTGGTGACATGCATTGGTAGGTTTATGCCGAACCTGTCCGCCCGCACAACTGCTCTCAGATCATTGTTGGAGCAAGATACAGATTGGCAGTGGAACCACGAGCATGATAAAGAGTGGCAGGGTATTAAACGGCTCATCACCAAGGAGCCCGTACTGCAATACTATGATCCACAAGGCCGACCAAGGTGTCAACAGATGCCAGCAAGAATGGTTTAGGAGCCGTACTCCTGCAAGAGAGAGGGACATTAGCTACCCGTCGCCGATGCTTCCAGATCAATGACTGTGGCAGAGACTAATTACACACAGATTGAGAAGGAAATGCTCGGTGTAGTGTATGGTATGCCTGGTGTTGGCTTAATGGTTTGGGTGGCAGGCTTGGGATCCAAGGGTCCTGAGTTCAAATCCCGCTCAGCTGTTGAATTAATACCAAGTGGGGTTAACTCGACCTGTCATCCCTCCGAGGTCGGCAAAATGAGTACCAGCATGCTGGTATACTGTGTCGGAGTGGCAACCCGTCCAGGATTGTGCCCAATAGCCAAGGAGACTGCCTAGGCAGCACCAACGCTCTGCACAGAGTATGGTCCCAATGGATGGATGTGTATGGTTGCAAACGTTTCCATGCGTACATTTACGGCAAGAAAGTCTTTGCGGAAACAGCTCACAAGCCGCCTCTTGGTGTTGCACCGCCTCACCTACAAAGACTTCTCCTACATCTGCAAAAGTATAAACTGCAGTGGCAATACACACCGGGAAAACACCTGGTGGTTGCACATACACTGAGTCATGCATGCCTGACAGGAGCAGTGGGCAGGACGATTGAAACAGATGGAGAAGTTCATGTCTGTACGGTCCGAGTGAACCATCCAGTCTCTGGGGCTAAGTGAGCTGAGCTAGCAGCAGTGATTGTGGAGGATACAATCTTACAACAGGTGATCAGCTCCATCAAGGCCATGAGTATTCAGTGCCCAAAGTCTTACTTCACATTTCAGGACAAACTGTGTGAACAAGATGGAGTCCTTCTGAAAGGCCAGCAAATAGTTGTTCCTTTGAGCATGCTTAGTAGTATGCTCAGCAGGATCCACGAGGGCCACCTGGGCAAGGAAAAGTGCAAACGATGTGCACGGGAGGCCTTATATTGGCCAGGTATGAATGGACAGATTGATGACTATGTGAGCCACTGTGATGTGTGTTTGAAATACCGAAGTGCTCAGTGTGCAGAACCCCAACAGCCACATGAAAGGCCGAATAAAGCATGGGTTAAGGTTGGATGTGACATATTCCGCTATGCCAGTAAGCCTTATCTGCTGGTGATGGACTATTTCTCCAACTGTCCAGAAGTAGCCTTGCTCACATCAGAGACTAGCAGGGAGGTCATCACCCACCTTAAGTCTGTATTTGGACATCAAGGGATCCCAGGGCAAGTGGTGAGTGATGGAGGACCACAATTTACGATTGCTCAATTCAAGAAGTTCTCATTAGATTGGCAGTTTGAGCACATCATGTCAAGCCCTTACTATCCCCAATCAAATGTTGTGGCTGAGAGTGGTGTCAAGATTGTAAAGAGACTTCTTAAGAAGGTTGGACAGCGAGGAGAAGATCCATACCTGCCTATGTTGGCCTACAGAGATTTCCCATTGGAAAACGGGTGGTCACCAGTGGAACTCCTTATGGGGCGGAAGCTCTGAACCCGCCTTCCAACAATAACTTGGAAGTCAGGGATGCAGCACCCTGAGCCCCGATCTCTCAAAGGCAAGGAGCTGTCACAACTGAAAGCGATGCAAACCATCTGTGTGTGGAACAACGACCGTTGGAATGACCGAGGCAGAGTCGTGTGGATGGTGGGTCCCACATCATATGAGGTGGAGCTTGATGTGTGTTTGAAACGAATCTTTCGAAGAAACAGACGACATCTCTTGGCTTCCAGGGAGAGTTACACACTACAGAATAGGTGGTCTGAGTTTGATGAGAAGTTATTGGCCAAAGAGGAGTCGGAACAGCGACCACCTCAAGGAGAGCAAGCAGGACCAGCCACCCAGCTAGTGCCAGCGTAACACCAAGTGCAGAAACAAATGCCTGTACCAGCTATGAGACGCACTACTCAGATCTCTAACAAGCCTGCCA
This sequence comes from Eptatretus atami, assembly GCA_035128595.1. NCBI lineage: Eukaryota > Metazoa > Chordata > Myxini > Myxiniformes > Myxinidae > Eptatretus > Eptatretus atami. The sequence goes on along the minus strand of CM068961.1, from coordinate 15,881,995 downwards.
GATTAATTGAAGAGATATAAAGATAACATCCTACTATCTATATAGTGTTAATTAACATGAAGGTGACAATGACATTCTATAAACGAGTCAATTTAGCTTTGCATTGTTGTATTTGTCAAGTTGATTGATAAAGAATGGGTTACTTAACACCATCTAAAGAAGTAATGCCATCTTGTCCAAGATTTACTTCATACTTACATCTGATGTCTCATCTCAGCAATATTTGCTAAAAGGGAAAGATATGTTGATACCAGATCATATGTCATGATCCTGGGAAAGCTTCCAGTTGTTATTGTTGTTGTTCTTGTTACTGACTCTTGTGAGATTGAATAAAGTGACGCTGAGACTTGGTGCGCTGATGGCGTCCGGTTCCTGCTTATGATCACTGCAGAGAGCAATGAAGATCACATCACTATCTGGGATTCTGATTCTCACAGCATCATATCCATGCTCTTGGGCATACAAACAGTAAAGAATGATGAGTGTGTCCGTCTCTTCCTGTGTGGAGTGCAGAAACTGTGTTTCAGTTTGTGTTGTCGTCTTGCCATCTTCTGTTGTCAGCAAATGCACACTCCCCTCAACCACAGTAACCACTTTTCTGTGTGAGAGCTTTGATGCAAAGTCATCGTCGCTCCAGACATCACAAAGCACTTGATTAAGCTGTGAGTTATTTTCATCGTTCATCAGAAACATCCTCCAATTGACGGGCTTCTTAGTTATCGGCCCCTTGACAATCAACTTTTCACCACTTCCACTCCTTTCACGTTCCATTCCCTTTACTGATTGAGTCTCGCACAGATCTGAACTGCATATGATGTCTGGCTTCTTTGGTAGAGCATCAATAATCCTGTGAGCGATCTGCTTGAAGTTGCCTGGGATTTTCTGCAGTGTGTGGAACGATGCATTGCCATCCTGAACAACCAGTGTTGTTTCATCCTGGGGGAGTTGAACATCTTCCACGTATTTCAAAAGATATTGAAGACCCTTTGCTTTGTCTGTTTTTGCTAGGAGGCCATCGCCAGTCCCGATTCTGTATGGCACAGCAGTTCAGGGGCATTTCATGAGTTCTTCGTTGAGATGGTCGAGATGTACTTGGTTTAGTCGTTGATTCATCTTGACAGCTCGACAAGCCACTGAGGTTCAAAGTGAAATGTTGATAATCCCAGTGGTAGCCGTGCTGATGAGAAAGCATCTGTGGAATCTGTGCACATCTGCGCACATCTGCCAGTCATTCGGTATGGGGAAATAGCAGGGGCTGTTTGTCTCCTTTGGACAATGTCATGCAGCTAACAAAGTCTCTCTGTGCTGAGCTTCATGAAATGTTTTGAGTTGCACTCTGCATTGTGTATGATACAAAGTTCTGCTGTTGTGTCTGTTTGTCCTTCTAGAAATTCGACCTGTAACTTCATCATGTTTGCATAACTTCGCACTTTGCAGCCTGCGTCGTGGTGTATAGGTTCACTTCATCTCAACATCTGAAATTACATAATGTACCAACAGTTCTAAAATTACATGTAACACAATATACCAACAGTTGTAACATGACATCCTTCCTATAATTCACAGACCGGTCGGTGTTTGTGTGTTTGTTTGTTTTGTCGCGCTACTCCTCCGACAGTTCTGGGCTGATTACATGCAGACTTGCTACAGAGGATCAGCATGACCTCTTTTAGTGTTTAGGGGTGTCTTCATGTTTGCCAGTGATCCTGGGGTGGGGAGAGAGAAGCAGGGAAAGGGCACAAATTCTCGATGTAAATGTGTATCGTGTAGCACCCTCTGCAGGTGGGGAAGGGTATTACAAGTGTCCACCATTTACAGCACAGTATTCCTGTTCCCACGTTTATCAGTGAAGTGATGTGTTTTGAATTATAAACAGTAGGTATGTTTTTGCTTCATGCACGTAACCTGGGTTATTAAGTTTTTTTTTCCTTTCCAGAACTGTCGGTTGCCCATACCCCGCCCAAATAAAGGTATGCGTCAGAAGAAGGTGTTGCTTGCTTCATGGATTCCTTGAATCTGAAAACATATGAAATGTCATTTAATTCAAACTTGTGTGTTACTAAATGACGGAGATATGAGAATCGGTCGTTCTTCGAGGTTCTATGGTGGCCATCTTGGATTTTCTCAATTCTCACAACTTATATGATGTTTGGAAATGCAAAATCCACCGAGATAGGGTGACATGCATGCAGGAGAAGAGTAATCGGTGGTGGTTTTTGAAAATGAGTTTCTGTGCGTTTGGACTAGTCTGTATCATGGATTACCAATCATCATGTCTGAACCCAGGGAACATGGTCCTGCATATGACATGTCTCCAGAGACCGCATCACCTTCAACAGTCGCGGCGGTTGGACTGAAACTCCCTCCCTTTTGGCCCAACGACCTAGCCTTATGGTTTGCGCAGGTGGAAGCACAGTTCCTGACCCAAAATATTACCATGCAGAATAGAAAATTTGCTTACATTGTTGGCTCCCTGCAGAGGTCAGAGATTTTCTTTCCAACCCACCAAGCACGGACAGATAAGACAAGCTCAAGACTGAGCTCATACAGCATACCTCCCTGGTTACTGTCTCCACCAATTTGGTAGGCCTGAACCACATGCTGGTGGTGGAGTTGCATGCACTGATCTTACATCTCCCAACCCCAAGAGTACCTCTGCCTGCGACTTCCACTCTGCTCCCACCTCATGTTTGTCTGTGTGTTGTACTGTCCTCTTCACAATTATGACTCCATCTACATCTCTCTCTCTCTCTCTCTCTCTCTCTGACAACATGGAGAAACCTCGAACCACTCATTTCAACTTGCACTTCCTCATGTGTGGCGATTTCAATTGTCACCATAAATCTTAGCTGGGTATTGGTCAATCCAATCGCTTCCTCCGCTCCAATCAGTTCTTCTGACCATGTGCTTGTCAAAGTGGACATCTCTCTGGCTGTTATCAGAGAACCACCTCAGGGCCGTCGAGTCTGGCATTTCACTCAAGCCGACTGACAAGGTCTCCAAGTAGCCATCAAACTTCTAGACTGGTCTCCTATCGCTTCTTTCTCCAACATCAACTCAACCTGGGAATTCTTTCAAAGAAGCTGGCTCTCTCTCTCTCTCTCTCTCTCTCTCTCTCTCTCTCTCTCTCTCTCTCTCTCTCTCTCTCTCTCTCTTCTCTCTCTCTCTCTCTCTCTCTCTCTCTCTCTCTCTCATGCACAGATGTATCCCCTCTCATCTTCAGTTGTCCTACCCTTCCTCCCGCCCATGTCACTGAAGCTTGTGGCGAGGCAGTTGTCCTGAAACAACTTGCCTTTGCCTCATGGAAAGCAAACCCAACTGAGGTAATCTCAGTTCCTTCCATAAAGCTCGGAACAAGTGTGTATCTACCCTCAGGAGAGCCAGAAAACAACATCTTTCGAAGCTCAAGTCTGAACTCTCAAACCTCTCTCCCTCCTCCAAATTCCTGGTGGCATCTAATCAAATCTGTTTCTGGTGTATGTTCCCCCTCCTTCCCCTCCCTTACCTCAAATGGCTGCACTGCTGATACCGCACGTGAAAAGGCTGAATGCCTAAATTCTGTGTTTGCATCGAAATCTTGTGTCCAAAACCCATCGCTTTCTGTACCCACCTTACCCAGTCGACGCCACTGTCCCTGGACTCTGTGTCCTTTTCTTCTGACAAAGTGGAGAGCTTGCTGCACAACTCGACTCATATTCTGCACCGGTCCAGACGGCATCAGCCCACATGTCCTAAAAACCTGCTCCTCTGCGCTTGCTCCCCTCTTCTCTGTTCTACTCACCCTCTCATTTGCTCAAGGTCTATCTGCCATCTGCTTGGAAATCAGCAAACATTACTGCCCTGCATAAAAAACGTGCAAAAACAGATCCCTGCAACTACAGATCAATCAGCCTTCTCCCAATCATCAGCAAGGTTATGGAATCCATCATCGCTTCAGGACATAAATAACCTTCCTCTTCTCTCATCTCAATGGCTTGATCCGATCATCAATTTCGTTTCAGACCAGATCACTCTACTCTGGATATGCTGCTTCTGCTCTCCCACAAATGGATGGACGGTGCCATCCATGCGGACATAAAATCAGAGCCATATCCCTTACATATCGTATGCTTTTGACACGGTCTGGCACCCCTGCACTGCTCACCAAACTCTCTTCCTATGGTATCCAGGCCATCTCCACTCATGGCTCGCAGACTTCCACTCCTGTCGCAGTCACGTGTGGCCCTAAATGGAGTTCTTTCATCCCCTCTTCCTGTCCAGTCTGGAGTTCCCAAGGGAGTGTTCTGGGCCTGTTCTTTTTCTGGTTTTCATCAACGATCTCTCCGACTCTGTGAAAATCTCTTTTATTCTTTGCTGATGACTCCACCCTTTGCTGTACCATCTGTCATCCCTCAGACCAGCAAGCAGCAGCTTCTTCGCTCACTGCAGATCTGGGTAAAATCACAAACTGCTCCAACACATGGAACATGTCTTTCAATCCTGACAATCTCACACTCTCACTATGTCTCTCCGAAAGGACTGTTTGGCAACCCCCCCCCCCCATCCACTTTCTCAACAATCCTCTGGAAGAAGTCCTTTCTTTCAAGCTTCTGGGTCTCCACTATCTGCCATGATCTTTCCTGGGAAAGCCAATTTCCAACCTGGCCTCCAAAGCCAGTCGCCGACTGGGAATCCTCCGTCGTGCAAAGTCCTTCCTCGGCCACCTGAGCTCCTGACCACATACAAAGCTTTCATCCGCAGCCTGATGGAGTACTTCTCTCCCCTCTGGGCTGGTGCTCCTGCCTCCCACCTTTTCGGCTTCACGCTGTGGAAACTAGGGCATGTCGGAACATTGGCATCTCCCGCAATGAGGCAGAGTCTTTGGGCCTCTCACTCTCTCACCGCAGCCAGGTCGGTGGTCTTCTGTCTTCTACCCGTCTCCTCTCTGTTCTCGCCCCCCCCCCTGCTGTGTCTGCAATTTGTCCCCACCTATTCTGCAGGTCGCTCAGGTCTGCCAACAACCCCCTCTGGTAAAACTACCAAAATCACGAATCACTGTCCACCTTCACTCTTTCATTCCTCTTTTTTTCCCGCCTTTGGAATAAACTCTCTCACTCTATTCAATCCCATTCTTCCCTCCAGGCCTTCAAAATAGCTGTTCACCACACTCTTATCATTCCCCATCCAAATCCTCGATCTTTTCTACCCCCGATAATCCACCCAAGCCACCTCCTTAAAATTCCCTGCTTTCCTTCCTGAAAGTCCCTGTAATGTCCATCTTTATTCCCATGTTCCCGCCCATCCCTCTCCTTCCACAGATCTCTAATGTCCCTGTTCCCCACTGTTTTGTCCTTCCCACTCAGCCCCTCTTGTCTCATGCCCCTGCTGTGCGTTGTGTGTTAGCTCTCACACGAGCCTCGACAAGGTATACAAAAAATAAAAAAATTCTCGGGTCATGCCTCTGTGGTGATTATTCCTTTCGGTGTGCTGGTTATGATGGTGTCGTTTCGACCAGAAAAATTAAATCTCACTCACATTTAAAATGCAATGACGTGTTGTAAATGAAGTCTGATTGCTGATTAATCCTCCGTCTTCTCTCCTGTGGTTGGTGAAGAACAAGGATTTTCTTGACGTCGAGCAGCTTTCAAAATGGCGTTGAAATTTGGCAAGCAGAAGAGGAGACTCGTTCGTTTTTGTCATGGTTGTTCACCAAACAAACGAAATCCACTTCACTCAATTGTCTTGATGATGTAGAACAAAAGTCACTCTTAAATATTGACGTGTTGGGTGACTCGTGAACGAGAAAAGGCTTGTAAGGAAAAGCGTGCGAGCTTCTAACGTGTCGTGATGATGAGCTCTTCTGAGTGCCTTATGTTGTCCTCTACATCAATTGGCTCTCTCTGGAAGGACTCCACTGATTGGCTACCAGTGTTCTCACGTTTGCTTTATTATCAATATTAAGAAAATGTAAAGAAAAATTAACGAGTCACTCCACTTCTTTCTGCAGAACGAACAGCTTAAGTTATTGTGCTGCAGGAATGGAGGCTTGTATCCTCTTCTCTTTCAACTCCACCTTTCATACCAATTCTTGGTTAAATAAATCCTGCTCTGGGGCCATTCATGTAAGGGATGTGGTATATCAGACAAGAAAAACTTGTCTTCCTCCAAATTCTAGATATTCCATGGGTCTCGACTATGTATACAAAATTTTCTCACAAACGTTTAAAGCTAGATATGTCTTGCGGTGGAGTTGCTCCCAGTGATCACCTTCCCAGTGTCTATTTGAGTTCCCATCAGTCAGCCCGGTACCCCTAATGGAGCGGATGCCACAGAGCTGCAGGTTGGCATCACCGTGGCAGTGTGAAGATAACGCCACATAATGATGGCAAAAAATGGAGATGGGGCAGGCTCGCATGAAGGACAGGCTGGGGGCTAATGGGCGGTGACATGGACAGGCTAAGGTCAAGGGCGTAGCCAGAGGTCCAAAAGTGATGAGGCGAAAAGAGGTGAACTGTCCTATTTAGGTATT
>CM068961.1:15797613-15839130 GCA_035128595.1 Eptatretus atami | reverse complement strand
GTGCATTTCTGTGTGGTGTGTGCCATGCAATCTCTCTCTCTCTCTCTCTCTCTCTCTCTCTCTCTTCTCTCTCTTCTTCTCTCTCTCTCTCTCTCTCTCTCTCTTCTTCTCTCTCTTTCTCTCTCTTCTCTCTCTTTCTCTCCTCTTTCTTCTCTTCTCTTTTTTCTTTCTCTCTCTCTCTTTTCTTTCTCTCTCTTTCTTTCTTTCTCTCTTCTCTCTCCTTTCTTTCTCTCTTCTCTCTCTTCTTTCTCTCTCTTCTCTCTCTTTCTTTCTCTCTTTCTCTCCTTTCTCTCTCTCTCTCTTTCTCTCTCTTTCTTTCTCTCCCTCTTTCTTTCTTTCTCTCTCTTTCTCTCTCTCTTCTTTTCTCCTCTTCTCTCTCTCTTCTCCTCTCTTTCTCCTCCTCTTTCTTTTCTCTTCTCCTCCTCTTCTTCTCTTCCTCTCTCTCTTTTCTCTCTTTTCTCTCTCTTTCTTCTCTTCTTTCTTTCTCTCTCTCTTTCTTCTCTTTCTCTCTCTTTCCTTCCTTCTCTCTCTCTTCTTCTCTCTCTTTCTCTCTTTCCTTCTCTCTCCTCTTTCTCTTTCTCTTTCTTCTCTCTCTTTCTCTCTCTCTTCTTCTCTTCTTCTCTCTCTCTCTCTCTCTTTTCTCTCTTTCTTCTCTCTCTTTCTCTTCTTCTCTCTCTCTCTCTTTCTCCTTTCTCTCTCTTCCTTCTTCTCTTCCTCTCTCTTCTTCTCTTTTCTTCTCTCCTCTTCTCTCTCTTTCTTCTCTCTCTTTCTCTCTCTCTCTTTCTTCTCTCTCTTTTCTCTCTCTCTCTTTTTTCTCTCTTCTTTTTTTCTTTTCTTCTTCTTTCTCTCTCTTTTTCTTTTTCTTCTCCTTCTCTCTCTTCTTTTTTTTTTTTCTCTTTCTTTCTCTTTCCCTTTCTTTTTTTTCTCCTCCGCCCTCTCTCTCTCCTCTCTCTCTCTTCTCTTCTCTTTTTCCTTTTTCTTCTCTACGTCTTTTTTTCTTTCCTCCTCTTTTTCTTTCTCCTTTTTCTCTCCCCTCTCCTTTCGCTCTTCTCTTCTTCTCTCGCTCTCCTTCTCCTCCCTTTCCTCTCTCTCTCTCTCCTCTCCTCTCTCCCCATTCCTTCCTCTCCCTCTCTTTCCTCTCTCTCTTTCGCTTCATCTTTCTTCTTTCTCCCTCTAGCTTCTTCTCTCCCCACTCTCTCTTTCGTTTTTTTTCCCCTCTCTCTTCGTCCTCGCTTTCTTCCTATCTTCTGTATTCTCTCTCCACGCTTTCCTCATCAATCCTTCTTCTCCTTTCCCTCTTTCCGTCTCCATATCCTTTTCTTTCTTCGTCTTTCTTTCTTTCTCCTCGCCATCTTTCTTTCTTCCTTCGTCTTCTCTATCTCTTTCTTTTCTCCTCTCTTATTTTCTTTCTCTCTTTCTCTTTTTCTTATCTTTTCTTTTTACCTCTCTTTCTTCTTTCCTTCCTCTGTTTCCTTTCTCTTGCTTTCTCTTTTTTTCTTTTCTCTCCGTCTTTCTTTCTCTTTTTTTCTTTCTCGTATCTTTTCTCTTCTTTCTTCTGTCTCTCGCGTCCTTTTTTATCTTTCTTTCTCTCGACCGGATCCTTATCTTTTCTCTCGTAGTTCCCTTCTTTTCTCGTCGGTCTTTTTGTCTTTTCCCTCTCCTCCTTCTCTCTCTCTCTTTCCTCCAACAGACGAGGGGCATGGTCACCACCTGCTTCAGCTGGCACTGTGGGAGTGTGACTTTAGCCTTGGCCATCTTATAATACTCCTCGTTACAAAGGTGTCCCTCATAAACCTGCCATATATTAAAAGAAAGAAAAAAACCCACTAGGTTGTATTAATGAGCTCGTGTGTATCTAATGGGCCTACCCATACCTCCAGAGGCCGACAATGCATTAAACAGTGTTGGCAGATCCTTGGTAGCTGGTAAGATAGCTCAGCACATTGCAATGAGTGAAGTAGCCTTCTCTCATGACCACTTGATAGGAAGTGTATCATGAGGAATACTCAATTATAACTGCACGTGTTCTTTTATAAAAGTTGCTGAGTACATTATTCCTAGCTTTTATTCCATCCTGGTTCGATAAGCCTTAAAAGTTTCCTCTCAGTAATTTATTTGCCAAACATTTTTTTTCTTCATTTGCTTTTTTTAAAAGTTAAGGAAATCAGATTCTTGCCTTTTTTATTTTAAATAAAGGGTAAATGCTCAATTATGTGCAATTACGGTATGAAGAAGACTCCAAAAGTAATGCCTTATAAAGTAAATGTGAGCATGGTGTGTGTGTGCACGCTTTCAACCTGAAGTGTCGGTTTGTGATGTAGCATCATGAGGAACATCCAGCCAAGAAGGTTCAGACACATTCTTGAAATTGCAATGTTATTACCCTACACCTTGCAGGTGAAAAGTGGCGTTGAGAAATTGGTTCACTTTGTCTGTTCATCTGTTTGTCTACAAACGCCACTTTATGATCGAGAAACAACTTGATTTCAATTGAATGTTATATTTTGAACATGAATCGAAAAATGAACCTGTAGTTTTACAGTACTTTGGCTCTGAATTTGTCCCGATCGTGCATGCACCGAAAGCAGTGAGATTTTTTTTTCACTCTCTGTCTGGTAGTGAAACAAAATGGACAAGAAAAAGAACAATCGGAGATTGCAGACCCTCACCAGGACTTCTTTTGTGTGGTGCTTGGTTACGTAATTTATAAGAGACACAAGCCGGTAGGCGACGAGGGATTCGCTAGGATCAAAGCGCTGATACGATGCTTTTCATTCTGACCGATCCACCGACGAAGATTCATTGCCAAGACGTATTGGTTCACATACAATTGTTCCTCTGCCTGGCAAGATTTTTCCTATTGCGTATTTTGCCAACTGGCACTCCTCATAAAAAATGACGGTAAATAGACACCCCATTTTTGAAGGACTACCATTTGAAAAACTAGAGGGAGCACTCGGTAGAGTGCAAAACCTCCGCCGCCAATACTGCTAGGTCACTCAAGTGAACCTGATATCCTATTCATTCAATTTGACGTCAACAGTGGTCACAGAGTTATAGTTTGCAACTTTTCTTTTACTTTTAACTTTTACATACTCAATTCATTCGTCATAAACTAGATTCCTTGAGACAGAAATTGATTTTACGTGGTATATCCACCTGAAGTTCCAAAATCAGCCGCAATTATAATTTTGGTTTTTTTTTTGTTGGAAATCACTTATAACATGTAGAAATGCAAAAAAAAATCGAAATTTTGTTGAAAAAAAGTTTGCAATTTTTTTTTTCTCTAACAATTTTATTTTTTGGGGGGGGGGGGTGGGGGGGTTGGAAATCACTTAAAACATGTAGAAATGCAAAAAAAGAAAATTCAAATATTTTTTCAAAATGGCCGCCATAGCGGCCATATTGGACTTTGGACCAAGTCCAAAATCTAATGGCATGATCCTGGACCATACCTAACCCCCCACCAAGTTTCGTCGAAATCCGTCGAGTTTTTCCGTAATACTGTTCACAAACAAACAAACAAACAGAAAGGGGTGAAACAGTAACCTCCGATCTTCGATGGCGGAGGTTAATAATCGGTTTGCTGGTTGTGCTGTGGAGCCTCGTGTTGAAGACACACACACACACACACACACACACACACACACACACACAGAAAGCCGATAAACTTCTCTCAATGCTCTTGTTTGACCACACCTCCTGAGCCACACAATATTTTTCATAAGCCACGCCCACTTTCCTACGCCACTCCCACTTTCCCTAAGCTCCACCCACTTTCCTAAGCCCCTCATAAAAAATGACGGTAAATAGACACCCGATTTTTGAAGGACTACCATTTGAAAAATAAAACCTCAATCAAAAATCGGCTGAGTAAAATGTTCTAAATATCTCGAAGTGTTTAAATCCGAGTCTCGTTTCTCTACATTCAAAACTGAAGGACAAGTATTGAAAATACTGTACGTGGTTTTTCGGCCGCTACACAGCAACGGGGTGCTAGCAACGAAATTCAAACGCGCACATTCTCAGACCATATGGCACCTGTTGGCAAAGTTTCATCGAAATCGGTTCGCTGGTTCGTGCTGTGGAGCCTCGCGTTGCAGACACACATACACACATACACACAGACAGACAGACGCGAAAACCCGACAATAAGGGATATCTAGCGAATCCAATAATTAGAACTGCCACTTTATAACTGCTGGCAGTGATGACCAGGTACCATGATGTCCCGCTTTAATCGGACACCTGACCCTGACCCATGACCTTTTTTTATTATTCAATTGAATTCAGAATGGGATTAAAATTAATTCAATTTAAATCAATTGGACGACCACATAGGTACAGTCCTGTATTGGAGTAATCAGGAGGAGGAGGAGGAGATTGGGACCATACTCTGTGCAGAGTGTTGGTGCTGCTTAAGCAGTCTCCTTTGCTATTGGGCACAATCCTGGATGGGTCGCCACTCCGACACAGTGTACCAGCATGCTGGCACTCATTTTGCCGACCTCGGAAGGATGACAGGCCGAGTTAACACCACCTGGTATTAATTCAACAGCTGAGTGGGATTTGAACTCGGGATCCGAGGATCCAAAGCCCGCCACCCTAACCATTAAGCCAACACCAGGCATATAATCATAAGGAACCCAAATGAGCAAGAAGAAAAAATGAAGTCATCAGGTGGAACCTGGATAGGATTCGCATTTCAGCTGCTGCAACTCTACCTTCAAACCCATCCTGGCACAGCCAAGTGAGCCTCATTCAAAAAACACCCCAAAAAAACTCAGATCAAAGAATTAAATAATTCTGGTTTCTAGACAATGCGTTCGATCAAGTTGAAATTTAAAACACGCATTCCCCATCACTACTAGATCACAATTGTGAAGTTTCACTTCGTTTGATTAAGCGGTTCCAGAGAAAACATTAAATATTTTTCTTAAATCCAATATGGCTGCCAAACCATGTGTTGTCAATTATTCCTTAACAACCTTGTACATGCATGCCTTGGGGAACATTTGTGTGAAGTTCCCCTCAATCTGTCCAGCTGTTCTCAAGAAGATTTTTATGTTTTGGTGTAATTCCAATATGGCTGCCAAATCGCATGACTAATGTCATCAAAAAAACATTTTTGTGGACCATTTTATCCCTAGATGACCCTCAAAAATTTTCATACTGATCGGATGTAGCATTTTACGTATGCAATTATGACATCATAACGAAGGCACCTATGACATCATAAAAAAAAATCGCACTCATTCCCCATGAGGAGTCCTTGCCATGTGCCAAGTTTCAACTTTTTCCCTTGGTGCGGTTTCAGACATAGAGGTGCAAAGGTTTTCCGTTTTTGTCACCACGTGACCTATGACGTCGTAATTATCATGAGAAGATTCTACACGAGTAGTCGCACCAATGGTGGAAAATTTGTCTCAATCCGCCAAGTGGTTGCGGACAAACAAACAAACAAGATAGTAAACTTCCAGAATTTATTTTCTACAGCCTTTAAAATCTTTTTTTTATTTAAAGTTAATTATAAACTTGAACACTGCAGAACACAAATCGCCTTCTTGGCACTTTCAAAACCCTTCCGTTTCGCAGTATAAGCATGACGTACAAGACTGCAGATCAAAAGGGTGATTATGACTGCTTCTGCACTTCTAAAACGACATGGACAAAATATGGCATTTTAGGTCATCACGACCAAATTTGCCGCTCGCAGACACTACCCACGTCCTTGTCGCTCAAGACTGTGTGGGGTAAGGTGGTCTTTGAACTCTAGTTATGGTTGTTTTCTTGGATGTTCAAGGTGTCATACTCGTGGACATCACATCCAGCGGTACAAACGTCAACTGGCATTGTTACATGAAGGTGCCAAAGATGCATAATTACGAGACCAATTTTTCATGCTGAAATGACAGACGGCATTCTTCACTGTCATCACAAAGACTTGGTGGATCGTTCTCACCCACTCACCCTGCCAGTTGGACCTGATGCCATCCACATTGCCATATTTCCTGTTTGTTTCATGGCTTTCATGGGAAAACATTTCCGAGATTAAAAAGAAACATAAATAAAGATGTTGATTATTTATTTATTTATTTATTTTTTAGAGCATGCATGCAGCAAAGTTGGGGAAGTGTCATTTTCATACTCGCATTTGAAGGAACAGTTTGATCGATCACAGGAAAGTTGTTGATGAAAAATACACTGAAATTGTTTGCATTTTATCAAGTACTTATTAATTTAATTATTTTAAATATACAAAAGGTTAAATCGATCTTCTTTTCAACTTGTATGACAATGTGGCGGCGTCCTGACCAGCAGGTGTACCAAAACTGTGGGCAGCTAGCTTTTATGGAGAACTATGGGTTGGGGTGGTTGGCTGTCGGGTCCTTTTTGGAAAAAAACTTCCACAATTTTATTTTTCTTTGAAGTGGGGTGAGGGCTGTATAATTTGGGAAACTTTAACGAAAGAATATTTACATTCTTGTCAGGTAATTAGCGTTCTTGTACAAACTTTACTTCGAAGCGTGTTGCCATTTCACAAGCCGGCCCTCTTTGCTGCCGACCTTTTCCAAGGAAATGCTTCATGATAACAGTATGGGATTTTGTAATAAGAGGATGTTTATATAGTATCAAGCCTCGCTATGTTATGTTTGACATTTGGCCTTTATTTTTCTTTTCCTTCCTGGTTTGTGTGCAGAGCTTTTGGAGTGTGTACAACAACATTCCATCCGTTGATATGCTGGCTGTTCGCTGTTCCTATCATCTCATGAGAGGAGAGAGGCAACCTCTTTGGTGGGCCTCCTCATTTTCAAACAAGCAGTCCTATTATTTTGCAAATGGTCATATTGTTTGCTTTTCCTTTTTTTCGATGTTGGGTAACAGATTCATTCAACATGGAGTCCATTTTGAAGATACTCCACCATGTACAATTTTGCTTATATTTTGTACAGTTAGTTCCAATGAGAAAAGGTTTGAAATATCCAATTTTAGCTCTCTCGGTCAAATATAAGCTTGGAATCCAGGTCACCTGAATTCTACCTGATCGTAGTCACTGGCTGCCCTTCAAATGACTATACTTTCTTTCTAAATGAACTTGTGTTTGTTTTTGGGTTTTTTTGCCATTGGAAAACTATTAAAAACAGATGCTTTTTCTTTTCCCTTTTTTTTTTTCTAAATTTTATTTTTGTGTACCATGAGGGTTGGAAAGGAAATTTATTCCTTGACCTTTGCACTGGAAGCTCGCAGACAGAATGATTGCCCTTTTTAGTGACCTTGGAGTTTGAAGATGGACACTGATAGTTTTTGAGAACAATATGGCCGGTGGTTAGGCTAACAGAAGGAGACTCGTGTTCTTCAGGCTTTTGTGCAGATCACCATACCATTCCTTAGCTCCTGTATGAGGACTCATTTATTTATTATGTAAAGGGATTGTCTTGGTTAAAACAATATTTATTTGACTTTTTCTCTGTCTCCTCTCTGTCTCCTCTCTGTCTCCTCTCTGTCTCCTCTCTCTGTCTCCTCTCTGTCTCCTCTCTCTGTCTCCTCTCTCTGTCTCCTCTCTCTGTCTCTCTGTCAAAGAGCAGAACCATAGGGGGCAGGGGATCAACAGACAAAATGGATGCACCATGACATGTGGAAAGGAATTGTTGCAATAGGGCCTCATCAGGTGTCGTCAAGCCCACTCGTGGAAATGGGAAAGAAAATGTGGTGGTAGTTAGTTGTCAGCACATTTGATCCTGAAGGGAAAACCTCGCAACAACAAACTTGTGAAGACAGTTGTTCCGCAGGCAAGAAATGTGAGGTATGAAAGAATGGAGGTGGGTGTTGAGTTTAGACTTGTGGTGGGTAATAAGGAAAGGCTTTCTGACGGAATAGATGCGACCTGGAGGCGATGAGGCTGGGCGGAAAGTAATAAAACCTGCTGACTTTCCTGTTGTGAGATTGCATTGATGTTGAAGGACTTTGATTGCAGGGATTCATGGAGGGAAAGATGGGAAGCAACAGCACCAGTTCACTGTGGGAATCTATATTCCATGACGCCGGATAAAGACTTTCTGCACTGTTCTAAGTGCATGCTGGCTTTGCTCTGAAGGTCTTGGCCCTGCGGAGATTTTAGAGACGACCTCCATGTTTGGAAGATAGAATGGACATGATCTACGCGAGACAGGTTATAGCTGATAGGCCCAGGAGTTTTGGACACTAGACTTTTCCCAGAGGCTGACCACAGATATAAATTGGGCTGTTTGCTGCCAGTCCTCATGAAGGCACAGAGTGAGAATATGCGTCTGTCTTGAACTGTAAGACGTGGTCCTGGAAGATGACAAGTTTATTTTTATCCAGATTGGCAGAGAGAATGTTGCTGTACCATCAGTGCATTTGTCATGATTGCTTGGTGATAGGCCAGCTCAATAATGAGTCGTAGCATTTGGAAGTTTATCTTCATTACCATCAAAAATGCAGTGGAAGCTCCCAACTGAATTCGGTTTTTTTATGCCTCTGCTGATGAAGTCGCCAGAGTTTTTATTATCCCCCCCCCCAGCGCGGAGGGAGCGGTTATTGTAATCGTCCGGTTTGTTTGTCTGTTTGTTTGTTTGTCTGTCTGTTAGCAACTTTACGGCAAAACGGCTTTAGCAAACACTATCAAATTTAATCCACAGGTGGGCAATGAACCTTGGCGACGCCCATTAACTTTTGGGTCCAGTTGGATCAAAGGTCAAGGTCCCGAAAAGATCAAAATCATTTTACGGTCATAACTTCGTCAAAAATGGTTTAATTGACTTCAAACTAAGACTAAAATATCCTTATTCTATTCCTTATAAGCAACATTCAGGTTAAGGATGATCAAATTTAAATTTGATCCCCAAATAACTTTATGCCTTAAATAGTGATTGTTGTGCCTGGTTTTTATTTTTTTCAGTTATGATCGCCTATCCATGAGGAACAAAAAGTTCTCTACCTATGACGTCATAGGTCACATGGTTTGATCGCTATGATTTTTTGAAGAATAATCTTTAAAGCCGCCTTCTCCAGAACGGCTTGACATATTGAGGGGAAACTTCACCCATATGTTCCTCAAGCGTTGGCGATACCAAGGTGTTCACAAATAATTAATAGGTTACACGGTCTGGCAGCCATATTGGATTGAATCAATTGACGTGAAACGTCACAATTACGATCTAATAATCATGGGGAATATATGTTTTTAATTTTAACCTGATCAGACGCATGGTCTGGTAGCCAGAATTATTTTTATTTTTTGAATCTGGGTTCATGGATTAAATCAAAGTTGGTACAAATATCTACCATGATGTAATAATGTGGGCAGAGGCATAACTGGTGACATCGCGATGTCGAAGAGTGCTGTTGTAATTTTTATTTTCTGAAATAAATATTTGCATATTGTTGTATATCTTCTTTAATGGCCACAATTATTCCCACATTCCTGTTGGGTTGGTTGGGGGAAACTTGGCCCAAGTCTTTCACGAACCTGCTGGCCAGGTCTGACATTCGACTGAGTTTCGGGCAGGAATTTGGAATTTGTCCAGACCGACACTTCAGGTTGCTCACTCTTCGCGAAGGACACCACAAAATCTTTATCATCCACCAACTAATGCCCAGTGTTTAATGTCCATCCAAGGGACGGGCACACACATTGATGAAATACCAGGATGACAGTTTATAACTGTGCTGAGATTTGAACCCGGGCCCAACAGCTTCGAAGTGAGTGTGGCATGTTGTATATGATGTTTACAAATAACCGAGGTGGGTTTTTTTTCTCGGATGTACAAGCAAACTGACAGGAGATCCTCCAACCTCAAAGCTGTGTGCACAAACTACATTTCAATTGGACATTCCTCGGAGAAGAAGACCTTTTGCATGGTTGTCATAATAAGCTGCTTTATCAAAAATATCTTATGCCTGTAAGCATGGGAGGAACTTTATGACAAAAAGAATTTTTTGTTGAAATTTCGTGTTTTTGTTTCTTTATCCTCTTTGGGATAGGGAAGACCCCAGCAACCGTGGCGGAGGAATTTGGAAGATGAAATGCACCAAAGATTCCACGGTACTAAGTTCTCTCTGCTGCTTCTGCACTTCGTTCACCGAGTATATGTTGCGCATCTTGCATTTTGCTTGAATATATAATGGTGGAGACTTTTTGCAATATATTTGCCCTTTGTTGCTCATTTGCATGTAGCTCGGTCATCTTTTGATAAAAAAAAGAACGACACCTAAGTTAAAGAAGCTATTTTGTCAAATAGCACCTGATCTCTGGATTTGTGAGGTTTGTTGCTTCCTTTCACTTTTGTTAGTGTTTTAGGACTTTTATTGTTGCAGGGATGGAGGAAGTAAGTAGTTTTTATCAATTGTTTGTCCTGACAGAAAGCGGTTTGGAAAGAACTTCTCCTCGCTACAATTGGAGAGCAGTTTGCAGAAGCTTGCAGCAAAGGTGATGCCAAGTAATAAAGTTTCTGCAGGAAATCCAGCTTTAGATTTTTTTGTTGTTATTGTATCTTCCTTCTTTCCTCCTCCTTTTCTAGATGACGAGGTGGTGGGTGTAAGTGTCAGCATTCGAGAGCGTGATGATGTAATACAGGTGTGGAACGTTAATGCAGCGGCAGCAAAGGATGCTACAGTCCTAGAAAAGGTCGTGTCACTGCTCCCGTCTGTACACTTCAAAGCCGCTTTCTACAAGGGTTAGTTTCGTATTTTGCAACATTGCAATGACTTTTTTTATTGCTGTTTTTTTATTTTTTATTTTATTTGATAGGCTGGCTAATTTGACATTTTCTATAGTAAGCAGCATTGAAGGTTTACTCTGACATCTAATTAAGATTTAACTACCTAAGTCGTTTGGTCTTCTCTAATTCCTGTATTAATGGTAAAGTAGAGAACTTGAGAAGGCAAGGGCCCAAAGACCCCATGCTTAGGAATTTTATTAGAGAAACTAGACCCATGTTTCGGGATTTTTCTCGAGAAATAATCCATTTGGGCAGCACACCCCCTGCATACATCCGATCAAAAAATTAGGTGTATTCGATAAATAGATCCAATTTTGAAATGGTACTGAAGAGTTTCTATTTAGATTGTGCAAGAATTTTCATATTGGAAGACAACATGAATATTCTATGATATATTGCAAATTAATTGATCACTAGCAAAAGTACCTGTTGCTTTGCTGACAGATTTGATCCAAAGACAACATGTTGTACTTCACAAACATTCTGCTCTGTTCACTCTATAATTTGATAGAGTTCGTCTTCCATCTATTTGGAAGTCAGTTAACATCACCTTCATCAACCATCCTTGCTGCTTATACATGGCATGAGCAAAAATCACTTCTGCTTCACTGCGAAGGTCCATGTTGGCTTATTTGGTTTGAACATCCGGTTAAAATTAGTAAAAATAAAAGCAAAAATACATTTTGAAAATGTTGAATTCACTCGGATTTCAACATCATCATAATGCATGGTTTTTTTTACAAACACTTAAAACAGCAACTAAACTATCACTTCCCGGGATACTCTGGATACCAGCGACGTAACAGCAGTGGCGCCGCTTTTTTCACCACACTCAGTGGGGCATTTCCTCCAGGGGAATTTCCTCCTCCAAAGGATGCCAACCGATCAGGATTGTCTTTACTTTATCCTTCTAAGTTGTCAACAAGGAAGCAGCACGTACACTCTTTAAAGGTCCCCTGACATGCAAAATAAACTTGTTATTTATAAATTAACTTGACCTTCCTAGTGAAGAAATCACCCATGTTTTTTTTTTTTTATCAAAAATGGGATAATTACAGCAATATTTCGATCATTTCTGGACTATTCACAACTTGCTATGCCCCGCCCCTAAAAAAATGGACTTCAGCGAATCTCTGCGTGACGTCACATACAGTAACTCGCACAGAGTGGATTGACTCGAGTCGAGACGTCGCGCGCCTTATACAGTACCTACAAATGCATTTTGCACATGTTGGTGCAATCTCTGTGATCGACTTAATTCCAGTGATTGTTTCGCGAAAGTTTTAAATAGTTTTGCCGTACTTTCGAAAATGCCTGCAAGATGTATCGTAGCAGGATGCAGCAATACAAGCAAAGACGGTGTAAGCCTTCATGTATTCCTGAAAGATGATAATCGTCGGAGAATATGGACATCTAAAGTGAAGGTACTGCTTCCATTGGCATGCTATTCATTAACATTCAGCCAAAATGCTAGCCTGGTGTTGGCTCAGTGGTTGGGTGGCGGCTTGGGATCCTTGGGTCCTGAGTTCAAGCCCCGTCGACCGCTGAATTAATACACCAGGGGTTGACTCAGCCTGTCATCCTCCGAGGTCGGCGAAATGAGTACCAGTTCCAGTGTGTGTACTGGTAGAGGGGCACTGCATCAGCGACACAGTCGCGCTTCAAGAAATGATAGCTACCCCGGCAGCTAGCTGCCATACGACCACACCAGCAGCCAAAATGCTGTAATAAAAGAAAAGGGAAAAAAGTGTTTGCACAACAATTAAAGACAAATGTATCTGTCCTATTACACTGCCTCATACCTCGGGACTCTTACGCATTGACTTATACATTGTGTGCATGCTAATACAAGTTACTTGTCAACTCGAGATCTCTAGAGTCTAGACTAGTCCGATAAATCCGTCGTCCGTCTGACTAGGCCGATAAATCTGACGTGCTGTAGCTTTATTTTATTATTCTCTTTTTTTCATTGTTTTCTACTGGTGCTACATGACGACAGTAGGAATAAAATAAATAAAATGCAACAAAACGTCAGATTTATCGGACTACTCTCGACAATTGTGTCACAAGGTGTGTTCTGCACACAAGTTTTTCGTATCCGACATCGAGATTGCTTCGTTTTATGCGCGGAGAGATACGGCCGATGACACGGGCTGGCCTTGTTTGTGATTAATTCGCGCGGAGAAACATGTCCGCTGCGTGGTCACTCACCTCACTAAAATATTTCTGATATCGAGCAGTATGCAAGTCGAATTTACATTATTGAATTACGAAGAGGATTTAGTCTAACCAGTTGTTATTTCCGAGTCTTCCTTCGATGTCCTCCCGATCATAATTAACTCCGGGAATTTCATCGCCATTTTCCTCTGCTTGTCCTGCTTCGTGCTCGAACTGGTAAGGCCGTATTTCATTAAAGCTGCCTGAACTTCACCTCCCGCGACTACGTTATCCGACAATTCTCCATGTGATTCAGACCAAAATCCTTCATTTCTCTCACACTCACTGTTGTAACCAGACAAGTGAACGTCCATGTCATCCATTATTCAAAACCAAATGTTCGATTTTTTTAAAGCAGAAATGAACGAAGCGATTGAGTGACCAATCAAATGTGGAAACACACAGGAAGCCAATAGAATCACGTAGACCACCAACCCCAGTAATTTACGTGCAGCCTTTGACATATGTACGTGACGTCATGTGGGTTACGCCCCTTTCAGGAGAATTTTTAGGGCGTTCCCGAAGACGTTTGTTTTTTTAATTTTACATTTTACAGAGAGTTTTGTGAAAAAACATTGTCAGATCTGAAATCACGATGAAAAACTCCTCGAGGACATATATAAATGAAATTTCATACTTTGGCAAGTCAGGGACCCTTAACGTCTTTGGTATGACTTGGCTGGGATTTGAACGCCGACTTCGCAGACTCAGAGTGGATGCTCTAACCATTACACCACCGAGTCTGGTAAGTTTGAAGTTGTTTAAAAAAAGCTTTTTTATAGAGGAAGATGATTGTAATACGAGATACCACTGGATAGTGCTATATCATACACAAATACATAGAGAGAAATGTGGGTCTTCCCCCTCCCCCAGATATGCTATCCCGACAGAAACCACACTTGGGTACCCTTAGGCGACATGCAAATTTTGTTGTATTTAGTTGTGTATTATATTATTTATATTGATTATATGCACACCACATGTATAATAAAATATAATTATATATATATATATTTACGAATTCGCGCCGCCGGCGTGCGATCGGCCGCGTACCTCTAATCGCAACCGCGTCGCCCACCGGACGGACAATTCAGTCGTGACCTTCCGGAGCTAACGCCGGAACCCTGTCACGGGTGGGTCTTCAACCCCACCACGGCCGTGCGAATTGTCTACCCGCGCAAGATAGGGTCACTCGCCGAATTCGATATACCTAAGTACCTGCGCGGGAGCCGACCGGGCAGCCGTACCTTGACGCAGGTCGGCTTGGGACACGAACCGCTTAAGCGGTCCGTTCCGTTCTGCAGTGATAACGAGCGGGTATTATCGCCGACCTCCCCTCGATTCTATTTAACGGGTGTTTGAAACCCCTTTATTTCGCGCGAAGATGGCTTTTCGGGAAGGGACGCAACGAACGGGATACATTCAAACCAGGCACATTTATTTAGACAAACACGTATGCAGGCAAATAGGGAACAAAAGCAAAACACGCATGCAGTTCATTTATGAAGATTGCGGGACGTACGCATGCAACTATACAGCCAAACACAATGCAAAGGAAAGGGATAATACCGTCTATCTATTATGTACAGTCACTTATACAGTTTTACTTGACAGACGGCGCCACGACAACATTCATTCAAAAGCCAAAAAGAAAAGGACCCCCTCACAGACAAGTCAGGCTGGACCACTTGGGTCTTTATGACGCGGGACCTGGAAGACCGAACGGGTCCCGCGAGACCGTAGCAGGTTACCTGCACCCTCGAGGTGCCTCGGTGGTCGGCGAGCTCTCTCCGGCACTCTCCTCCTGACTGCGTGGCAGAGACTATACCCTCGCGACTTTGTGCCCAGAGGGAAAGGCAGCACCTCTACGTCGTCCACCCCAGAAGGCGAAACCACCAAAGCACGAGCTTGGACCGCACCAGCGACGGACCACACCTGCGACTGACCCGAACACCGACTCAAAAGACAAAGGACCAAGACCAAGTTCCAGCTCGAAAACCACCAAAGAAAGACAGACAAAGGCCACCCGAAGACCAAGACACGAAGCTCGCGTGCTGTCCGCCTTATATCCCCTGGGGCTCAGCGCTTCGCCCCTCCCCGTTTCGGCTCACTCCCTCGAGCCTTTTCGAGAAGCTTCTCGAAAAGAGGCGTTCCTCAGCTCCTAGCGCCTCATTCCTCGTATCCACCAATCGCGAGCGAGCTGCCTCGCCCTTCCACTGACACCAAAGCGGAGAAAAAAAGGCGGGAAAACCGCGCACCATTGAGGTTCTTTTCTCGGTCTTTTTACTCGCGTTCTCGGACAGTTTCGACGCGAAAGGGTTGTAGCGTGGTTTGTGGAGGATGGTGTTTGATAGCTGGCGTAGGGCGAAGATGGTTAGATGGTGGCGTACTTGTTGTGGCGATGTAGCGTGGTTGGCGTTGTGGCGTGTGTGGTGTGGTTGTTGTTGGCGTTGTGGTTGTTTGGGGGGCGAAGTTGGTTGCTGTAATGGTGGTCGTGATATGGTCGGTCCAAAATAACGATAGCAACAGAAAAACCTACCTCAAAGGGTCACAGCCCGGTGAACACGAAGAATTCCTCTAAACAACGGTGGGGAAACCTATCTGAACACTCACTTACCAGGATAACTGATCTAAAGAACCTTTATGGTGTTCTGCGAATTTCCACAGCCGTAACAATATATATATATATTTTTTTAACTTTTTCAAGCATATGTAACAACCACGAATTGAGCTTTATCTAAATGTTACTAAAACTCTCATCTTGTGGATATAATATATATATACATATGTATGTATGTTCCTGAAATACAGCCAAAATGGTACACGATAGTACAAAAATTTTAGGGCACCTTGCTCAGCATTCGCCTGCGGTGTGCAGTATCAAGTTTCGTTCAAATCAGGAAACAAAATAATTATTAAAAATCAATTCCCGATTCAGTAAAGTACTCTTCGGGAGAATTCGATCAATGCCAACGACCTCAGCGGTATAGTTCGCTGGAGCTATCTTTTTTTTTTTCCTTAATGATTTTTCCATCAACCGCTGTCACAACGGGAACCCAATGGGTTCATGGGTCGTCTATAGTAGTATATTAGATAAAATGGAATGGTCCACAATACAATTTGGCAGATTTAATTAACTTTTAAAATCGTACCATGTGCACTGTGCAGGTAAAATGTATGCAGATGCGATATCAATCTCTTCTGCATCCAAATATTATTAATGTTATAAAATAAATTGCCACTTTCATATCGATTAAAAAGGACAGGGTTCACACAGTTCTTGAAACTCCTCGAAAGCCTGGGAAAACTTATTCAAATCCTTGAAATTCCTGGAAAATTGCGCAAAAAGAAATAATCTGCCAGGCCCCGGTCTTCCGGAATTGTAAATTCCTCCAGTTTCTTTAAGAGAACACAGGAATTACCAAATTTAACCTACCCCAGGGATTCACCTTTAAAGCCTGCCAAAATGGTTTCTCAGTCCGGACTGGATGCGGAGCTAATCCTAATCCCTGTTGATTGCATGGTGCTAATTTAGCTGCTAAATTATTCTTGAGTTAACTCCCTCTAATTCCTTCATGGCCTCTGGCATTATCCATTCAGACCAGAAACATTTGAGGACCCCTTGGGACTTTACTAATACATTTTTTTTTCTTTGATGGGGGAGATGACACAATTTTTGCCTGCTGCAGATATGGGATTGATTATTAGCCACGGCACAAAATATATTTGCCCCACCTCCCCTGCTATCCCCTGATCCTCGCCCCTCACCACCCCCTCCCCATTCCCCGAGGCTACCCCAAAGAAAGCAGGTGTTTCTAGTTACTGAAGTATTCAATGGAATATGAGTGCAGACATCCACGAGGCTGAACAGCTTATGCTTTGTATCCACTGAAGGGCCAGATCTGTATCCAGACCTGAACCAAAATCTAATCTGCTTGTTCTTGTCACCTAACCAACTCATCCACCTACTTTTGTCATTACTCGTCCACAAATTCAAATATCATGTCATAAATTGTTTTGGCCCCATCTCTCAATCCTCATCTGGTTTTGGCCCCTTCTGGTGAAGAATCACTTTGAAAATTAAAAATTCTCAGATCCGGATTCAGATCTTTACCAAAATTGAATTAGTTCTTCCTTGTCCCACACCCAACCTGTCCACCAAGTTTTGTCTGAATACGTCCATAACTTTTTGAGATATCCTGCCATATATCGATTTTGGCATGATCTCTCAATGGTGAAGAATCATTTCAATTCTAGTGTTCGGATCTTCACCAAAATCTAATCACTTCATCCTTGTCACACACCCAACCTCTCCATTAAATTTTGTCCAAATACATTCACAACGTTTTGAGATATTTTGTTCACATACAGACAAGGGTGAAAACATAATCTCTGCCCACTTTTGGTGGTGGAGGTAACAAGGTTTCATTCTTATTCTTGTGGTTTATTCCAATGTCACTTGTTACTTAAAACGTTTCCATGAAAATTCCTGGAAAACAACTTTTCTGTCCTGGGAAACTCCTGGGAATTTGGTCTGCCATGGTTGTGCGAACCATGACTGATCAGTCAACATTACGTCATATCATTGCAAGTTGTGGTGATGTGATGCTTTGATCAGACTGGATTTGGTTTTGCAGCTGTTTGAATACAGCTGATGTATTTTAGCCTCATTTACTCTTCAGGCAGTTGCATGTTGAATGTGGCACTTTCTAATGAGGCAGGAACTGCTGGATTTGTTGGCAGGAGCCTGGCACTTTACTAATTAGAGAGCTCATAGAACACGATACCCCGCACAGTGTTCAGGTAGACACAGTACGGTATTTCAGTTTCAATAAAATGATTTTATCCATCATTAAAAAAAAAATTCTGGAAGTTTAGTGCGATTGAAGTAGTCCAGAAGCAGTCCCAAACACCACCCTTATACACCATCCCCATTGAACCTTTATTAAGCCTCCCCCTATACCTATAGCAAAGGCCATAGGGGAAGGCTTCTTGCTGATTTTGGGTTTGTTTCTACAATTGGTGCTCCCAATATTTAATGCTACCACAGTTTTTTTTTAGACCCTCTCGGAGTACTAAACCACCACTTAGAATTTTAAAATTATTATTTATTTATTTTCTTCCTGCACTCGAGCTGCATCTCTGAACCGGCTGTGACTTTTTGAATGAAATTTTGCATCAAAAATATGACCGTTCATCCTGAAGTCAGTAGCAACAATCGCTCAGACCCCCCTGGACCCTGATTTTTTTTTTAAATAATAATTTTTATTTTTATTTCATGAACAAACTTTGGTACATCACTGGTGATGAAAGTTGTCAAGTTTCTTTGAAATCGTGTGTGCAGTTTCACAGAAGAGAGCAAACACCTATTTAGGGGGGTGCAGGAAACCCCCCCCGCCCTCTCCCCCCATCCCCCTCCCCCTGATCCTGTTTTATTTTATTTTATTCCGTGAACAAACTTTGGTACATCATGGGTGATTAAGGTTGTGGTCAAGTTTCATCAAAATTGTGTGTGTAGTTTCGGAGAAGAGAACAAATACTGTTGGACCCCACTATTCGTGCGGGATACTTTCCTTTAAAATGCCACGAATGTCGGGGCATTGCTTAAATTTTTATTTATTTATTAAACATGGTTTAGGCTTGTGGAAGAGCGATTACAAGTAACAAATTGGGACACAACATATCAAAGGGAACAGCAGGGCGGAGGGAGAAAGTCATAGACAGACAAACAAGGGATGCAGGTAATGATGAGGGGGTAAGGGAAAATGCAAAGGGTGGACAATATTGAATACATAAGCAAAATTGTGTTTGACCAGTTTGTGATATATATTTTTTTTTTTTGTAAGGTCTGAGGAGAGGGAGGAAGCTGCTGCCTGTCTGTCAGAAGAATGAGAGATGTCAAGACAGAGAGTGGAGTTATCAGCAGAGATAGAGGATTTTCCAGAGAGCCAATGAGATCATTGATGAAGATTAGGAATAATATGGGGCTGAGAACACTGTCTTGGGGTACTCCAGCTTTGAGAGGGGGAGGAAATAAAAGGGTTCTGTTGAGAGCCACATGTTGTCTATAAGAGTGGAGGAAGTCTGCAATCAGAGTGGAGTTGGCCTTGGATTCCACAGGCAGACAGTTTGGAGAGCAAGGCAGGATGCGTGACTGTATCAAAAGCTCGAGATACGTCCAGAGAGACTGGCCTGATCTCATGTCTGATATTGAGGACCTCCACCATTGTTGGGAGAGTCGAAGCAGCATGTCCAAGGTAGAGTGACCAGGTCTGCATCCGAATTGATGATCTGAGGTGCTGTTGGAGAAAAGGAATGATTTCATCTCATCTGTGATTATTGATTCCATGACCTTGCTGATGATTGGAAGTACAGTAAGATAATTGGGTTGTAGTTAAGGGGACCTTTTTTTGTAATGCTGTGATGTTGGCTGATTTCCAATTTCCCAGGTGGATGGATATCGGAGGCCAGTCCAGAAGTACAACAACAAAATGCGAATATGCAAAATGTGAATGTGGAAGCAGGTCACACTTTATGGCCTGCAAATACGTGGAGTCTGTGAATAGTGGGGTCCAATAGCACCTATTTTGGGAGGTTTAACCCCCCCCCCCCATAGACCCCTTTAAGGAGCGTTCATTTTGATGTGGTCGATACACTTTGGTATATCACGGTATTGTGGTAGAGTCTGAAGCCTTGGCCTTGCGTCAGGTGTGCTTATATATTCTTTATTTATTAGACATCCTACAGACGTAAATGCACTCGTTTTACTCTGTACACATTGCACATCGTGCAGCAAATTTCACCTTCCTGTGCCTTTAATTTGTTGTTTAAAAAAACAAAAAAATGCTCTGTACACCTCCTATGAGGCCTGGTTGCAAGTTACCATCTATATTTCCAATCAGAGATGTAAATACTCTTTTTTTGGAAAATGTTTTTCAATTTTTGTTTTTATGCTGAAAAATAAATATCCTGACCGTGGTAAATACACAGTCGTATTAAAAGATTGGCCTTTAAGACCCCACTCAAATCATCCTCATGAAGGGGGACAGACAAATGCACACTCTGTTTTATATAAGTGTATTATCGTCATCACCATTGTTTTGATCCTTGTTTTTTGGGGGGCCATTGAGGTGCAATTTAATTATGAAATGTGATTAATGCTTTTATTTTTGATTATGGTTCTTCTAAAAACAGATGGAAAGTTCTATAGTCTATATCAATGAAGTCTCTCACCCATTACGATAGCGGTGGTCCATAACTCTCACTTGCTGATCACAGCTGTTTGCAACTGGGAATACAGATAAGAAAGATCCCTCACCAGTTTAGAAGAAAAGCTAAAGCTATATTTATCAATTGCAGAACCAACTCACAGTGATCCTTCATGGACCATTTTTGTTGTTATTGTTATTATTTTTGTCTATTAACCTATTTTGGGTCACACGGCCAGCCCTGAGGTTGTTCTGCAGTCCTAATGTAAAGTTTTAACTGTGTTTCAAACTGGCAAGGGATCTTTATTGAGTACATGAAGCCTATTTTGCAGGTGAATTCTTGTTCCTAATTTAAGGGTGAATGCTGATGCTTTTGGATTTTTTTTCAGGCAATTTTATTTGGCTCGTCTCTGAAAATAGATAAATTAGATGGTTTGAATCAACTTCTTCATTCGTATGCAGCCCAAGGCTGCGGGGTCGATTAGTTGGCTGAAGTACGGCTGTGCCGCTGATGCAATGCCCTCTGTGGGTTAGGGCAGGAATTTGGAATTTGTTCATAGCTTGCCGACTCTTCACGAAGGGCACCATGGGGTCTTTAATATCAACCAACTAATGCTGGCAGGCGAAACGCCTGTTTAACCTCCATCCGAGTGACTGCACCAAAATTGATGAATCCCCTGCCAGTGAAACACCAGGATGACAGTTTACGGTTGGGTCGGGATTCAAACCCAAGCTAGACAGCTTAAAGGCGAGTGTGCTTACCTCGTGTCCATCCTGTCGTTTGAATCACTGATGGAATAACAGAGTAGCTGTCCAGCTACCTAAATTAAAGTCACACATTTTTGTTTTGTTGTTTATGTTCTACCCCCATTCTGTTCCCCCCCTCCCCCTCCAGCACACGAGGAGCATGATGCCTTTGAACGGGGGCGGACGAATCGGAAGCACAACTTTAACCGTACTCAAGACTAAATGAAGAAGTGAAAAAAAAAGAGGATGGGTGAGATTGTGGTTTGAGGTTGTGGGGGAGGGTTGAGATTACATAGGTTTGATCAAGGGTAGGACATTTTGCATCAGGACTGGAAACCACACATACTGTACGGTACTTTTGAGGTTTTTTTTTTTTTCTACTCTATTTTTCCATCTACCTTAAGTGCCGGTGGTAAACTTCTTCCTTTTTCTCTCTGCTTCTGCTTCATTAAGAACAGATATCAAACAAGTGCTGCCACTTTCTGGTGGATGTTGTGGCAGTGGTGCTCAGTTGAGGACGTAGCCAGGATATTTTTGGAGGATGTATAAAGAGCACGACCGTTTTCCGAATTGCATTCGTCCATCGCTATTGTTTAATCTCATTTTGATCACTTTATTTTAAACCTTCCGTCGTGAAAAATAAAATCTGGATGCAGTTTTTTTTAAACTATCGATCTACTCAGAAGACCTCAACTTGAAACTTGTACGTGTACTCTTCGTCATCCTGCCGTGGCGCAACCTCCAAATGAATTGTGTGTGTGTGTGTGTGCGTGCGTGCGCAAAAGTCAACCCAATGGGAATATTGCAAGAAAGTCTTTTGATGCGGGGTGATGTTTGCAAATTTTAAATGTACGTTGTCACATGTGTGACAAGGTTCTTTTATTATGGTTGCCTGATGTGCTACTGCCTCTGTCAGTAAGGTTAACGTACCTTTTGGCTAATCTTATTGACGTTTCCCTTTGGCCTGTCGATGCAGGTGAAATGCTGTTTCTCTTGTGTGTGATTGATCGTTTTTAGCCAGACTTTTTCTTGTTGTGCTGGGAATTACCTTTCTATTTTAATGGCACCTTATATACATAAAATTGAGCATTTTCAGATTTCTAAGTAGCCTATAGCCGGCTACATTGATTGCAATAAGCCTTTTGAGATGGGAATTGATTTTGCAATTAGCACAGTTTAAAGGAATGTATTATTGTCCATGTTACAAACGAGCACCATTTGACACAATTATTTACCTGTGATTGTTCTTTTTATTATTGATATTTGAAGTATTGTAGATTACTTAATCTTTTTCTTTTTTTGTTTTTTTTTTAACATCGCACTTGAATTCACATCGATTTGGACAGGCATCAACATTAGGGATACAACTTTTTTGCAACTCCATAGTCCTGTATCATATTCTGATGAGCTTTTGCTAGAAAACACAATGAAAATCATTTTTTTGTATTTGTTCAAAAAGTTCACCCATGACTAACTTTGAAATTTGCATGACTTGCATGACCTTAATTGCTCGCTCACAGCATTGATTGCTTCTGCTGATGTTTAGTTTTGATGGCTCTTGTTTCCAGTGATTTGTAAGGATTTCAAAGCAGTCTTGCAGGGTAGTAAGGCTTTTTTTAAAGTAAATAAATAATTAAACAGGGTTCTAGTTTTTGGAAATCCACCAATGCAACTGAGTATAAAAATTTCAAAGTTAGTCATGGGTGAACTTTTTGAACAAATACAAAAAAACATTGATTTTCTGTTTTTCTAGCAAAAGCTCATCAGAATATGATACAGGACTATGGAGTTGCAAAAAAGTTGTATCCCTAATCAACATATTACTGAAAGGGACGGCCTACAGCTATTTCCTGATATCGCTTTTGGATTCAAATGTGATTGTTTGGAGTACGGCATTTTGGTAACACCTCTATCGTGAAGCGTACTTAACAGGTTACATTTATTTGATCACGTGTGCTTTGTGAAGGTTGGTTCATGGAATGCACTGCTCTGTTTGGTTCTCTCAAAGCTTTTGATGTCGCACCGAGATGTCGACTGCATACGTGTCTACAATATTCAGTCAAAGTGCACCTAATGACCAAAATCGGTGCTTGAGGAGTATGAATCGTGCAATGGGTTGGCAGAATGGCTTGGAGATATGCACACTCACTTCTAAGCTGTCTAGCCTGGGTTAGAATTCCGACTCAGCTAAAACTCTCATCCCAGTGTTTCATAGACTGGATGATTCGTCAATGTGGATGCCGTCCCTCGGATGGACTTTAAACTGGGCACCCCATCTGCCGGCTCTTTAAGCATATTAATGCTATGTATGTTTGACGTCATTGAAATTAAGCAATTGAAACAAAGCTTTCTAATTGACAAATGTAGTGCCACTTTTATTTTGAGGCCTTCATAACCATCTACATGTCACAAATGCATTTATTTCTTTCTTTTGGATGTTTTATTTTCTATACTTCCTGTAATTCACCTTTTTCATCGAATGATGCTTGTTTCATCGTTTCCCGCATTTTCTGACGAGCATGTTAACCGCATAATAATGCACGTATGTAATCCTAATGTATCTGTCGAGTTTTCCTTTTTCACAGTTGTGATGGCTGTTTGTTTTCCCAAATCGTGGCCAAGTAATTTGGTCCAAACATTGTCAGGTTTCTCCATTAACATGCAGGATTAATCTTCCAATAACAGAAATAGGTTTTCTTACACTTTGTTGGGAATGGGGTCAAATGTAATCCTTTGTTAGAAACATTTCTTTCATGTAAATACATGATTGATAGCTTTGAGGATTGCAAAATATTTATTTCCGATAATTTGAAAGACTCTTGAATAGCAAATCGAAAGTGCATCCTTTTGCTAACTCTGGTCAACCTCTCATATGCCCGAGGTAACCTTCCATTTTCTTGGAAGTCAAGAACATCACTGCTTTACACAAACTCGAAGGGCACTCGGTAGAGTGCATACCATACCGCCACCATGTAATGCCTGATCCACGAGAACATTTCGGGCCCAATACATTTTTGAAATATCATGCTATACAGAACTATATCGTTTTTAGCCCTATCTCTCAATGATACAGAATCAGTGAAAAAATTATAGTAGTCGGATCCAGAAGCAGATCTTCACCAAAATCTAATCAGTTCATCCTTGTCACATACCGAACCTGTCCACAAAATTTCATCCGGATCCGTCCACAACTTTTTGAGATATCTTGTACACAGACAGACAGAAAGGGGTGAAAACATAACCACCTTCACCTTCAGTGGCAGAGGTAAAAAGGATTTTACAACAAGTCCATCTCAACTGCAGGCCTATGAGCTTTTTAATTTTTAAAAATATATACAAGGTATAAGGCACGTAATGGAGCTGACACACACACACACACGCACACACACTGTATGAAAGCATGGCAGGTATTTTGCACAGTGTATATGTGTGTGTGTATATATATATATATATGTGTGTGTGTACACACACACACACACATATGGACTTACTGACGAGAAAAAAAACAACACTGAACACAGCCACCGAGGTGGCGGGAAGTGCCGTTACTTCCCTGGGCACTCTGGATATCAGTGACATCACAACAATGGTGCCGCTTTTCTCAACGCATTCAGCGGGGCATTTCCTCCTCCCCGTGGATGGCTACCAATGGGGATTGATTGTCTGTGCTCTATCCTTTTAAAGATGAATCATGTCTCATCTTTCTGGAACATTCGGACACATTTACGCAAAATAATAGGTTCGTAACTGATATAGTTTTTAGTGTATGGGAATTATTTAGGGTTTTCGAATAAAATAAAATAAAATAACCCTGTATGTATAATGATGTAATAATGTGGGTGGAGGCATATCTTGCAACGTTGAAGAGTGCCCTTCTAGTTTAAAATGGTACTTGCTGCTTCCTTACTTGATGCTCAGCATTTAAAGGATGTAGCATGGACAAACCCCAAGTGTTGACATCCATGGAGAGGAGGAAATTCGAGCTTGCCCTACTTAGTGTGGAGAGCAAAACGACGTTCTCATAAAAGATTGTGTCTCTGGTGCCCAGAGCTCTCTGGGAAGTGACATCACTAACAGCTGTATTTTTCCTGAAGATAAACGTGTGTGTGTGTGTGTTCAGTTCCACTCCAGTTACACTACCTTAAATCCTGTACCACTCAAACAAGCCTCAAATCCTGTAAACAGAATTTTAAAAAAAAAAGGTTTTCATATACATTGTTTTGTGGAGAATGAGCAACAGGTCTGCTTTTCGGCCTGCACCACATGCCGTTAAGGAAACAATTGACATTGATCGTGTATGAGAGCATGGCAGGCATTTTGCACAGTGTATATATATATATACACTCACTATGATATACCATTGGTTCAGCTATTAATTTGAGTTTAACTGTGGTTCAATTGCATTGATTATTTTCTGGCCACATGAGCTGAGGATTTGCGTATTTATTTTGTTTTATTTATATTTTCAAATCAGTCCGCACTTGCCACGATGTAAAGCCGAGGCCACATCAACTGATTTCTTCCAACACGACGTAACTCGATGGTCATGAGATAATCATAGTAAATCGTGCAAAGTTGCCGTGGCAATGACGCG
The DNA here is from genome assembly GCA_035128595.1 of Eptatretus atami. NCBI lineage: Eukaryota > Metazoa > Chordata > Myxini > Myxiniformes > Myxinidae > Eptatretus > Eptatretus atami. Next base: position 15,813,622 of record CM068961.1, on the reverse strand, counting down.
TCAAGCCATGCTAACCGATGGCAAAGGACTGGTCATTCGTTGTGGGTTCTGCCACAAAAACCAAAAAGGCAAGTAATGATTGGTCCCTCTGGCATACGTCAAAACTGTAGTGGTGCATGTTGACAGGGCAGTAACAAAAGAAGAATTAAATGGCACTGGTGAAATCTCACTGGAAGAAGTGTCTTAATTTTGCTGGTTTTGCTGGTCAGTTGGATGCGATGACGTCCGAGTAATTTAGTGGATGCTGTGGATCCAGCAATGGTTTCTGTGGCATAAAGGAATTGGTTTTAGAAATATGGTTTACATAAGCTTGAAACGTGATGTGCGAAGCAGGTTTTTCCTGAATTAGCTCATCCTCGTGTTCTTCAGTCCAGAAGTTTGCCATTTGGTTCGGGCAGAAAGTGTTGAAGCAGTGCTGCTCGATGATTGGCTCAGTGGGAGCATATTCATCTTGTCATATCATCAGGGCAGCCGCACCAACCACCGAATAACAGCTACGACCCACCAAGACCGAACATGTAAAATTGGTCCAATCGGGCCTGACTCGATGCAACCGCAACGCAATTTTACACAACCGGCTGTCCACACTAACAAATTTTACAAGACCACCAACTGAGTTGCATCATGTTGGAAGAAATTGGTTGGTGTGGCTTAGCCCTTTTGGTAAACCTTTGGTTTGTCTTTCTTTACACTCAATTATTTGCAACATCTAAATTGATAGTTTGTTTTGTAGAATCTGTCTCTGTCTGTCTGTCTCTTCTGTCTGTGTCTTGTCTCTCTGTCTCTCCTCTCCTCTGTCTGTGTCTCTGTCTCTCTGTCTCTCTCTCTCTCTGTCTGTGTCTCTGTCTCTCTCTCTCTCTCTCTGTCTGTGTCTCTCTCTGTCTCTCTCTGTCTGTGTCTCTGTCCTCTCTCTCTGTCTGTGTCTCTGTCCTCTGTTCTCTCTCTGTCTTCTGTCTGTTGTCTCTGTCTCTGTCTCTCTCTCTGTCTGTGTCTCTGTCTCTGTCTCTGTCCTCTCTCTCTCTCTGTCTGTGTCCTCTTCTCTGTCCTCTTCTCTCTCTCTCTGTCTGTTCTCTGCTCTCTCTGTCTGTGTCTCTGTCTCTCTCTCTGTCTGTGTCTTCTGTCTCTCTCTCTTCTCTCTCTCTCTCTCTCTTCTCTCTCTCTCTCTCTTCTCTCTTGTCTCTGTCTCTGTCTCTGTCTCTGTCTCTGTCTTCTGTCTCTGTCTCTGTCCTCTGTCTCTTGTCTCTGTCTCTGTCTCTGTCTCTGTCCTCTCTCTGTCTCCTCTGTGTCTCCCTCTCTGTCTCTCTCTGTCTCCCTCTCTGTCTCCCTCTCTGTCTCCTCTCTGTCTCCCTCTCTGTCTCCCTCTCCTCGTCCCCTCTCCCTGTCTCCCTCTCTTGTCTCTCTCTGTCTCCCTCTCTGTCTCCCTCTCTCTCTCTCTCTCCTCTCTTCTCTCTTCTCGTCTCTCTCTCTCTGTCTCTGTCTCCTGTCTCTCTGTTCTCCCTCTCTGTCCTCCCTCTCTGTCTCCCTCTCTGTCTCCCTCTCTTGTCTCCCTCCTGTCTCCCTTCTCTGTCTCCTCTCTGTCTCCTTCCTCTGTCTCCCTCTCTGTCTCCCTCTCTGTCCTCCCTCTTGTCTCCCTCTCTGTCTCCTCTCTGTCTCTCTCTCTGTCTCTCTCTCTGTCTCCCTCTCTGTCTCCCTCTCTGTCTCCCTCTTGTCTCCCTCTCTGTCTCCCTCTCTGTCTCTCTCTCTCTGTCTCTCTCCTCTGTCTCTCTCTTTCTCCCTCTCTGTCTCCCTCTCTGTCTCCCTCTCTGTCTCCCTCTCTGTCTCCCTCTCTGTCTCCCTCTCTGTCTCCTCTCTCTTGTCTCCCTCTCTGTCTCCCCTCTCTGTCTCCCTCTCTGCTCTCCCTCTCTGTCTCCCTCTCTGTCTCCTCCTCTCTGTCTCCCTCTCTTGTCTCCCTCTCTGTCTCCCTCTCTGTCCCCTCTCTGTCTCCCTCTCTGCCCCTCTCTGTCTCCCTCCTCTGTCTCCCTCTCTGTCTCCCTCTCTGTCTCCCTCTCTGTCTCCCTCTCTGTTCCCTCTCTGTCTCCTCTCTCTCCTTTCTGTCTCCCTCTCTGTCTCTCCTCTCTGTCTCCCTTCTGTCTCCCTCTCTGTTCCCTTCTGTCTCCCTCTCTGTCTCCTCTCTGTCTCCCTCTCTGTCTCCTCTCTGTCTCCCTCTCTGTCTCCTCTCTTCTTCTGTCTCTCCCCCTTCCTTTCTCCTCTCTGTCTCCCTCTCTGTCTCCCTCCTCTGTCCCCCTCTCTGTCCTCTCTGTCTCCCCTCTCTGTCTCCCTTCTGTCTCCTCTCTGTCTCCTCTCTTGTCTCCCTCTCTGTCTCCCTCTCTGTCTGTCTCTCTCTCTCTCTCTCTCTTCTCTCTGTCTCTCTCTCTGCTCTCTCTGTCCTCCTCTCTCTCTGTCTCTCTCTCTCTGTCTCTCCTCTCTCTGTCTCTCTCTCTCTGTCTCTCTCCTCTGTCTCTCTCTCTCTCTCTGTCTCTCTCTCTCTCTGTCTCTCTGTCTCTGTTTCTGTTTCTCTCCTGCACATATTTAAGAAGAGAATTTTGAGAATGTGCTTGAAGCTTTCGCACTCCAATGTTCACTTCTCATTGGAACCGATTTGGAATGGCAGACCAACTTCAATTGCTTTCGCAGCATATAGACTATCACCTTGATTCGTCTTTTATATTTTTGAATGGTTTATTTGTAATAAAAATATATTGTTGCGATTTAATTTCCAAAGCAAAACCACAATAGGAAAACAGGAAAATGCATTTGTGACTTGCTGGTGGACTACGCTGGAGGTTTAAGGAAACGCCTGTTGTTCAATATCTTTTTGATTGTTCATGTTTGGTTGATTTGTGTAATAACCTTACAACAAAGTGCATTTTGACTGCATTAATTGCTTGTGTTTTAAAATATTTTACTTGCTAGTAGATTGTGAAATTTGCCATCACTCAAATGGACAGACTTTCTAGTTGCAATACCTCAAGTATTTTCAGTCTGCCAGTTCAAACAGTCTTCTAGCTGTAATAAAGTTCCAGTTGGTAATAATTAATGTAATGCCAGATTATAAAATTAAAAACAAGTATTTGGTGCTGCGATTTACTGCGTGGCTTTGTCAAATTGTGTGTGAATTGTACATACTGTATTGTAATAAAGAGACTTTTGGCATTTGTTTTACTTTACTTCAAAGTGCTCTGGATATGAAGACTTATTTGAAGTCAATGAATACAATGGCAGACCTTTAATTGCCCCTTTTTATTTTTTGTACCATCAATAGCAGACTTCTGGTCTTCCACCAAGGGTTGTTGCAGGAGCAGCCTAACAAAAACTAGAGTTCATCGAACACCCTAACACACAGTCTTGAGAAAAAAGGACATGGGAAGGATTTGCGAGCAGCAAATTTGAATGGAAGACGTAAAATGCTGTAATATTTTTATTTGGCAAAGTACTGCAAGATGGAAGGGTTTTGAAATTGCCAGGAAGGTGATTTGTGTTCTACTGTAGAGTGTTCGAGTATATAATTAAATTGAAATAAAAAATATTTTAAAGATTGTTGGGTGGGGGGAAATTTTTTTTTGAAAGTTTACCGCCATTTATGCACTGTCTTTTGCACCACCTTATTTACCATGGTACATTAGTTATTCGTGCCTGTTTGTGTCCTTTGACGTCCTTCAAAACAGTAAGTTTCCCCGTTTGGAATGATTTTCAATTTTGTTTCACTGCCAGGCAGACAGACTAGTAAAAAAAATGAAGAATTCTCTCCCTCCTCTCTGCAGATGCATGTTCGGGACAAATTCAGAGCAACATTCAATTTAAATTTATTTGTTCCTCGATCATAAACTGACATTTGTAGATTAAACAGACAAAGTGAACCAATTGCTTAACCCCACTTTTCACTTCACACACATGGGGTAATACAGGATTCACACAGTCCTTGAAATACTTGGAGAAATTAAAAAGCATTTTCCAGAACTGGAAAACTTTTCCAAGTCCTTGAAACTCTTGGAAAATTGTGCAAGTCAAAATAATCTGCCAGGCCTGGGTCGAAATTTTTAATTGAACCGGTCTCTTTAAGAGAACACAAGAGACCATTACCAATATTAACCTCCCCCAGGGATTTACCATTAAAGCCACCCAAAATAGTTTTTCAGTCATGCAGAGTTAAGCCTAAATCGTCAATGTATTCATCCCATGATGCTGATTTTACTGATTAATTATTCCTGAGTTGATCCCCTTTAATTCTACTATTCTATCTGCCCCTCATTTTGTGTTAATGGCCCCTGGCTTTTATCCATTCTGACCAAAAGTATTTGATGACCCCTGGGACTTTACCATTGTTTCGACTTTACACATGTAATTGTAAATCGGCAGGGTTGCTGCAGTGCAGGAAGTAACTGAGACACGTACAGCAATGTACTGTACCTATCTCCACATCAAGGCTGCGTTATGTGGAATCAATCTGTTGGATCATAATCAATTCCTTTGTTTTCAGTTATTTTTTCCATGAGTGATTGTGAACCATGGCTCCGAAGAGGAAATCTTGCGAGTCATGAACCAAGTGCAAAAAGTACAACAAAGTGATGTCTTTGACACACAAAGTGGAGGTTTTGGGTAATCTTGGTTGAGGCAAGAGTGTGTGGCATCACTGTATGGGCAGACATGATGGCATTAACGATCCCAGTATCCACCAAGTAAAGAAATGCACAGAAAACATAAGTGGTTGTGAATGCTGTGGTTCTGTACCGCTCGGGGTGATTCCGGTAAACCGCTCCAGTACATGATGACGCATGAGTTTATTGGTGAGAGGAAACATAACATTATGCATTAAACAGGTTTACTGTTCCACTATATTTACGTTTGATGCCTCTGGTTAGTTTAGTAGAAAAAAATTTTTTTGCTTTTCTATTTCTATTTATTTTTAGGTGCTCTGCTCTTATCCAAACCTATCCATTCCATTTATTGCCATGCTCTTTACAGAGTATCTTCACTGCTGAAGCAGTGACTTGGCAGAAAATACACTGACTGTATGGGTTGCTATTATTGTTCCCAGGAGTCGGTGCTGGAATTTGGCTGAATCGTTAATCTTCCATGTTGCAAAGCATTGCAATTTTGAAGACTACAGCGAAGTCGATGGTGCGCCATTGCAAACCCCCACGCTTCCCACCGAAAGCAAAGTTAAAAGATGGCAAAAAGTTCCATCAGGGTTGACCCAATATCAAATTTCGAGCTAAAAAATTTTCCCCCTGTTTTGAACCCTGTGACCCGAAGTCCTTTGTCTCTGGGGCATGAATGGGGGGTTAAATCCAAAAGCTCATTCCATATTTCATGCGTTCCCTAATAGTGATTGTACACACAAAGTCTCACTAAAAATGTGCCTGTAATTGCAGTTTGGTATTTGACCTTTTGACCCCACCCAGGGGTCAAAAGGTCAACTCTAATGCAGAAACGCATTCATTTCAGTGAGTTGCGTTTTTGGTTGTTTCAAGCAAAACATCGTTTTTAGTTTATGATCCCCACGCTTTAAAAAAAGATAAAAATAAGGGGAGTGTATTGTCATTGCTGTCTCTCTCTGTCTGCCTGTCACCTTGTCTCGTCGAACTGTTGTGCAGAAATTCACCATATATTGTTGTGGAAATGGGCCCTTAGTGGGTTATTAAATATAGGATTAGCCCAGATCCCCCCCTTAAATGCATGTTTAGCCAGGTTGTTCGTTAATCGGATGTTACATGTGTGTCGGGAGGTGTAGCAGGCTGTCCAGTGTTCATACAGTGGTGGTGTACCGAGAGGCGCCTTGTTCTTCTTCCCTCCTCCCCTCCTAACCAGCCCCCACCCGGCGCTCTGACAGTCAGTCAAGACATGCCGGCAACCCATTGGCGGAGGGCTGCTGCAATCTCGAGCGATGGACCAATCACGGGTCCCCGGAGGCGGTCCGAAAAGCAAAGGAAGGGACGGCAGTGTCGGTCGGCGATCTACTTCGAGAGGAACTGCTTTGTCGGTCTGCTATCTGCTTTGTGAAGAGTGGTTTGGTCGGTCGGGGGATCGGCTTTGAAGAGTGGTTTGGCCGGCTGTTCCTCCTCGGTTATGGATCCAGCCTGAGGTCATCCACAGGTTCATCCTGAGTCCAGTCACGGAGCCTCTGACTGTCCTTGCTCACTGCACGGCTCGACACGTCTTGTGATCCCATCGATCCACCTGCGGAGCCCAACACCCAGATTTGGCCTAGTCTGGTGTGCAGGCCAGGCCTGGATTTGCATACTGGACCTTGTGAGAAACCAGCTGGAACATACCATAGATCTTTCTCTCCTGTGCCGTCGACTTCACGGGGGCTGAACGCGCCGAGGCTGGTGCGTGGCAGTGGTGCGACAAAAGGACGTCGTCGCCATCTTGCCACGCGGCGTGCGTGGGTGGTGCCGACAAGAAGGAGGCCGTCGCTGCCATCTTGCCACGCTGCATGCTCGAGCTTGGGCGCTGAATCCGTTGACATCGGCTTCTCACGAGCCGCATTGTGCCTTCGACACTTTTCCTCTCGTCCATGAGGCATCACCAAGTACTCCGTGTCTGTCTGCATGTTGTCTGCATGTTGTCCAGGCCTAAGGTTTATCTCGCTAGGGTTCCCTTCGAAACCCGTATCCATAGCTCCCTAGTTAAGAGCGGGTTATAGATTAATTATAACATTGTCGTGAATGCTTTGCTTGTGTCGTGTTTCCCCGATGTGTCCCTAATAAATCTGGCTGATTCATACGAAAGTTGATGCCTTGAATTTATTCGTGCCGCGCTGAAGACAATCACTCGTTTGGTATTTAAAACCAAACGGCTACGGACTGGCAGACTTCGCTCGCGTCTTCGACAAACCCAGTCTGTAGCCAGGGTCTATATCCCCAACTGGTAAGCCCAGGTGTACTTTGGTATCGTGATCTGAGGCGCGTAACCGAGACCTGTGCCGAACTAGCCGGCGTATATACCCCTGAGACGGCGGTGCTGTTAAGTGACGCCGATTCTTCAACATTTGGTGTCCGGAGCAGGGTGCGAATCCCTCCACCGTCGAATCTATAACAATATGTGGTAGTTATGAAAATCACATGGCAAGAAGGTGCAAGAGCAGTATAATTTTTGGTGCCACACCCTGGGGTGGGGTCAAAAGGTCAAATACCAAAAAATGTAATTTCATGCAGATTTTAAAATGAAACTGTATACACAATCAACATTGGGGGACGTATGAAATATGTAACTTTTTTTTTACGCAATCAACATTGGGGGACGTATGAAATATGTAACTTTTTTTTGGAATTGTGCCCCGGTTCTTGCCCCAGGGGGTGGTGACTTTAGGTTACAGGGGTCAAAACGGGGAAAATTTTTTTTACAGGTAACTCAAAATTCGTTGTTGGGTCATTCCTGGTGGATTTTTTTGCCATCTTTCAACTTTTCTTGAGGTGGGAAGGGTTGGGATTTGCGATGGTGCACCATCGACTTTGACATAGTTAAAAGTGTTCTATCATTATCAATGCTGTTTGCTTGTCAACGCTTTTTTGACTCGAAATTGTCTCCAGAAGGCGTTATGATTCGGGCACTGGCTGATGGAAAAGCAACAAGCTATTTCAATTGAAAAATATGTATTAGAGTAACACTGTATTGCAGTAACTTTCAGCAGTTGGAAATAAATTTGGGAAACCCCATCGCATTCTCCAATGTGTTTTATTGTGTTGAACACAAAAGCAATGTTTCAGCTGCCAACACAAATGCGACGTGAATGTGCCTCCAGCAACCATCAATATGTCAGGTCAGGTATGGGAGCATGCGCTGGAGCAGCACGCTGCTGCGTCCACTTTCCGCCGGTACTCCGGGGGCCTCCATCTGGCCACCCCCCAGACAGATGCCTGGCCCATCCCCATCTTGATGCAGATCAACCTTCTGCAACCATGAGGTATGTGGTCAGCCCGTTGGCCTCCACCACTCACGAGGCTCCCTCGCTGAGAAAATCTGGGGAGCAGGGTCAGCGTTAGGAAAACGAGCCACGTGTTCATACAACCGCAGCTGGCACGGATTATGCGGGAACAAATCTCATCTGAGTCTCTCTCAGCAACTGTTCGTTGGACATAGTCTGATGAGCAATAACCAAGGGTTCAACAAATAGACGTGGAACTGAAGAAATTCAGTTTCCATCTCAGATCCTTAAGTTCCAAGTTTCACATCCATAGAGCAAGATTGACACACCAAGGACTTAAAAACTCAGACTTTGGTCCTGCTTAGGTACCGACTGTTGTGTTCTTTCTTCGGTGTTACGTTTTTTCCATTTATGTTGTTGGTGTTGAATTGCTGGATGTTTGTGTATTGCTGGGAAGGGGATGATTATGTAAGAGGAAGTGGATGGGGAAGTGAGAGAGAAAAGACGTCATCTTAACTAGGTTGGAAATATGTGAACGTTACGTGCTGCGGAATAACAAACTTGCACCTTGCAGTAAATCACATTGTTTAGTGTCTGTTACGTGATGTAACTTTGGTGACTAGGATGGTGGAATTTTTGAACGGCCCCCTTTTTGGCTTTACCTGGTGAAACTGCCCGTTTTGTGGACCAGCTGGTTGACGTCCTTTCATACCTACCTGCTTGCAATGAATCTGCAAGATGCGGCCAATTCATGGAGACGTACTTTGCTCATACACTGTCTGGGCACAGAGGGTCAATGCATTTTTTGACACTGGGCCCTGCGCCCACCGATACTGAAGCCACCGCCATGCTTGCTACATATTTTGGAGCCACGGGAAGCGCTCTCATTCAACGGTTCAAATTCCGACAACAGGGCCAGCAGTCCGGTGAGTCAATTCTCCAATACGTGTCGACATTGAGAGAATTATCACTTCCTTGTAAGTTTGGAACACTGCATGGCAAGATGATTGGAGATCAACTGATCGAGAAAACATTGAGTATACAAGTGAGGGAGAGACTTTCACTTGAATTTGATATAACTTTGCCTCAAGCCACAAAGATAGCCAGTCAAGTGGAAGCAGCTTACCACAGTGCACAAAAACTTACCGGAACATTCTCACCTGGTACAGCTGCAGATTCTACAGTTCACAGAATTCGGCAAATTCTCACACCAACAGGTACAGACAGAGCTCACAGTGCAACATACGCAGCAGTGCCCCACATATTCTACACTGAATTGCATCAACCGTGGGTCCACCAGGCATGCGTCCAGAGCTACTAATTGCCCTGCCCAGGGCCAACGCTGCAGAAAATTTCGCCACTTTGCCAGGTGGTGTTGCTCCACCTCAACACAAGCAACCGCTCAGCCAAAGACCTCACACACTGCACCTGCCAAAATACATACTGTTATTGACTTCATCAAACTTTAAAACGTGTTGTCTTTCTCAATGATGTACATTCCACTGCTCCTGGACACTAGTGCCAAGGTGCCTCTTGAATTTTGAAATGTGCACCCAGTGTTTTTCTGACGACTGCAATGCTGCTCTTCCACCTTCACTGGTTACGGACATGTCAAAATCGATGTGATGAGTACTTCCCACACTCACATTCCACCTTGCAAGAACCGGTGCTAATTTAATGGGCCTCAATTTGTTTACTTGCTTTGGGTTTTCCTTGATGGATTATAGTGGCACAAACATATTGCAAGTCTCCTGGCTTGCACGCTTTGATGGTTTGGGCACCTCCTGCATTTGCTCATCAACCCAAAGTAAATTCTACTGTAGCTCCAGTCATTCAGCCACTACGTTGCATTCCCCTCGCCTTCAGGGACCAGGTAGCGACAGAATTGAACATCTTGCCGTAGGCTGGCATTATCGAGCCTATCAAGGTATCTCCCTGGATCTCCAACCTTGTTCTAGCGAAGAAAAAGTCCGGGGAACTCTGAGTTTGTGTGGACTTGCGTGCTGTGAACAAGGCAATGATTCCCGACAAATATCTGCTTCCAATAGCTGAAGAGCTTACTGCCTGTTTCTATGGCTCCACTATCTTTAGTAAGTTGGACCTATGCCAAGCTTATCTCCAGGTTCCCTTGGATTCAGACAACAGGGACTTTACGGCTTTCGTTACTCATACCGGAGTTTTTTGTTTCACCCATATGCCATTTCGCTTAAGCTCCGCACCCAACTGTCTTCAAAAGATGATGTCATTCATATTCCCCGGCAACCTGGGTGTCTCCTTGTACTTAGATGATATAGTGGCACATGGTCCTAACACCTCAGTACATGATGAATGCTTGGTCCAAGTGTTCCAGAAACTCGCCCAGCAAAACTTAACACTGAATGGTGACAAATGTGTTTTTGGGGTGCCCAAAATAGAATTTGTGAGATTTAAGCTGTCACCTCAAGAGATTTCTCCTCTCCAGTCCAACGTGGAAGTGATTCACTGCATCTCTGAGCCTCAATCTGCTTCTCAGCTTGCCTCCTCCTTGGGCATGACAGCCTACTACATACGGTTCTTGCCACAGTACTCAGCCATCACTGCACTGTTGTGACAGCTTCTTAAGAAGGAAGTCTCTTGGAATTGGATCCCAGCCTGTCAAGCAGCTGTACACATGTTGAAAACCCAGCTCGCTGCAGCCCCTTTTCTGGCTCATTTTGACATCAACAGTGCTATGTTGGTCCCCTATGATGCCCTGGCCATGACATTGGGAGCTGTTCTTTCCCAAGTGCAGGATGGCATGGATAAGCCCATAGCTTTTGCATCCTGTGCTTTGAGCCCCATGGAGCAGAAATATTTCGTGGGGTGGAGAGGCATTGGCGTGCGTATGGGCATGCGAATGCTGACATCTGTATCTGTAGAGTCGGGCCTTTACCCTCAGAACAGATCATCAGGCACTCAGGGCTTTGATGTCCACATCAGGCACGAGACACAAGCCACTCCTTATATAATGGTGGTCAGACTTGCTGCAGCAGTTCAATTTCCAGCTTCAATTCACCCCTGGGCATCACAATACCATTGCAGATCACCTATCCACATCGGTAATGGCTGCTGACACCAGTTTTTAACCAGAGGACACAGCAGGATCTAATCCAACTGTTGCACGGAATCCTTCACGATGTGGTGTCCCTCCCGGAGCTCCAGCGGGCATCTAAGGAAGATCCTCTTCTATGTACCTTGCATTCGTACATTATAGAGAGCTGGCCAGCCCGAGTAGTGGATGAACTGACACCATTTTCCAGGGTCAAAGACGAGCTGTCCTGTTGGAATGATTTTTGTGTGATACGAGGACACCGCACAGTGATGCCAAGTGTGCTGCGTGAGCAGGTGTTAAATATAGCTTATGAGGGTCACTTGGGTGTGGTCAAGGTCAAACACTGTTGCCGTGACTTGTTATGGTGGCCCGGTATTGACCATGACATTGAGACATTGGTAAAGGATTGTACAGCTTGTTGGATCAGTGGCAAAGCTGGACAGCCCGTATCGCCTTCATTGCAGCCAGTTCCCTGGCCGTCTCACCCCTGGGAACACCTGCGACTGGACATTTGCCGAGAAATTTTGGGTGTCCCTCACCATCAACGCTATCTGGTGGTGGCATATGATTTGCATTCCAAGTGGTCTGAGGTTGTTTCCATGCGATCAGTCACCTCCCAGTCCATTATTCACATTCTGGACACACTGATAGCTCGTTGGGGGTGCCGCAGGTCATTACCACTAATAATTGCCCACAGTTAATTTCAGTTAAGTTCACCACTTCTCTCAGCGTCAATGGGATTAAACATATCCGCACGGCACTCTACCACCCACAGGCCAATGGAGGGTTGGAAAGGTTTAACCAAACCTTCAAGAATGTAATTCGAGCACACCTACCTCAAGGTTGTACATTTCAAACAGCCATACTGCAGACCCTCATGCACTGCAGGGAAATTAAACAAACCACCACAGGTGCCTCACCAGCAACGTTAATGGCATGACAGGAGCTACTGCTGCCAATGCACAGGCTTCGACCCTCAGGAACTTTCTCTTCCTCACCGGCTGCCCGCATTGCTGTACAGCTTAGCCAGCAGCTCATGAAGCAACGGTTTGACAAAGTGCACGGATCAAGGCCACCTGTGATACAGGTCCAGCACTGGGTCCGAGTTAAGTATCCTCATCATAAAAACAAGATGCAATCATTCTGCTCCTCCCCGCTTCGTGTTAGCCGACAGCTTGGATCAGTGACTTTGCAGCTTCAGGATGGGTCTCGGTGGCACGCCAGTAGACTGGAAAGTGGTGGCCCCTATAACCCAGCCCTCGAATACATCCAGCCAGCTGGGAGTTTGTATGTGCCCTGCCAATACAGGCAACATGGCTGATATAGAAGGAGGGCTCAAACCTGTGGGGCCATTGCAACGGCTTCAGAGAGTTCGCCAGCGTCCTTGCCGTTTTCGGGATTTCGGGACCTCATTCCACACCTGAACTTGGTGGGAGAGGGGGGAAAGTGTTGTGTTCTTTCTTAGGTGTTTATGTTCTTTCCAGTTATGTTGTTGTTGAATTGCCAGATGTTTGTAGGTTGCTAGGAAGGGGATGATGATGTAGGAGGAAATGGATGGGTACGTGAGAGAGAGGAAACGCCATCTTAATGAGGTCGGAGATATGTGAATGTTATGTACTGTAGAATAAACTGACTTGTGCCTTGAAATAAATCACTGCTTAGCGTTTGTCAAACAACATAACACCTACAGCGACACACCCCATCATCCAGTGAATCCATGATTCCCCAGGCCCGACCCAGACTTCTATTGACCTCCAGCTCCCAACCTGCGGAGACATGAATATCACTGCCAATGTAAGTGAATCTCTCCGTTACCTCAACAGCCTCACCACAGATGTACAGACAAAATAGCAGCATCCAAGATGTCAATGAAAGGCTGGACCTTAGTTTTGACCCAGGAAACCCATAATCCCAGCTGCTCCGATCATCTGAAGATCTAAAATCTCGATGAAAAATGCCTAACGATGTACTTGTGGTGGGACCAATGATGACGTCAGCCAACTGACCTGGTAGTGTTCAGTTTGCGATAAAACTGTAAAATTAATTGACTCTTCACATGGGGGGTGGGAGAAGGATGGGGTGAAAGGAAAAAAAGACACATTGGCAACCAAAGTCCTCGTTACATTTGAGCAAAACTAGTGGACTCGAGCAGGATCTTGTCATCGATAACATCATCTTCCTATTAATTTGAAATTGGTCACTGGCTTTGACACCAATACAAATTTTTTTATTATGAATCCTTAGACATCAAAAAGCTACATATATCGAACAGTTTCAAATGGAGCAGCTCGAAGCCATTAGAGCATTTAAATTGCATCAGATGTGACAATAACTGTGAATTGGTGCTACCAGCTTGCCGGCTCGATGACAGAAGATGCCATTTACATTTTTGCCTCCACCATCCCTACTCCGTGCGGGCACGGGCAACTTGCTAGTATAATTTAATGCACCAAATGTTTCGGTTTTTCTTGTGTATGTCTGTCTTCATGCATGCACGTGTGTCTGCAAGTATGTACATGTGTATGTGTGCCCAAGAGGTTCCATTTTGTCCTTTGGCAAGACGCGTATACTTTCATTCCGAGACTGTCGAGCAATGGTTTGCATATGTCTGCGTTTATATCGTGAATGGAGCTTGGAAATGTAAAATCCATTTCCAAAGTGAAGTTAAGTAATAATCTGTAATAACTGGTGTTGAGTGGAAAATCCTTTTTAGCCAGGAATCCTCCAATCGTATAACAAGAGAGACAGTCAGGAAAAGTAAGCTGGCAAGTGTTACTGTAATCTGTATTTAAACAGAGTTTCATTTGGTCCATGGGCCCAGGCCAGAAATTCCACTTGTCGGTACCATCTAAGGAAACCAATCCTAGTTATGATTTTTGAATTGGTGTATATATATAGATCATATTTTGATGTGATAACCATTGCAGACTGGCAGCTTATTGGTAGTTATATCTCTGGAATGTACCCACCCTCCGCATAATGAAAGCGAAAAGGCAAACTCAGAAACATTCACTAATGATGCAATTGCTGTTTCCACATGGGGCTAGAATGAACTGCAAACCACAAATACATGTCTGAAATGCTTTATTTATACCATCCGAATAATCCTTCTGTCATTCCTGAAGGCAGAATTTGTTTTGGCAGAAAGGGGCGAACAATAGGGCCTATCACAATGTTGCTGATTAGTGATTTTCAGTACATTTTAATTTATAAATTGTCATACAAGTTCCCTGGGTAGTGCTCTGAACCGCAGTAGCCTACAACATGCACATGTTGTATGAGGAAAACATTTATGAACATTTTACAAGTTTTTACCACAGTTAAAGGAATTGCCCTTCCCCTACCCTAGTTCCAACAAGCGTCCAAAATGTGAAATTTACGGATAACCCAAATTTCACCACGCTACTGTGGCATGTTTAGTACTATGTTTTACTCATGCATATTTGTAGCCATGAATGTCCTTGTGATTGTGCCAAAACATTCACACCATGGATCAGTAGTCTAGTCTTCATCACTGTTATCAGCATCAGAGTCCTCGAGGTCTACAACCTCTTCCTCGACATCACGGGCTGGTTGCTGCAGGTTCGCAACTTGCACATGTCAGTGCACTCACTTCAGGCTATTGGCAAGGCACGTGCAGTCTGGGAGTTTGCACGACCGTCCACACTTGCAGGAAAGCAGTTGCAACACTGCATCCGGTGCTGGAGAACCCTGCATCCACTCGATGGCCAGCTTCCCGTCATCATCAGTGGTCCATCCACAACCTTGGGACTTGGAACATAGGATTGGCATTGCAGACAGCGCCTCCAAATAGCAGCCTGGTTGTTTGCACGGAGGACGTGCATGAAGAGGTAGTCTTCACATGGTGAAGCTGACTGGACTCTATCCCTCCCCGTCTGGCACAGAAGAGTTGATGTCGGAGTTCATTGACTTTCGTGCTGTTGGTAGACGGCACGTACATGTGGCAGGTGACCTCTTGCAGCTTCTGAAAGAGCTCGGTGGATACTTCCCATGAATGACCGAGCTGACTGGAGGCCTCTTGGTAGGTTTATTCCGACTTCATTTGCTTCAAGGCGCCCATCTTTCCCCGGCCTGCAAAGGCACTGACTGTATCACAACCGGAGAACACGTGCAGTCCAACCAGGGCATCACAGACACTGTCTTCCATCGATCTAGCAAGCTTGTCAATGTCTAGGAACCGTGTGCGGGTTTGCTTACCACACTTCTGATACACGGGGCATGGGATGTCCTTATTGAAGGCAAGACACAGCACGAGGACATCTGTATCTTCGGCAGTGATCACCACAGCCTTGTACCAGCCTCTGCTGCATGCAGAAGCATTCGGGTGTCTGCTTCCTCCTGCGTGGACTTCAGCTCTGCCACTTCCTCCCAGTGGTCCTTGGTTTTTTTTGGTTTTTTTCATTTTCCCCCAAAACGTCAATATCTCAGAATGGTAAAATGGTAAAGTGCAAAATACATACACTAAGCTGCTCTTCTGGAACGGTTATCACATATTGAAATAATCATATAGTCCCTACCAATAACTTAGTAGCCCTAAAGTTTGGTTTCCTCAGATGGTACCGATATATGCCTGGGCCCATGGACTAATTGTTTAATTGCTTTTAAAAGCTGCAGACAAAAGGAAATGAAAAATGTTTCAGTGATGGGTATGTTCTTCATCTATCTATAATTCCAGCAATCTCTGTGTGTCTGTGTGTCTGTTGGGTGGTCGCTAGACTACCGTTATTCTCAGGTTTTCCGTCTGTCTGTATGGTATGTAATGGACAGCTCTGGAGGCCAGAGGAGTCAACGGATTTTGATGAAACTTGACTGGTAGGTTCATACCAGGATCTAGTTGTATGCTTTTGAGCACCGTTGCTATGGACACCACCGTTGCCTAGCAACAGGACTTTGAAATTTTTGAAAAAAATCCGAAAATATTTATATATATGTTTGTTTCTCATATTAATATTATGAAAAACATGTTTCTCGACAACCACTGGTCCGATCTAATTGAAACTTGCCAGGTATAT
>CM068961.1:15734995-15774438 GCA_035128595.1 Eptatretus atami | reverse complement strand
AATGCTGTGAACCTCAATCTTTCACTTGTGGGAGGTATAATCTGTATTCACGTGTTTCTTGCTCTGGCTATAACCAGTGGGGAACATATATCCCCAACCCCCTGTGGTGGAAATGAACTCAATTTCCACAATGGTTCAGCAAACAAAGTCAAATCTTTAATACAGATACGTATGTGCACACACGGGAGAAGATATAACAATGATATTCTCAAAAAAAACCACACCAATGCAAGCTCTACGTATGAAACAGGGACAAGCGGGGGGAATGATTGAACAAGCAGGATAAAAGAGAAATAGCTTTTCATCTGCGAAAGAGTAACTATTCCCATAGTTCGAAATCAAAATAACTGCTTTCTGCTGCTGGGAAAGGAGTGAAACATTCTAAACTAGAAGGGTGCTCAGTGGAGCGCATACCTCCGCCCTGTAATGAGTGATCCTCAATAACATATCGGGCCCAATACGCTTTTGAACAAGAAAAAGAGCAATCAGAGATTGCAAACCCTCGCCAGGATTTCTTTTGAGTGGTGTATTTTTATAGGTTTTCAGGTAAATCCAATATAGCTGCCAAACCATGTGACCTATGATATCATATGTGTGACTCCTTTGTTCCTCATGGATAGGCGGTCATACGTGTAAAGTTTCACCTCAATATTTTCAGCCATTTCAGAGAACAAGATTTTTGAAGGTTTTAAAAAAACAATACGGCTGCCGAATCACGTGACCGATGACGTCATCAAAAAAAATTGTTGACCATTTCATCCGAGATGACCCTAAAATTTTAAAACTGATCGGATGTGGCATTCTACAAATACAATTATGACATCATAATGAAGGCAAGCACCGATGACATCATAAAAATACCACACTCATTCCCCATGAGGAGTGCTTGCCATGTGCCATTGCACACCCATGGCTTGGGGAACAATTGTGTGAAGTTTTCCCTCGATTTGTGCAGCTGTTCTGGAGAAGATTTTTTTACAGGTTTTCGGGTAAATCCAATATGGCTGCCAAATCATGTGACCAATGATATATGTGTTAACATATTGTTCCTCATGGACAGGTGGTCATATGTGTAAAGTTTCGCTTCGATCTGTTCAGCCACTTCAGAAATGAAGATTTTTGAAGGTTTTTTTTTTAACTGCATGGCTGCTGAATCATGACATCATGAATTTTTTTTCTGTGGACCATTTTATACCAAGATGACCCTCAAAAATTTTCATACTGATCGGATGTGGCGTTCTACATTGATTTACATTTTTTTGAAATGATATTTAGCTCGCCTGTTCGAAGAACAGAGAGCTATAGCGATACCCCCGGTGTGAGCGTCAGCGTGAGCGTTAAAATGTTAAAGTTTTTGGTGCAAGTTATTTCCTTTCTAATGTTCTTATCTACCACACTATTTTTTACTGATTACAATATACAAATACATATATTGCTTTAAAATTATTTGGATCAGACTTCACTGCAATGCTTTATAAAAAAATATTATTAGACTAGTCTTTTAAAAACGAAAAACGATAAATGTATAAACAGGCGAGCATTGGGTGGCTTTGACACCACTCTGGTTTCATCAACCGCTGTCACAACGGGAACCCACCGGGTTCACGGGTCGTCTCGTTTATTACGAAAACTCTCATCTTGTACGTATGTATGTTCCCGAAATACAGCCAAAACGGTACACGATAGTGCAAAAATTCTCAGCCACCTTACTCACCATTCTCTTGCGGTGTGCAGTATCAAGTTTGGTTCCAATCGGGCAACGATAAAATTATAAAAAAATCAATTCCCGATTCAGTCAAGTATTCTTCAGGATTATTTGATCAATGCAAACAACCTCAGCAGTATAGTTTGCTGGAGGTATCTTTTTTGTTTTTTAAAAAAAAATAAAAATAAAAACTTTTTTTATTTTATTTTATCAACCGCTGTCACAACGGGAACCCAACGGTTTCACGGGTCGTCCAGTATTCATTAAATTTGTGAACTAAATATGAAATATCTAAAGTTATGTTTAATCATGTACTTATGAATAGACTTAAGTCTTCCTGGAACTTATGAAACATTTCCAGGTTGTTACATCGTTTTAATCAAAAAATGACAAATCAATATTAACTGAAGGCAGATGTATGTTTTACAGAAAGCAAATGTACCAGAATACATGAATAATCATGTTTACAACGGAATCCTCTCAAGTGCAGTATTTTACCAACGTTCAAATAATATTTTATGAGTAAGGAACAATGTCTTTATTCATTCACACTTTGGGCTGGTAACACCAATTACAAATACTTACAGAGGAAATCTTTGACATCGCTGGGATCTTCGACACCCCTTAAGTGAGAAGGTATATCCTTGATGAAGCCCTCTCTGACGATATCTCATCCGTTCATCTGCAATCTTCTATCTGCACCACAATCGGCTTGTTTTTGTGTGTACGTTTCTGGAACAATCCTTTCCAGTGATTGGTTGGACAGCTGCCCTGACTCCACCCACTCACGATTTCATCCTGATGAAAAATCTTCCGGCCGCCATTTTGATTCTCACTGCTCTGCGAAGCCAAAGACGCTTTACCTTCGAGCTTTCATGTTCACAATCACTTTGCGTTTCCTGGACATTTTCCCTTCATTGTAAAACTACTAAAGCAACAGGTAAAAGGATTTTGAGCCGATAGAAGTCACAGGTCTTGTGAAAATCAGCCTCAGCGATCGACGCAGTGGTCTGTTAACTTCTACACGGCACAAATAACTACGTGGCATTCTCTCAAGCAGAGATGAAACCCTTGTTCGCAGAAATCTGTCCAAGGTCATTATTTTAAAAAAGATTTTCAATTCATTGAGCATTATCATTTCATTTAAGCATTGTCATTCTGAATTCATTGAGAATATTTTTGTGGATGAGCCATTTAAAAACATACCCGATTTGAGTCTTAAAACGTCTCCTTTTTAACGAGTTGGGGAAATTAAGTGAGTTAAGTTAGCCAGGGAAATCTTGAACCCAAGACCCTAAGATCGTTACACCAACCACCTTAACCGTGAAGCCAACACCAAGCTTTAATACACACACCCACCGATGGTTAAACAGAATCAACTTTGACATCTGTTTGCCAACACGTGTCCCAATAATGTAGCTGCTGTCGCTCACTTCCCAAGATGGAACAGCTTGATCTTGGTGTGGCAGGATGAAGCCATCTTAACCAGATTGTGCACGTGATCATCATCGACTGCTATGTCAAACATGTGGTCGTGGATTTCTGGAAAGATTGTTTTTTTCTGAAGAGTGTCTTTGTACAGCTGTAGAGATGGCTGCTGAGATCCCAGAACCCTGTGAGAGCTTTCCTCTTGACGTCTTCCTTCCTGTATTTCCTTCACGCAGGCATGATGGGCTGAATGGCCTCCACCTGTGTTAGATTTCCTTGTATTTCAGGAGTCGAACATTTCTGAAAAACCTTCTCAGTCTCAGCACATCTGCAAACAATGCCAGATGATGTTTTTTCTTGTCCACCTGTAAGGTGAAACAAGAGTTGTTTCTCCTGCAGTTGGGTAACTTTTTATCAGGAGGTTGGTGGCAGGATTTGCACTCCGGCCACCGTAAAACTCTTCATTCCGCAAAACATACGAAAAGCACAAAAAAAAATCTGAAAACCCACTACGTGGGAGTACCTCCTGTGCAGCTGCCCTGAGAAGGCAGCTCACCGACTTACGGGTTTGGGGCAAAGCCTTCGGCACCCCCAATATTTGATAATAGGAGGAAAACCACGGGGTAACCTTCCCGGGTCAGATTGCGGCAGCATGTGTCGGGGTGCTGCTGAGGTGTCGTCCAACAGAGGGCGGTCTCCTTGGGTTTAACCTGAGGTGGTCCCTTCGGGTGAGTGCCTGGAATGTCCTATCCCAAAGAGAGGATGATCACTTGTCTCTGTTATCATCTGAGCTCCAAGCGTTTGGACATCGGTATTGCATCACTCGCTGAAGTTCGGAGACCGGATTGCGGTGAGATCATGGCAGGGTGGTTACACCGGGTCGCTCTGATGGTTACGATGTCACAGGAGTTTCTCTCTCTACCGAGTGCAGCCTGTGGCTGCTGGTTTGCATCATTGGTTGGGACGCGGCTATGCCGCGTTGATTGCAGTGTCCCCTTACCAGTACACTAGGTACTCATTTTGCCGACCTCGGAAGGATGACAGGCTGAGTCAACCTCCTGTTGTATATAATTCAGCGGCCAACGGGGCTTGAACTAGGACCTAGGATCCCAAGCCGCCACCTACCACAAGCCAACACCAGGCTTTTTGCTCAAGGAGTTGCTGGGAGCTGTGTCAATGATCATTGAGGTAACAACCCGGTGAACAAGTGTATTATGAGACGAAGGATTCCTCACTCCTTGGGTATCGTTACGGTGGCCGGAGTGCAATCCTGCCACCATCCTCCTACATAAAAAGTAACCCACTGCAGGAGGATGTCTGCAGACACAGTTGGGCATTATATATGGATGGACGTTGGCTTACAAGGAGCTGCTCCCCCCTTTGACAGGTTTTGTCTCATATCCTGCTGGGTCCATATCCATACACCCTCCTAAGCAGTAGCCTTTGATGTGAAATGTTTCTCGCCTGAGATGAAGAAAGTATCGAGAGTTTTCAAAACGACTTCCGTTTGCACATTCGGGAAACTCTCAATCAGTTAGATCCAATCAGAATACGAAAGTTAACAGTGGATTTAAGGTGAGTGGAAAAGGTGGGCAAGGTCTTCCCTCCGTGGTTGGGGTCTCATGGAAAAAAAAAACTCGTGGGGGTAAAAGAAACACAACTGAAAACACCAACGACAAGGGTGGAATTATGGAACTTTGAACCCACACATGCATAGCACAATTGATTCACAGTCATCACCTTCACCACTCATGCCACCTTGTCTGCTCTGTGAAATAGTTGTTCAGGTGTAATGTAGACTGTGATGGCTCGTGTCAGTCTGCATTCTGGTTTGGAGCATGAGCGACAAGGCGTCACCACCCGCAACGTCAGCTTGAAGTTCTGTCCAATCACTGTGGGTTTCCACCAGAAGGTCGTAATTCGAGGGGTGTTCAAAAAGTTATCAGAACGAGAGACACACACTCAAGAAACGTCCACTTTTTGTCCTTCAATGGAAACGCAAGGAAATTAGACACAGGTAGAGGCCATTTAGCCCATCATGCCTGCACCACATCAACACCACAACAATTTATCAACACAAGATCAAATAAGAAAATGCAAAATGTCTTTTTTTTCCAGGGGAGGGGGCATGCACGAGCTTGGTTAAAAACACACATCAACCACACAACACCCATTGACGAGATCCCCACCAACACTCCATACACGCGCGCACACACAATCACCCATCAATGCTCAAACGACCTCAAAGTCCTGTTAACATCCCCATACCCCTCCATCTCCACAAACTTCTAGGCACCTATCTTATTCTAATTTAAACTTATCTACTGTTTCTGCTGCCATAACCTTTCCAAGGAGGCCATTCTTTGCATCAACTACTCTCTGCTCATGAAAGTCCCCTGCCTTGCCACCGTCTTAACTATACTCTTCTTTACTCTCAAGCTATGGGCTCCTGGTCCTATCACTGTCTACTCTGTTGAATAATTCATCTGCACTTATTTTATCTACACCTTTCATCGTCTTAAACATCTCTTTCATATCTCCTCGTAACCGCCTCCTTTCTAGTGGATTGCACTTTTTTTTCTCTCTGATTAATGGTGATCAACCTACTGTAAGTGATCTGTAGGGCAAGCTTGAGTAAAGTGTAGGATCGAGTTCCGTACTTGTGGATTTGAACCGTCTACTCTTGAAATGACAAACATTTAAATTCTTTGTCTTTTTGTCCCTTTTTCTCGGTGCAGGTGACACGACGCTCGCCCCGCTCTCACGCTCGCCCGCTTCACACTCCTTTTACTCATTTACTCGTCGCTCTTCACTTGTCGTTAATTCTTTATTTTCCCCTAATTCACCACTTTCTGCTCGATTCCCAACACTGCCTTCTTCTTTACTTTATTTATGTTTTCTCCCACTCCCCTCCACTGCCCAAATTACATCAAAGAAACAAAGGGGGTGGGTGCTACAAATATCCCATTTTACTTTCATAACTGCTTGTACAGAGAGGTGACATCAAAGCGATGCATCCACAAGGCCTAAAAGCTACGGGGTCTGCAAGGCCGATTTAAAAGGGTCTATTTGGCCAAAAGAGTGCAAGCGTTCCAGGTGTCACGATGTCGCCGCTTGTTCATGCGGCACGCCGAGACCTGCCTCTGGGACCAAGTTGAAGTGAAGCCGCTTGGTGTTCAAAACCAATCGTTCGTTGCTCGAAGGAATGGTTGTCTGCGTCTTTAAAAAAAGAAAAATGTATTTTATTATCATTATTATTATTATTTTTTTCATGCATTTCTGACACTAATTTTGTTGCATTTATCACATTTGGCATTTGAGTTTAATCACCAGGTATGAATTGCTTTGCCGTTTTATTTCGCCGTTTGTGAATCGTAGACGTGGAAGGTAGATGAAGTCTGAAACACGCGTTAGTTAAACGAAGGTAGCTGAAATCGAGCGACGAAGAACATTGTGCTTGCGTCGTTTATTTTTCCGCTGGAAAGAAGAAGGACAACGGGATAGACCGACGTTCCTTTTTAGCCTCGAACACGCTGAAGTATCCGGAAAGTATTTTCGGCACGCTTTGCCTTTTTAGCGTAGACTGCAGGGGTCTCCAACCTTTTGGGCGGAGGGCCACAAAAACAAAGTGGTGAGGGGCAGAGGGCCGCACCCCAAAAAAGACGCTAAATTCCGAAAAAATATATATATATTAATATGCGGAAATTTAAACAGATTAGTGCTGAATATATTTTTCTTGCCAACGAATATGAAAATGAATAATCGTGTTAAAAACACGTGTTAATATGAATCAAATCATATAAAAATTACAGAGCGCTTTGATCATTGACCCTGACAAATTGGCATTATCGCGGCCACATTGTAATGTAACTTAATATGGCACCGCGGCGCATAAATCCGTCTAAGGGGCCGCATTGGCCCGTGGCCGCAGGTTGGAGACCCTGGGTAGAGGATTGTTTTAGAGGAAGGCGTTGTGCCGTTTCTTTTTCATTCGTTGCGCTTGCAGCATGACTGGTTGTTCGATCGATGTGTAGCGAGTGGGTCTGATGGCCGTTCTTTCTCCCACACCCGCCTATCGAGAGCGTGGACAGCGGCTGAATGATAATCCGGTCCGCTCGTTCTGCCGGAGTACACTATTTGCCCCCCCCCCTCGTGTGACGAAGCGACCCACCACTACTCCTCTTTGCGTGGCTGATTGACCTCTTCCCCCCCCCCCAATCTCCAACCAACCCGACTTTTGGTTTAACCCAATCCTCGATGCGTTTGGAATTTTGTAAAACCACGAGCACTGCTTGAACTACAGACGTCATCATGCCAGCCAACTTTGTGCACGGACCTCTGATACCCCGGGTATTCAGGAGGGATGGAATTTGTCCCGCAGCCTTTTAAATGTAAATACTCGACAGGTACGTCTGGAGTGATTTGGTTTGCATTCGCGAGATTCAAGTTTCTTTCATCCAGAACCTGTAATTTTTATCCATTTTAGACATGTTTGAGGACTTGTACATAGAGCGGTTACAAATGTGACATTTGTTATTTTGTTTTATTTCCCGTTTTGTTTTGTTTATGCCAATAAAGTGTTCGTACTTGCAAATAACCAAAGTAATGTCAAGTTTTGCTGCAAGTCCAGCTCGTCATTTGAAGCGAGCCAGTGTGCGTGGTCGTTGGCACGTGACGGTGGACTCGTACTGTGGTGTTTGGATTTAAAGGTGGGCACGTTCTCGATTTGCTTGCGATTTGCGTTTTGCACTGACATTGTGCCATGTTTGTTGATGACGGAAAACTTTCTCAGATTTTCTTTGTAGTGTTTTCGAGATCACTATTTTGTGTGCAGCCTGTGCTGCTGATTTGCATCAGTGCTGTGAGCATGGCTGTTCCACCTGATGCAGTGCCCCTGTTGGTTTAGGGCAGGAACTTGGAATTCGTCCACGGTGCCGCGACGTCGCCTACTCTTCGCGAAGGACGCTGCTGATCTCTGACGTCCATCCGAGGGACGGCCACGTTCAGGATTCAAACCCAGGCTCGACAGATTACAAGGATTTACAAGAATTAAGGCACAGGAGAAGGCCCATTCGGCCTATCATGCCTGCCACCAACAATACCAGATTTAATCAATTCGTTGATACCCTTCCCTTTGTGTACAGCCTTTTTGGCTGCTACACTGGTACTCATTTCTCTGACCTCAGAAGGATGACAGGCTGAGTCAACCCCCTGGTGTTAATTCAGCGGGAACGGGACTTGAACTCACTCCTAGGATCCCAAGCCACACCCCAACCATTAAAGCCAACACCAGGTTTTAACATTATTATTATTATTAGATGTGAGTGCGCATACCTCGAGGTCATTCTTCCAGCTTATTATTTTAAGATGATCCTGAATTAGAGGCTTGTCCTCTTTAACAGGGCTCCGGTGTATCGAGACGAGTCAGGTTGTTATTCAATTGCGGACATCGACAAAGGTGATTTTGGCAGGAATCTGTAATTTGTTAGGTGACAGGATAACGCCCTACTCTCACGAGGACCCGTGAGATCTTGAATGATCCATGTGCCGGCATGTGAGTCCACGCTTTAACGTCCCTCCAATGATGGTACTCACGTCGATACATCACCTTGCTGCAAACAGCAGGATGGATGGTTCATAGCTTGTCGAGATTTGACCCAGCCAGATGCTGAAAGTCAAGTGGTTAAAACCTCTGAACTATCCTGCCAGGCAATACTGTATGTATTTGCAATAACAGGTGTGTTTGTGTGTGGTGTGTTATAATGCTGTAAAAGAGTCAAGGCTCAAATTGAGAAATAACATTGGAATAATTTTATTGAAAGAGGAAAGTACAGATGGGGGCGTCAAAATGTAGCAAACTTGATGTGTGGGTAGTGATGTGAAAAGAATCTTCCGTCAACACGCGACGCTAAATCTCCTTCAAAACAACCTTCTGATTACTCACAGCATGTAGCCACGCAGGAAAACAATTGCATGTGTCTTACAAAATATTTAATGTACGACGATTGACATTGTTCACTGAGGTGTGTAGGCAGGCCAGTTCCAAGTACGAGGGAGTGTCACACTCTTTTCGCCGGCCAACTTCGCACGACTTTGGTGCTTTGGTTGTTTTCTTATTCTTTTTTGATGTTTCCAACACAGCATCAGTGTGTTCCTGCCGGGTGGGCGAGTTCCCTGTTCCGATTGCAAAGTAAGTTGTGTTTTTTGACACCAGGGAGAGATGGTTGGTGCGCCGTGGACATTTTGATTCCTCCGTAAAACACAATTTTGTGAATGCATTTGTGGACTACAAAGTCTGGTTTGAAACGATCTCATGCATACAGGGTGGGGGTTCATTTATAACTTAAAAAACAAACATGGGGATGGGATTTTCTGGAGGCATTCGACATCAGGTTGCATTTTGCATGTGTCTAAAGCGCTGTATTTATGAGATGGCCCAAGCACGGCCGAGAACAGGTGGACTCCTTGGTCAAATGACGCTCAAAAACAAACCTTCCTTTTTTTCTTTTCTTTTCTTTGCTGAGTATTTGTTCCCTATGGTCTTGTGTAACCACTGGTATGATTTAACTCACATTGTGCAGCTGTTGTTTTTTTTTTTGTTTTTGTTTTTTTCTCACTTGTACAGTTTGGCTAATTGCTCCTAAATGCTGCAGCAATGTTAGGCTGCATAAAATCCAGCTAAGTTCTTAGAAGTTTGATGTACACTGGTATTTCCTATTGGCCAGACGAGCGCACATGAGGGTAGGTGCGCACGGGCACGTGTGTGTGTTTTTCTCTTGCCCATGAAAGGAGCCTGCGTATACAACACAAACACAACTTGCAAATGCAATCGGAATTATAACAAGGCAAATCCAACACAGGTGGAGGCCATTCAGCCCATCATGCCTACGCCTGAACACCACACAAATCCATCCACACAAGATCCAAGGAAGAAATGACAAAAAAGTTTTTAATTGATGAAATAATTTTTTGTTTGTTATTTTTTCCCCCTTTTCTTCCCATCGGGGAGGGGGCATGCAGGCTTGGTTGAACACACATCCACACAACCGCCATTGACAAGATCCCCCGACCATACACACTCCGACACAATCAGCCATCAATAGCTCAACTACGACAAAGTCTGTCACATCCCCATACCCTATCCATCTCCAACTTCAGTACCTTCCATTTTAATTTAAAACTTATCTACTTTTCTGCTGCCACACCTTTCCAGGGAAACCATTCTGCATAACTACTCTCTGAGTGAAAGTCCCTGCCTCTACGTCTATCTCCCCTTCTTTACTCTCAAGCTTTGGCTCCCCGTCCTATTCACTGTCTACTCTGTTGAATTAATTCATCTGCACTTATTTTATCTAATATAACCTTTCATATCTTAAACATCTCATTCATATCTCCTCGTAACCGCCTCCTTCTAGTGAATAAAGCCTGTTTCCTCAGCGCTTCTCATTAGCTGAGTGCGAGCTAGTCCTGGAATCAATCTAGAAGCCCTACGCTGAATCCCCTTCTATGGCATCTATGGTCCTCCTGAATTGTGGTGACCTTATCACTGCATTTTGGGCAGAATTCCGTCTCTGGCAAAATTCGGGGGTTCGATCCTCACTTGTGGAAAACGATGCTGCTGTGTAGTGCATTATGTTAATTGGCAGCAGAATGAGGTATACAAAGAAAAGATTAATTTTTTTTTGTATTCTTTTTCAGCTCGCTAGAGGAGCTTGCGCCATGTTTACATGGCAGGACGAGAACTCAGGAGACTAGGAATTAAACACAAGATGAGATTTGGGGCTGAGAGGTATGCACACTCACGTCTGTTGTCTAGCTTGGATTAGATGCTAGCCCCAGTTATATATGTCGTCCTGGTGTTCACAGGCAATGGTGATTAATCGATGTGCCGTGTCCTCCCTCGATGGGCCATCAAGCTGGGGTCTCGTCTGCCGGCATTAGTTGTTTGGTGGACGTTAAAGATCTGCCTGTGTCCTTTCACGAAGAGCGGGCGAAGCTAGTCGCCTGGCACCATGAACAAATTCCAAATTCCCTACACCCATAACTTCATATACAGGAGTGACGACCCATCGAGGATTGTAACTTGGTCAAGAACTGATTTTGGCAGAACACAATGCTGCATAGAGCATGGTTCAATGGAAAAAAAAAAGAGATTCGGAGTCAAAAATCCCACCTCGTGACTGCTTGATTAGTTTGAATGAAAAGTAGGCAAACAAGTCAATTCCATTTCACTGCAATTGTTTGTGTTTTGCCAACTCTTGATGCTGGAACCCATCTTATAGGTTATATATTGGAAGCTATCAAGCGTGAATATGTATTGAAATGGGCTAAACTCAAGCTTTGGCCTATTGGTTGCGCATCATCACGAAGGAACGTGATGGTGCTGTGATTGCAGCGTGAGTGACATTATGGTAGGAATCTTGGACAAGTGCCTTGCACACGTAATCTCCTGTTCTTTGCAAAAAAACACCGTGTGATCTTTAACGTCCACTCGCTAATGCACGAGATGGGACAACTCCGCTTGACTCTCCATCCGAGGGACGGCGCACATAAGTGATGCCAACACATGCCTCTGAAACAGTTTCTAGTCGTAAGACTCATTCCGATGAACGGCTTGAGTAATTGCACCACATTGTGGCGCATTCCAGTTGACATCCATAATAATATTCAAACCTGTGTCAATTTGTGCTGAAATGCTACTTTGCTGTACCTTGGGTTCAACTCGGAGCTTCCAGGACTTGCCATGACGATGGACGATGAACATGATCGAAAAAAATTTAAAAAAATAGATTCCTTAACCTGCCAAAAGGTTATGCCAAGACTTGAAATGGAGATCATGTGTTATTAAGACGATGCTGATAGATAGACATCTACTCGCAAGGGCATACGCGATAATGAGCGCTGTGCTATTACTTCTTGTGTTTTGACTCAGATTTGGCCTTATTTTGAGCAGATTCCATCCAGTTGTAATCTCAACTAATGGAGTACACTGAAATTGGCGTTAAGCTCTTTGGTGTATCTCGTCAACCGGACAAGAAACAAGCATGTGCACGCCTCGATCTGCCAGAGGTGTTTGGCCAAGAACCTTTCCGATGTGGAGATCTTTTCCACCTCCGTCCATAACGGCAGAAGGTCCTATTCCATCGAGTTCATCAGCATTAATTTTCTGCAGGGTAAAATCATTTAGATATTTTTTTTATCATGCTCATTTGTAATTGGTCAGGGTGTTGCGATAGCTCACCTATCCTTCATGAAACTACCTTCGGGATCCTTCGTCCACCGACGAATGCCGATGGACAGGACACCCAGTTTTAATCCGTCTGAGAGACGACGCACACATTGATGCCTCACCTGGCTTGAAACACAATGATGCAGTTTATAGCTGGTCAGATACAAACCTAGAACTAGACATGCTTAGATGCGGTATGCCATACCTCGGGGCCACCCTGGCGGCCGCAATCTTTGCCATGAGAACTTTCAGCAGTACCAATATATTCTGGAAAGGTACTGCCATTAGTTGATTGTCATTGGTATAGTTGGCTCTGCCACAGAAGGTAACGGAGGTATGTTTTCAACCTGGATATCTCAAAAAGTTATGATGATCTCGGATTGAATTGATTGGACAATGTTGGGGGTTGTGACAAGGACGATTGATGAAGATCTGGATCTGGATACGAGAATATTTTTAAAAGTATTCTTCACCATGAGAGTATATGACAAAAACGATATATTGGTGCTATGTATCGTTTTTTTTTTGGGCTCTATCTCTCAATCTATACTAATAAAGTAAAGTTGTGTGTGTGGCGTGTGCGTCGTGTCGTGATTGTATTACATATGCGGGTTTCAGAAGTGTGGAATGGAGTCCGACCAGCGGTTGCTCAAAGCATCCACCTTATTTCAGTAAGGGTCTTCAGAACTGGGATATCAAAGTTTTTGCAGGATGTGGCCTGTGGTTTAACCATTACAAACTTGTTGTGTCGTGTGTGCAGCTGTTCTGATATGAGTATTTTTTTTTGTTCGGTCATTAAGCATAACATATCACTCTTTGTTTAACGCCACCTCCACCGCTCACCATCTTCTTCTCTTTTTCCTCCTCCTCTCCCCCCACTCTCTCTGTTGTCCCTCCTCACTCCCCCCATCTGATAAAATGCACACTCTCCTTCCACACCTCTTCTCTGCGTGTGTTGTTTGTCTCTCTCTGTCCTGTCTCTCTGCTCTCTTGCTTCTCCACACCCCTTCTTACTCTTCTCCCTTTCTAGCTTCCCACCTTGCTTCAACCCATTCTCACTTTCCTCCTCGCTCTCTGCTCCCCTCCCTTCCATTCACAGACCGTCAGCGAAGCGACTGGTTGGATTTGCTAGTGGTGAATAATTCACTTTAAAATCCAGTCGCTGGAATCCGGATCTTTACGATAATCACATCAGTTGTCCTTGTCACACACGCCACCTGTCCACACAAAATTTAATCCAAATCCGTCCCAACTTTTGGACTATATCTTTACACAAACAGACAAACATGGTAATACATAATCTCCTTCACCTTCGGGTGGCAGCGGTAATAAATCCATCAAACGACTCAATTTAATTGGTGGAATGAGAGGAGGGTTGTGATGAGAACAGTGTGACAGGCTCAGGGATATCACAAGGTGTTAAAATTTTAAAAATGGGGGAAAAGGTTGTTTTGGGGGAAGGGAGTTGGACGATGTGGTTTTTAGGGCGAGAAATACAACACCAACCACACACTCAGAGACATCACAATCCGCACGATGTACAGGGCTTGAAACTCAGGAGCCGAGGATCCCAAGCCACCACCAGGTTAAAACATCTGCGTTTCATTGACATATGAGCACAACATTCATCGATAATTAACAATACCGAATACTTACTAATGTCGACGGGATTCGAACACGCAACCACGAGCCCTCTCCATGGCAGCTTCAATGTCCATCCTGAGTTGTGGTGACCATAACTGGATGAATACACAATATTCTGGATGTGTCCCTCACTAAATTCCTCAGAGTGACCTCGTCACTTTTAAATCCCCCTTGGGCCGTTTCTCTTCACACTTGTTATTAAAGTCTACAACAGTTTTCACACATTTTTTTTTTTTTTTACACACTCAGAAACCAAACTCATTCTCCTCGCTTTGTCCGTCGTCTGCGCATGCGCAGCACGGTTTTCGCGCCTCTCTCTTCCGAGCACGCAGTGCGCATGCGCAGCACGGTTTTCGCGCCCTCTCTCTTCGAACGGTCAGCGCGCATGCGCAGCACGGTTTTCGCCTTCTCTCTCTCCGAGCACGCAGTGCGCATGCGCAGCACGGTTTTCGCGCCTCCTCTCTCCGAGCACGCAATGCGCGATGCGCAGCACGGTTTTCGCGTCTCCTCTCTCCGAGCACGCAATGCGCATGCGCAGCGCGGTTTTCGCGTCCTCTCTCTCCGAGCACGCAATGCGCATGCGCAGCACGGTTTTCGCGCCCTCCTCTCTCGAGCACGCATGCGCATGCGCAGCACGGTTTTCTCGCCTCCTCTCTCGAGTGCGCATGCGCAGCACGTTTTCGCCTTCTCTCTTCGAGCACGCAGTGGCATGCGCAGCACGGTTTTCGCGCCTCTCTCTCTCGAGCACGCAATGCGCATGCGCAGCACGGTTTTTTCGCGTCCTCCTCTCTCCGAGCACGCAATGCGCATGCGCAGCGCGGTTTTCGCGTCTCCTCTCGTCCGAGCAGCATGCGCATGCGCAGCACGGTTTTCGCGCCTCCTCTCTCCGAGCACGCATGCGCATGCGCAGCACGGTTTCTCGCCCTCCTCTCTCGAGTGCGCATGCGCAGCACGGTTTTCGCGCCTCCTCTCTCCGAGCACGCAGTGCGCATGCGCAGCACGGTTTTCGCGCCTCCTCTCTCCGAGCACGCAGTGCGCATGCGCAGCACGGTTTTCGCGCCTCCTCTCTCCGAGAACGCAGTGCGCATGCGCAGCACGGTTTTCGCGCCCTCCTCTCTCCGAGCACGCAGTGCGCATGCGCAGCACGGTTTTCGCGTCCTCCTCTCTCCGAGCACGCAGTGCGCATGCGCAAGCACGGTTTTCGCGCCCATTCCTGCTCTCCGAGCACGCAGTGCGCATGCGCAGCACGGTTTTCGCGCCCTCCTCTCTTCGAACGGTCAGCGCGCATGCGTTCCGCGTCTCGCGCCGTCGCCGCTCTCCGAGCACGCAGTGCGCATGCGCAGGGCGCGCCCGGTGCTTAGGCCCGGAAGTGGGAGCCTCGACGAGGGAACAAAGGGCGGCGCGGCCCGGGACGGCCCGTCGCTGTGTTGCCGCGTCTCGGCCCCCTCGGCGGGTTTAATACCTGCGAGGCCGAGGCACCAAACCGGCGACAAAGACCGACTTCCTGGCGGAGAAATACCAACCAAACGAGTGATTCGTCGCTCGCCGTCACCGATGCACCATTTTTTTGCAGCCAGCACGGCCTGTCGCTTCGTGCTCTGATAAATGACCCGCGGGTAAGCTGGCGGTGGCGCAGCTAACGGTGATGCCGAGCTGGGACCGGTGAGGTCGACCACCGTTTTTTTTTACACATTCATTACGGGGGAATTAAAATGCTTGTTGCGCCGTTGACGCCGCAGCTCCGAGCCGGTGCCTCGGCCCCCTCGCTGCTGCGGCGATCCAGGGGCTAGCGGGACCCACGGTCGTGCCCATGTCGAACGGGAGCCAGCACCTGGTCGGAGGCGCCGCCGCCGCCTTCCTGGGCCTAAACGCCAGTGGGCCAGGTCCCGCGGCCGCCTCCGTCGCCAAGCTGTCGTCGTTGGGACTCATCATCAGCTCGAGCGCGGTTGGCAACCTCCTGGTGGCTTTCATCATCGTCAAGGAGCGCAGCTTGTGGAAGGTGCCCTACTACTTCCTGTTGGACCTGTGCGTGGCCGACCTGCTCAGGTCTCTGGTGTGCTTCCCGTTCGTGCTGGCGTCCATCGCCGGGGGCGCATCGTCGGCCTGGGCGTACGGGCCGAGGCCGTGCAAGTACTTGGCCTTCACGAGCGTCTTGTTCTGCTTCCACGCCGCCTTCATGCTCTTCTGCGTGAGCGTGACCCGTTACATCGCCGTGGCGCATCACCGCTTCTACTCGAAGCGCATGACCTCTTGGACCTGCGCGGCCATCGTGTTCATGGCCTGGATCCTTTCCATCGCCATGGCCTTTCCGCCCGTGTTCGACGTGGGAACGTACGCCTTCATCGCCGAGGAGGACCAGTGCATCTTCGAGCACCGGTACTTCAAGGAGAACGACTCCTTGGGTTTCATGCTCATGCTCGTGGTCATCGTGTTCGCCACGCAGGTCGTGTACCTCAAGCTCATTCTGTTTGTCTACGACCACCGCAAGATGAAGCCGGTGCAGCTCGTGCCGGCCATTAGCCAGAACTGGACGTTCCATGGACCCGGTGCCACCGGTCAGGCCGCGGCCAATTGGATTGCGGGCTTCGGCCGTGGCCCCACGCCCCCCACCTTGGTGGGTATCCGGCCCAGTGCGGCCATGAACGCCGGCGGCGCGCAGAACAAGCGGCTGCTCGTCCTGGACGACTTCAAGACCGAGAAGCGTCTTGGTAAAATGTTCTACATCATGACGCTGCTCTTTCTGCTCTTATGGGCACCGTACGTGATTGCCTGCTACTGGAGGGTTTTTGTCAAGGCATGCAGCATCCCCTCTGCCTACCTGAGTGCAGCTGTGTGGTTGAGCTTTGCCCAAGCAGGTGTTAACCCTTTCGTGTGCTTCATCTCCAACAAAGAACTGCGTCGCTGTCTCTACAGCGCCGCACCGTACTGTCACCGGCGCAGACTTCCCGTCGAGGCGTATTACGTGGCATGATCCACGGAATTGCCACTTTTTTCTCTCATGATTAATGGTGATCAGACCTACTGTAAGTGATCTGTAGGGCAAGCTTGAGTAAAGTGTAGGATCGAGTTCCCGTACTTGTGGATTTGAACCGTCTACTCTTGAAATGACCAAACATTTAAATTCTTTGTCTTTTTGTCCCTTTTTCTCGGTGCAGGTGACACGACGCTCGCCCCGCTCTCACGCTCGCCCCGCTCTCACACTCACTTTTACTCATTTACTCGTCGCTCTTCACTTGTCGGTTAATTCTTTATTTTCCCCCTAATTCACCACTTTCTGCTCCATTCCCAACACTTGCCTTCTTTCTTTTTTACTTATTTATGTTTCTCCCCTCACTCCCCCTCCCACTGCCCAAATTACATCAAAGAAACAAAGGGGGTGGGTGCTACAACTATCCCATTTTACTTTCATAACTGCTTGTACAGAGAGGTGACATCAAAGCGATTGCATCCACAAGGCCTTAAAAAGCTACGGGGTCTGCAAGGCCGATTTAAAAGGGTCTATTTGGCCAAAAAGAGTGCCAAGCGTTCCAGGTGTCACGATGTCGCCGCTTGTTCATGCGGGCACGCCGAGGACCTGCCTCTGGGACCAAGTTGAAGTGAAGCCGCTTGGTGTTCAAACCAATCGTTCGTTGCTCGAAGGAATGGTTTGTCTGCGTCTTTTAAAAAAAGAAAAATGTATTTTATTATCATTATTATTATTATTTTTTTCATGCATTTCTGACACTAACTTTGTGTTGCACTTTATCACATTTGGCATTTGAGTTAATCCACCAGGTATGAATTGCTTTGCCGTTTTTATTCGCCGTTTGTGAACTCGTAGACGTGGAAGGTAGATGAAGTCTGAACACACGCGTTAGTTTAAACGAAGGTAGCTGAAATCGAGCGACGAAGAACATTGTGCTTGCGTCGTTTTATTTTTCCGCTGGAGAACGAAGGACCAACGGAATAGACCAGGACGTTCCTTTTTAGCCTCGAACACGCTGAAGTATC
Organism: Eptatretus atami; assembly: GCA_035128595.1. NCBI lineage: Eukaryota > Metazoa > Chordata > Myxini > Myxiniformes > Myxinidae > Eptatretus > Eptatretus atami. Next base: position 15,756,442 of record CM068961.1, on the reverse strand, counting down.
CGGAAAGTATTTCGGCACGCTTTGCCTTTTTTAGCGTAGACTGGCAGGGGTCTCCAACCTTTTTGGGCGGAGGGCCACAAAACCAAAGTGGTGAGGGGCAGAGGGCCGCACCCTAAAAAAGACGCTAAATTCCGAAAAAAATATATATAATTAATATGCGGAAATTTAAACAAAGATTAGTGCTGAATATATTTTCTTGCCACGAATATGATAAATGAATAATCGTGTTAAAAACACGTGTCTAATATGAATCAAAATCATGATAAAAATTACAGAGCGCTTTGATCATTGACCCTGACAATTGGCATTATCGCGGGCCACATTGTAATGTGAACTTAATATGCACGCGGCCGCATAAATCCGTCTAAGGGGCCGCATGTGGCCCGTGGGCCGCAGGTTGGAGACCCCTGGCGTAGAGGATTGTTTTAAGAGGAAGGCGTTGTGCTCGTTTCTTTTTCATTCGTTGCGCTTGCAGCATGACTGGTTGTTCGATCGATGTGTAGCGAGTGGGGTCTATGGCCGTTCTTTCTCCCACACCCGCCTATCGAGAGCGTGGACAGCGGCTGGAATGATAATCCGGTCCGCCTCGTCTCGCCCGGAGTACCTATTTGCCCCCCCCCTCGTGTGACGAAGCGACCCACACCTTATCCTCCTCTTTGCGTGGCTGATTGACCTTCCCCCCCCCCAATCTCCACCCGACTTGTTGCGTTTAACCCCAATCCTCGATGCTGTTTGGAATTTTGTAAAACCACGAGCACTGCCTTGAACCTACAGACGTCATCAGTGCCAGCCAACTTTGTGCGACGGACCTCTGATACCCCGGGTATTCAGGAGGGATGGAATTTGTCCCCCGCAGCCTTTTAAATGTAAATACTCGCCAGGTACGTCTGGAGTGATTTGGTTTGCATTCGCGAGATTCAAGTTTCCTTTCATCCCAGAACCTGTAATTTTTATCCATTTTAGACATGTTTGGAGGACTTGTACATAGAGCGGTTACAAATGTGACATTTGTTATTTTGTTTTATTTCCCGTTTTGTTTTGTTTTATGCCAATAAAATGTTCGTACTTGCATAACCAAAGTAATGTCAAGTTTTGCTGCAGTCCAGCTCGTCATTTGAAGCGAGCCAGTGTTGCGTGGTGTTGGCAACGTGACGGTGACTCGTACTGTGTGTTTGGATTTGAAAGGTGGGCACGTTCTCGATTTGCTTGCGATTTGCGTTTGCACTGACATTGTGCCATGTTTGTTGATGCGGAAACTTTCTCAGATTTTCCTTTGTAGTGTTTCGAGATCACTATTTTGTGTGCAGCCTGTGGCTGCTGATTTGCATCAGTGCTGTGAGCATGGCTGTTCCACTGATGCAGTGCCCCTGTTGGTTTAGGGCAGGAACTTGGAATTCGTCCACGGTGCCGGCGATCGCTCGCCTACTCTTCGCGAAGGACGCTGCCTGATCTCTGACGTCCATCCGAGGGACGGCGCACGTTCAGGATTCAAACCCAGGCTCGACAGATTACAAGGATTTACAAGGAATTAAGGCACAGGAGAAGGCCATTCGGCCTATCATGCCTGCACCACACCAATACCAGATTTAATCAATTCGTTGATACCCCTTCCCTTTGTGTACAGCCTTTTTGGCTGCTACACTGGTACTCATTTCTCTGACCTCAGAAGGATGACAGGCTGAGTCAACCCCCTGGTGTTAATTCAGCGGGAACGGGACTTGAACTCAGGACCCTAGGATCCCAAGCCACCACCCCAACCATTAAGCCAACACCAGGTTTTAAACATTATTATTATTATTAGATGTGAGTGCGCATACCTCGAGGTCATTCTTCCAGCTTATTATTTTTAAGATGATCCTGATTAGAGGCTTGTCCTCTTTACAGGGCTCCGGGTGTATCGAGACGAGTCAGGTTGTTACTTCAATGCAGGACATCGACCAAAGGTGATTTTGGGCAGGAATCTGTAATTTGTTCAGGTGACCAGGGATAACGCCTACTCTTCACGAAGGACACCGTGAGATCTTGAATGATCCATGTGCCGGCATGTGAGTCCAACGCTTTAACGTCCCTCCAATGGATGGTACTCACGTCGATACATCACCTTGCCTGCAAACAGCAGGATGATGGTTCATAGCTTGGTCGAGATTTGAACCCAGGCCAGATGGCTGAAAGTCAAGTGTACAAACCTCTGAACTATCCTGCCAGGCCAAGTACTGTATGTATTTGCAATAACAGGTGTGTGTGTGTGGTGTGTTATAATGCTGTAAAAGAGTCAAATGGCTCAAATTGAGAAATAACATTGGAATAATTTTATTGAAAGAGGAAAGTACAGATGGGGCGTCAAAATGTAGCAACTTGATGTGTGGGTAGTGGATGTGAAAGAATCTTCCGTCGCAACACGCGACGCTTAAATCTCCTTCAAAACAACCTTCTGATTACTCAACAGCATGTAGGCCACGCAGGAAAACAATTGCATGTGTCTTACAAATATTTAATGTACGACGATTGACATTGGTTCACTGAGGTTGTGTAGGCAGCAGTTCCAAGTACGAGGGAGTGTCAACACTCTTTCGCCGGCCAACCTTCGCACGGACTTTGGTGCTTTGTTGTTGTTCTTATTCTTTTTTGATGTTTCCAACCAGCATCAGGTGTTTCCTGCCGGTGGGCGAGTTCCCTGATCCGATTGCAAAGTAAGTTGTGTTTTTTGACACCAGGGGGAGAGATGGTTGGTGGCCGTGGACATTTTGATTCCTCCCCGTAAACACAATTTGTGAATGCATTTGTTGGACTACAAAGTCTGGGTTGAAGCATCTCATGCATACAGGGTGGGGGGGGGGGTTCATTTATAACTTAAAAACAAACATGGGGATGGGATTTCTGGAGGCATTCGACATCAGGTGCATTTGCATGTCTAAAGCGCTGTATTATGAGATGGCCCAAGCACGGACGAGAACAGGTGGACATCCTTGGTCAAATGACGCTCAAAAACAAACCTTCCTTTTTTCTTTTCTTTTCTTTGCTGAGTATTTGTCCCTATGGTCTTGTGTAACCACTGGTATGATTTACTCACATTGTGCAGCTGTTGTTTTTTTTTTGTTTGTTTTGTTTTTTTCTCACTTGTACAGTTGGCTAATTGCTCCTAAGATGCTGAGCAATGTTAGGCTGCATAAAATCCAGCTAAGTTCTTGAAGTTTGATGTACACTGGTATTTCCTATTGGCCAGACGAGCGCACATGAGGGTAGGTGCGCACGGGCACGTGTGGTGTTTTCTCTTGCCCATGAAAGGAGCCTGCGTATACACACAAACACAACTTGCAATGCAATCGGAATTATAACAAGGAAATCCAACACAGGTGGAGGCCATTCAGCCCATCATGCCTAGCGAACACCACACAAATCCATCCACACAAGATCCAAGGAAGAAAATGCAAAAAAAGTTTTTAATTAATGAAATAATTTTTTTGTTTGTTATTTTTTCCCTTTTCTTCCCATCGGGGAGGGGGCATGGGCTTGGTTGAAACACACATCACACACGCCCTTGACAAGACCCCGACCAACAGCACTCCGTACACAATCACCCATCAATACTCAAACTACTGAAAAGTCTGATCAACATCCCCATACCCCTATATCTCCATAACTTCCAGGTACCTATCCAATTCTAATTTAAACCTATCTACTTTTTCTGCTGCCACACCTTTCCAGGGAAACCATTCCATGCATTAACTACTCTCTGAGTGAAAGTCCCTGCCTTACTACCGTCTTAGTTCTCCCTTCTTTACTCTCAAGCTCTGGCCCCCGGTCCTATCACTGTCTACTCTGTTGAATAATTCATCTGCACTTATTTTATCTAATAACCTTCATTATCTTAAACATCTCCATCATATCTCCTCGTAACCGCCTCCTTTCTCGTGAATAAAGCCCTGTTTCCTTCAGCCGCTCCTCATAGCTGAGTCGAGCTAGTCCTGGAATCAATCTAGTAGCCCTACGCTGAACCCTCTCTATGGCATCTATGTCCTTCCTGAATTGTGGTGACCATTATCACCTGCATTTGGCAGATATTCCGTCTCTTGGCAAAATTCGGGGGTTCGATCCTCACTTGTGGAAAACGATCTGGCGTGTAGTGCATTATGTTAATTGCAGCAGAATGAGGTATACAAAAAAAAGATTAATTTTTTTTTTGTATTCTTTTCAGCTCGTAGAGGAGCTTGCCCATGTTTTACATGCAGGACGAGAACTGCAGGAGACTAGGAAATTAAACACAAGATGAGATTTGGGGCTGAGAGGTATGCACACTCACGTCTGTTGTCTAGCTTGGATTAGAATCTAGGCCCAGTTATATACTGTCGTCCCGGTGTTTCACAGGCAAGGTGATTAATCGATGTGCGTGTCCGTCCCTCGGATGGCCATCAAGCTGGGCGTCTCGTCTGCCGGCATTAGTTGTTGGTGGACGTTAAAGATCTCACTGTGTCCTTCACGAAGAGCGGGCGAGCTATCGCCGGCACCATGAACAAATTCCAAATTCCTACCCTAACTTCATATACAGGAGTGACGACCCATCGAGGATTGTAACCTTGGTCAAGAAACTGATTTGGCAGAACCAATGCCCTGCATAGAGCATGGTTCATGGAAAAAAAAAAAGAGATTCGAGTCAAAAATCCCAACCTCGTGACTCTTGATTAGTTTGAAATGAAAAGTAGGCAAACAAGTCATTCATTTCACCTGCAATTGTTTGTGTTTGCCAACTCTTGATGCTGGAAACCCAATCTTATAATGGTATATATGGAGCTATCAAGAGTGAATATGTATTGGAAATGGGACTAAACCTCAAGCTTGGCCTATTGGTTGCATCATCACTGAGGAACGGTGATGGTGCTGATGCAGCGTGAGTGCACATTATGGTAGGAATTTGACCAAAGTGCCTGCACGTAATCTCCTGTTCTTTGCAAAAAACACCGTGTGATCTTTAACGTCCACTCGCTAATGCAACCGAGATGGGACACTCAGCTTGACCTCCATCCGAGGGACGGCGCACATAGTGATGCAACACAGCCTCTGAAACAGTTTCTAGTCGTAAGACTCAAATTCCGATGAGACGGCTTGGAGTAAGTGCACCACATCTGTGCCATCCAGTTTGACATCCCATAATAATATTCAAACCTGTGTCAATTTGCTGAAATGCTACTTTGCTGTACCTTGGGTTCAACTCGGAGCTTCCAGGAACTTGCATTGACGATGGACGGATGAACACTGATCGAAAAAATTTAAAAAATTAGATTCCTTTACCTGCAAAAGGTTATGCCAACGAACTCTGAAGATGGAGATCATGTTGTTATAAGACGATGCTGATTGATAGACATCTCCAAAGGGCATAGCGATAATTGAGGCCTGTGCTATACTTCTTGTGTTTTGACTCAGATTTGCCTTATTTTGAGCAGATTCCATCCAGTTGTAATCTCCAATAATGGAGTACACTGAAATGGCGTTAAGCTCTTTGGTTGATCTGCGTCAACGGACAAGAAACAAGCATGGTGCACGCCTCGATCTGCAGAGGTGTTTGGTCCAAGAACCTTTCCCATGTGGAGATCTTTCTCCACCTCCGTCCATAACGGCAGAAGGTCCATATTCATCGAGTTCATCAGCATAATTTTCTGCAGGTAAAATCATTTAGATATTTTTTTATCATGCAGTCATTTGTAATTTGGTCAGGGTGTTGGCGATAGCTCACCTACTCTTCATGAAAACTACCTCGGGATCCTTACGTCCACCGACGAATGCCGATGGACAGGACACCCAGTTTAATGTCCGTCTGAGAGACGACGCACACATTGATGCCTCACCCTGGCTGTGAAACACAATGATGACAGTTTATAGCTGGATCGAGATACAAACCTAGACTAGACAGCTTAGATGCCGGTATCCATACCTCGGGGCCACCCTGGCGGCCCAATCTTTGCCATGAGACTTTCAGCAGTACCAATATATTCTGGAAAGAGTACTGCCATTAGATTGGATTGCATTGGATAGTTGGCTCTGCCACAGAAGGTACACGGAGGTTATGTTTTCAACCTGGATATCTCAAAAAGTTATGGATAGATTCGGATGAAACTTGTTGGACATGTTGGGTGTGTGACAAGGACGAATTGATGAAGATCTGGATCTGGATACGAGAATATTTTTAAAAGTGATTCTTCACCATTGAGAGGTATGACCAAAAACGATATATTGTGCTATGTATCGTTTTTTTTTTGGGCTCTATCTCTCAATCTATACTAATAAAAGTGTGTGTGTGTGCGTGTGCGTGCGTGTCGTTGATTGGTATCTACATATGCGGGTTTCAGAATGTGGAATGGAGTCCGACCAGGGTTGGCTCAAAGCATCCACCTTCATTTCAGTAAGGGGTCATTCTAGAACTGGGATATCAAAGTTTTTGCAGATGTGCCTGTGGTTAACATTACAAACTCTGTTGTGTCGTGTGTGCAGCTGTTCTGATATGAGATTTTTTTTTGTGTTCGGTCATTAAGCATAACATATCACTCTTTGTTAACGCCACCTCCACCGCTCACCTATCTTCTATCTTTCTGTTTTTCTCCTCCTCCCCCTCCCCCCCCACTCTCTCTGTCTGTCCCCTCCTCACTCCCCCCTCTGAATAAAATGCAGCACTCTCCTTCCACACCTCTGTCTCTGCGTGTGTCTGTTTGTCTCTCTCTGTCTCTGTCTCTCTTGCTCTCTTGCTCTCCACACCCCTTCCTTACTCTTCTCCCCTTCCTAGCTTCCCCCTTCTTCACCCACTTCTCACTTTCCCTCCGTCCTCTCTGCATCCCCTCCCTCCCATTCACACCGTCAGCGAAGCGACTGGTTGGATTTGCTAGTGGTGAATAATCACTTTAAAATCCTAGTCGCTGGATCCGGATCTTTACCATAATCCAATCAGTTCGTCCTTGTCACACACCCAACCTGTCCACAAAATTTAATCCAAATCCGTCCACAACTTTTTGACATATCTTGTACACAAACAGACAAACATGGGTGAATACATAATCTCCTTCCACCTTCGGTGGCAGCGGTAATAAATCCATCAAAACGACTCAATTTAATTGGTGGAATGAGAGGAGGGGTTGTGATGAGAACAGTGTGACAGGCTCAGGGATATCACAAGGGTGTTAAAAATTTAAAAAATGGGGGAAAAGGCTTGTTTTTTGGGGGAAGGGAGTTGGACGATGGTGGTTTTAGGGCGAAGAATATACAACACCAACCACACACTGTCAGAGACATCACAATCCGCACAGATGTACACAATCACCCATCCAAAGTCAAGCTACCTAAAAGTCCTGCCAACATCCCTCTACCCATCTTTCTCCATAACTTCCAGGTACCTATCTAATTCTAATTTAAACTTATCTACTGTTTCTGCTGCCACTACCTTTCCAGGGAGGCCATTCCATGCATTAACTACTCTGAGTGAAAGTCCCCTGCCTTACTACCGTCTTAACTCTCCTCTTCTTTACTCTCAAGCTGTGGCCCCTGGTTCTGTCACTTTCGACTCTGTTGAATAATTCATCTGCACTTATTTTATCTCTGCCTTTCATTATCTTAAACATCTCTATCATATCTCCTCGTAACCGCCTCCTTTCTAGTGTATGAAGCCTGTCTCCTTCAGCCACTCCTCATAGCTGAGTCTAGCTCGGCCTAAAATAAATCTAGCAGCCCTACGCTGAACCCTCTCTATGGCATCTATGTCCTTCCGGAACTGGGGTGACCAAAACTGTACACAATATTCTAGTTGTGGCCCTCACGAAATTCCTGCACAATGTTAAAACCACCTCCTTTGATTTATAAATGATCCACCTCCTTAATACAAACCCTAAACCCGATTTGATCTACCTATAGCTGCCTGGCCCTGTGCTGCCTGCTTACCTCCCGTATCTATTAACCACCAGATCTCTCTCCTGTGTGACACGCTCCAAAATTACCCCTTGCATCCTGTAAGCTCCATTTTCATTGTTCTTTCCCATCCCCAACACCTTACACTTGCTCGGGTTAAATTCCATCTGCCAATCTTTTGCCCTAGTCTATTGCAGATATCATACTTTCCTGAATCTGATCACCACCCCGTCTGCTATCCACCTCATCTCCAAGCTTTGTTTCATCTGCAAACTTGGAAAGCCTACTCTTTCCCCCATTATCCAAATCGTTGATGTAACTAATGAATAATAACGCGGTCTGAGTACTGATCCCTGAGGCACCCCGCTACTTACATCCTCCCAGCAAGACATCCACTCACAGCCACTCTTTTTCTTCCTGCCACTAAGCCAGTTTGCAATCCAATTAGCTACCTGACCAGCCACTCCACAAGCCCTCACTTTGGCTAACAACCTCGATGTGGTACTTTATCAAATGCCTTCTTAGTCTAGATATATTATGTCCATTCCTTTCCCTCATCCACCCAATCAGACACTGCTTCATAGAACTCTAAAAAAAATTGTTAAACAGGAACTACCTTTGGTAAACCCATGCTGACTAACTTTAATTAGTTTGTATTTGTTTAAATGGTTCCTCATATGGTCCTTAATTAATGTCTCCAAAAACCTTCCCCACAACTGAAGTCAAACTGTAATGTCATGGTTGATTTGATAAACTACTGTTTAACAGGAGTAAGAAGAAGAAGAGTAAAAAAGGTGACATCACCAAGCAAGAAGGTTGTGTTGGTTGTTCAGTACTTCACTGCAGTTTTACATTGCTTGTCAATTTGATGCGGAATAATTTTCTTGGTCCTCCATTTTCACCCTCAACCTTGGTGTTCACTGACATCAAGCTGTTGTATTCAGCTTCATTGGGAATACCTTTGCCCTGTTGTTTGTGAGACGTTTTATTCTGTTTTACAGTGATTGAAGGTGTCATGAAGGAGCTTGTGAATAATTTTCACGCAGTACAAGGACATTTGGACATCCCACTGTGTTGGGAGAGAGCTTAACAAATCCACATGTCGTAAGAGATTTGATCCTGGGATTGCAGCATCATGAGACTAACAAGCACAATTTACCTCTTTCCTTATTCAAGCATTTCGCTAAAATGTGTTGCCAAACCACTTGAACTTGTTTCATAGGCAAAGTGTTCAGCCAGGCCTACAGATGCTGCATTTTTTTATTCCTTCCCCCCCCCCCCCCCAACCTTGACTACTCCTCTGCAGCAAACTATTCATTGCATAGCTTGCCGATTTAAGCCTCGTGTAAGGCCACCATTCATTTTGTCCTTGGGTTGACTTGGTCAACTGCACAGATGATTTTCAAAACCACATTGGAGCCAAAACCCTCAAGACTGTGAATGATAGGAACCAGTGTCAGGTCTTCAAAGCTGTTTCAAATTGATACGGTACCGTTTGGTTTGTTATTCGCTGAAAACCGCCACCATCTACCAAGTTGTGTGTGGTTTAATTTTTGGGGTAGCCATATCTTGATTCATGTCTTTAAAAGCGCAACTTACTAATATTGTGAAGGAATTGCTGAACCAGCAGCGATTGGACAGAGAATACAGTTGTCAGAGGAACGAATAAGTGGAGATTGTACCTCACCAAGAATTATAATTATTAGCCCGCGCACACAAAGCGAAAAGCGGGGATAAGCAATTGCTTCAGTTCTGTCTGTCTGTCTGTCTGTCTGTCTGTCTGTCCTTCTGCCTACGAATGTCAGTTTATGATCGAGGAACAACTTGATTTAAATTGAATGTTTTATTTTGAACATTAATCGGAAAACAAACCTGCAGTTTAACAGTACTTTGGCTCTGAATTTGTCCCGATGGCACGTATGCGGAGGGGAGTGAGATAATGTTTTTACTCTGTCTGCCTATCCAGCAGTCAAAGGAAATTGAAAATCATTTCAAACAGGAAACTTACGGTTTTTAACGACGTCATAAAGGACACAAACAACAGGCATGAAGAACGAATTTAACATGTTAGATAAGGTGGTGTCGAAGCTGCATCAACGGTGGTAAACTACTGTTTTTTTAATTTTATTTTATATATATATATTTATTTTTTATTATTATTTAGTTATTTATTTCCCCCTGTGATCTTCGAAATGTTTATTTTATTTCAATTGAATTATATGCGTGAACACTGAAAAACACAAATCGCCTTTTTAGCATTTTCGAAACGTGTGTGTGTACGTGTGTCCGTGTGGCTTTTAAAAAAAAAAATTGTTACTCTGAAAAAAGAGAGAGGGGGGGGCAATGAATAAACACTGACCGCACGTTCACCTTTTGACGAGACCCTCTCAGAGACATCACAATCGTGACACGTGTACACAATCACTCATCATCCATACCCAAGGTACCCACCACTCCTGCCAATGTCCACATACCCCTCAATCCCCAATGCCTCTGGGTACCTATCTAATTCCAGTTTAAACCTATGTGCTATTTCTGCTGCCACTACATTTTACCTGGAAAGAGGTAAAGAAAAGGATGATTTTTCATTGCAGGTGTAAAATAGATGTATAGATGGATACAGGTATGACCAAAAATGTTTACCACGAACCGCTTGAACTTCCGACCTTCATTTTCTTCTATATCTAATCGTATTCCTGCATCCCAAGGTAATCTATGAATGCTTTATACGAAAACTCAGCCAAACATACGGGCTAATGAAATGTCAAAGACTGCTCCAATAGCCTCTTGAGTGTTTTTTCTTTCCTCAATATCATCACATCACCCTCTTTGCACATTGTAATACATCATGCACAATGCATTCCACGATATTCATCAGAGAAAAGCATTTTGAGAAAAGATCATGATTGCAGGAAATGTAACTCATTGCTTTGGTACTCTCGATTTTACCGAGCAATTTGCATCTGCATGATGTATTCGCTTATTCAGGATGGAGTGCAATAACATAGGCAACCGGATGGGTGGAGCGGAGCGATGGGAGGGAGTGAAGAGCAAATCCTTCAAACAAAGTCCTGCTAACCGAACACAAAATGTCACAAACATGGATCAATGAAAGAAAGTGTTTCTGAAACAGCAAAGGTGATGACCAAAATGGTCAATCGAACTGGGACAATAAAGGAGAAAGTAAAATTGATTTATCAAACATTTTGCTTTCACCGATTGCTTCTTGTGACGTGCAAACTTTACTCACGAGCAACCTTTGAGGCCAATTAATAAGTAAAACTAGAGCGAAGTCGATGGCGCGGCATCGCAAATATGGGGCCATCACCATCCCATTGCCCCGGGGCATGAATCGGGGGTCATATCCAAAAAAATCATGACGCATTCCATGCGTCCTCCAATGCTGATTGCATCTCGAGTTTCATTAAAAAATTTGCCCATAATTTTTATTTTTGGTATCTGACCTTTTGACCGCACCCCAGGGGGTGGGGCCAAAAATGATATGGCTCTCACACCTTCTTGCCATGTGGTGATCATAACCAAGTTTGGTGAATTTCTGCACAACCTTTTAGGAGGAGATGGTGTGACGGACGGACAGACAAACAGAGCTGATTACAATTCTTTTTCTCCTCCTCTTCCCTTTATAAGGGAATGAGGTCCAATGGCACCAAGCTTCTGCCCTGCCTTGACCATGATACTCTTCCACTTCCCTCTGTCCTCGGCCAACTCTCTCCACTCTCCAACCACACACCTACCTTACGGATATCCCTCCTCACACAATCCTCCCATCTCAATCGTGGTCTACCTCTTTTCCTCTTGCCGTGCTCCCTCAACCTTGCTGCTCTCTTTACCATTCTCTGTTCCCCCATTTGCACCAAGTCTCCAGCCCATCTCAACCTTGCTGCTCTCTTTACCATTCTCTGTTCCCCCATTTGCACCAAGTCTCCAAGAGCCCATCTCAGCCAGAATTTCAGCAATCTCCCCATCAAACTCATCTGCACACCAATCTCCTCCCTCAGTTCATCGATCCTCCTTCGATCCACCCTCTTCACTCCCGCAATCCTCCTGATCTGCAGCCTCTGTTGTCTCTGTCAGTACCACCATCTCCAGACCGTAAAAGTAGGCCGGCATTACACACGACATCAATTCTCTTTTAATTTTCTTGATATCTTTCTGTCTGCCATTACTCCCTCCACACTCCTCCACACATTCACACCCACCAGAATCCTCCTCCGTACCTCTGCCTCGGACTTAACGTTCCCGGTCCCGGTCACTGTTCCTCCCTGATACTCAAACCTATTTCCCTGTCTGATCTTCTTCCCTTCTAACATGATATTCATTTATTTTCTCTGCTGTCCGACCCACATCACCTCAGTCTGCTCCATTACTCATCTTCAGCACATGCTTCCCAAATGCCTCCTTCACTCCTCCAGTACTTCCTGCATCTCTCACGACAGCAGCCAGATCGTCCGCATTCAGAATCCTCCCCATACTACCCCTCAAACTCACATTCCTGCTTACCAGCTACATCACCATGATAAACATGAGTGGGCTTAGAGCACCTCCCTGCCTCAAACCGATGTTCACACTGAATTCAGACATCCCAAATCCCAACCAAAAACACTTCCCTTCGTTCCCTTGTACATCCCTTCCACCAACCTAACTTCTGCTTCCGGCACTCCCTTCATATAATTTAGCCATATTTTAAAAGATCTTGTACCTCCCTCTAATTTTCCTCATTTAAGGTTGTCATGATCACAGGACAAGAAGGTGAGTATCACATGTCCTGCGTTGGCAGGATAGCTTCGAGGTTTGCACACTCGCCTCTGAACTGTATGGAGGGGTTTCAGTACCCATGATGCAGTGTTCGGATGCCATATTGGATGGCTAGCTAAACGAGCGAGAAAAGGTAAACAAGACCTAACGAGGCCAAATAATTCGCGTAACCTTCCATTGCAGTAAGTCAGAATAATGAGATAAACATTCTAGATTGTAGAGCTGCTGATGCTGTCGTTGCCAGGGGAGTGAATACAACCAACAGGGTGTGCACGGCATTATGGGATAGCTTTGAAAACCCTCCACAGCCTGGGTTTGACTCCTCAGCCCAGCAATAAACTGTCATCCTGGTGTTTCGTGAATGTGTACTCCATCCCCCTGATGGACGTTAAACGGGCGTCCCGTCTGCCAGCATGAGTCGGTGGACGTGAAAGATCCCAAGGTGTCCTTCGCGAAGAGCAGTAAGCGAGCTATCGCCGACACCCTGACCAAATTAGAAATTGCTGCTCTAACCTACAAGGGGACACTGCATCAGCAGAAGAGCCTTGCTCCCAGCAAATTATGCAACTCGCGGTCACGTCTGACATACGAAACCGTAAGGATCACACATCCTTCGTTTGATGTTGTAAATTTTCATCGTTGGCTTGTCACATTTCCACCATTTCTCGAGGTTCCTGAAATTTGTGCACTTTGATATTGTAGTATCTCAGTTAGTTTCGAGCTCAAATGAACCCAAACTCGACGTGTTCCTGCATTGTCCGAAGCATAATATTCGGACAAAGTACGATGAACTTGCGAAGTTCAACTCTTGAATTGATGATGTCATCTCGTTGGCATAGTTCTTCAAGGAATAGGTTAGAGAAGAAGGCAGATTTCTTTGAGCCAATCAAGAAATTAAAGCTTAAGACCATGGCAGACACAAAGACAATCAAGTTAAAGAAATCGCGGCAAAAAGTAATCGAATATAAGCAACAAGGCAATGTGGCTTTTCGACTGCTTGTGAAGGCTCAAGCTTCAGGTGTTCAATTGGACTTGCACGAGGTGATGAAGTACCCACTTACGTACCCCTGTTCCCTACTCAGTAGGTAGGGAACAGTCTTCTGGCAAAAACTGACAAATCCAAGGGCTTCCATCATCTTGTTGAGGATGTTGACGATTCAACTCCACCTCCGACTGATGAGACAGTGATAGTGGAAGATGGAAATGCTGTCTCCTATGACATGAGGGAGCTACCAGAGAATTTCCGAGAGATGAGCCTCAATATCTTCAATGCAGCATCGTCCCGATCAGATGTCATCTTCCGCACTGACGTGTACAACACAGACTCGGTCAAGTCACGTGAAACGCAGAGAAGAGAACCATTCAGGGAGGGAATACAAAGAAACCAGGAGACTGGAAAAAAATTCCTGACTAATGATGAGAACAAGGAACAGCGAATACAAATCCAACAAGATGTATGGAGTAAAGATGACATTGCCAAGAAGCTTCAGGGCAGGAAAAATGATATCGAGGAAGGAGCTGCGTACTTGTTTAACCTCTCCAGATGGGAAGCAAGTGTGACAATCGAAGATCACTTTTTTGAAATAATCTCGGGAAGGAACAGATTTCTGTGTAATTCTCTACTGCATGTATGGTAAAGACCAACAGCACAATCATTGTCTCTCCAACCACCCCCACCCCCATAATCTACTTTTTTTATCCGAAAAGTAGATTGGGGGGGGGGGGGAGGTTCTTTCATTACTTTTCTTTCAAAAGTAATGGGAACCCCCCCCCCCACCAATCTGTCATCTACTTTCTCACTATGTCACTGAAAGTACCGTCTGAAACCGCCACCCCCCCCCCCCAATCTAATTTCTCAACAATCCTCTTGAAGAAGTCCTTCCATTCAAGCTTCTGGGTCTCACTATCTGCTATGATCTTTCCTGGAAAGCCACATCTCCAAGCTGGCTTCCAAAGCTAGTCACCGATTGCAGACGGAGATCCCAAAGCCTTCCTTGGCACACCTGGGCTCCTGACCACATACAAAGCTTTCATCGCAGCCTGATGGAGTACTGCTTTCCTCTGTGGCTGGTGCTCCTGCCTCACCTTTCTCAGCTTCACATGTGGGAACCAAGGCATTTAGGATCATTGGTACTCCCCATGATGAGGCTGATTCTTGGGTCTCTCACTCTCTCACCACAGGCAGGTTGGTGGTCTTTCTGTCTTCTACCATCTCCTATCCAGCCTCACCTCCCCTGCTGTATCTGAGATATGCCCCCCCCCCCATATTTCCGCAGGGCGCTCAAGGTCCGCCAGCAACCCCCTTCTGGTAAAACTACCAAAATCAAGAATCATTGCTCACCTTCACTCTTTCATTCCTCTTTTTCCTCGCCTTTGGAACAAACTCCCACACTCTCTTCAATCCCACTCTTCTTTCCAGGTCTTCAAAACAGCCGTTCACCACCATCTCTTATCTCCCCCATCCAAAACCACGATCTTTTCTACTCCCCCGTTAATCCACCCCAAACCCACCTCCTTCAAATTCCCTGCTTTCCTTCCCGAAAGCCCCTGTCGTGTAGGACCTGAAAGTCCCTGAGTGTCCATCTCTTTACCCTGTGTACCCGCCCATCCCTCTCCCTTCCATAGATCTCCTCATGTCTCTGTTCCACACAGTTTTTTCCTTCCTGCTCCCCTTGTACGTTCTGTTTGTTCACTCTCATACGAGCCTCGACAGTACATACAAAATAAATAAATAAAGAAAAATGTACGAGTAAAGAGCCCCCTGACAGCGACATTTTCTTCATTTTGCTGCATTGTGCTCATCGGATCTCAGATGTTACCTTGCTCTTTGATGCAGGAAGGGGAAACAATAAAAGGTTGATTGATGTCTCTCAATTTGCCGAACAGTCCACTCCAGAGTAGTGCTCTGCCTCACTTGGTCGACATGCATTCACTGGCTGTGATTCCACAAGTGCCTTTCAAGGGTTTGGGAAAATCAAGCCCATCAAATTGATGCAAAAATGTACCAAGTTCATGACACCTCTTGGAAACTTGGGAGAATCTTGGTCCTTTCAAATGAATTAATAACGGGCCTTGAAGAATTCACACATAGCAAAGCAAGATTCAAAGATGTTGATGAAGCCCGGATACAAATGATGAAAGAGAAATGCAGAGGTGATTCAGATGTATCTTCCAGATCCCCATATCCCCTCTCCGACAGACAACCATGGTTGGAATGCCAGTGGAGACAAAATGGAGCCATTGTGGTGTAAGCTTGACACCCTTCCACCTAAGTTGGTTGATGTTCTTGAATCAACAGAAGAGGACTCAAGTGATGATGAGTTTGATTTAACCAGTGAACATGACTTCTCAGATACAGACGGTGGCGATGAATCGTACGGAGAAACATGCTTCCCCATACATGTACATGGAAGCATTGATTAGAATTTCTCACTCATGATATTTTAATCTTACATTTGGACAGGAATGGGTGACGTGTTCTGAGGTTGAACATTTTTGAAGGGAAAGCAGTTCATCGTCAATTTATTGATAATCTTGTAAGACGTAACTCGTATTGTGAGACAGTAGCTTTTCATTTGTTTTAAAAAAAAACAAAAACATTTGTACAGAGTTGTAATTATACCTTTTCCTCTGTTCAGTGAATTCACTTTTGTGTCTTGAAAGGGCAAATATGTCAGTTATTTCTCTTCCATATATATATATATATTCTCGGTTTTATCCTTGGACAAATGTTTATCCCACAATTCGTCCTTTCATTACAAGAATGGTGTAACAACGTAGAGATAAGAGCATGTAACGGTTCACTCCCCAGTCTTGCTCTCACAATGCTCCTTTGAATTACTCAAGGTCAATTATAATCATTTTTCTGCATGTACACTGTTCTAATTGTCCCTTTTCTCAAGCAGCCAGCCAAGAGTATACTTTGATTATCACCAAGCCTGCAAAAAACATATAATGACTTCTAAAGCAAAGCTAGTAGAAAAAGGTACGATTCCCAACATATATATATATATATATATATCAGTTATTCCTATTCCATATTTGTTTCCTTCTCTCGTTTCTGTGCTCCAGTCATTTACAGGTATTAAGGAAAAATAATTCATTGCATACTTCTCATGTACTTGATTTTTTTTTGTTTGTATTTTGGCAATAATTTTCAATACATTGATGTGAGATGCAAAATTCAAATTTCAAATATTTCTTTAACTTGACGAAGTTGGCGTGTTGCATTGGTTATATCATGAGATCAAATTTGAGAGAGTAACTGAGATATTACAATGTCAAAGTGCACAGATTTCACGAACCTCAATAAATGGCGGAAATGCTGAAAAAGTGACATCTTGACGTGGGTCCCAATGGGGCGTGAGAAAACATGGACCAAAAGAGTTTTTTTCAATGTTAACATCTTTTTTTTTCCATCTAAGGGGACATCAATGAACATACTTCTGCACATTCGGTTGAATCGTAGGTTGGGTGGTTGTGGGGGGGGGGTGATGCTCCGTGCTCCATAGGTCCCCTTTGGCTTACAGACTATAATGGTCACATGGTTGAGGTTGTCGTGACTTCACTTGCCCTCCTCCTCAAGGGGCTTTTCTACCTTGAACCAAATGTGTGTTAAGATAGTTAATGTGTATAAATAGCTTATCAGGAGTTTCCTGGGGCACCCCGAACATAAGAAAAAAAACATGAGGACCACTGGATCGATAGCTTCTCTGGTCCCTCATATTATAACTCAAATTTCATAGCATTCTGACCGGTGCGTCTGGAGAGGAAGATTTTTGAAGTAACCTACGTGACCTTCATTTTGACACACTTCCGGTCATGTGATCGGCAGGACCTCCAAAATTTATCAGGACCCTGTCCGAATGTGATAACCCAAATTTGGTACCATTCTAATTGGTGAGTCTGGAGAAGAAGATTTTGGAAGGAATTTACCAAGTCCGCCATTTTGACCAACTTAAAGTCACGTGACCAGAATGAGCTTTGCAATCCCTGTTACCAGTCAGGTGCGGAGTGTTGCTGCCAAATTTTAGCCGGATCGGCCCAGCGGCTTGGCCAGAGAAGTCGAAACAGGAAACAGACGGACGATGGTGCACGATGACAATACCTTATTTGGAATTCCAATTCCAGATAAGCCAAACATATTATCCACCTTTTTATACGGTTACTGATGCTGTTGAACACGACACTGAAATGGAGGAAACCCGATGTTTTTGAGGAATTATACAGCGCTTATTGATAGTCTACATCCCCTTTTCAACATTTTCACCTTTTGTCACCTTATAGCTTGAAATTAAATTTCATTAAATGAGACTTTTTCCACCTTTCTTTACACATCGTAACCCACAACTTCCAAGTGAAAAAAAAATTCTACAAATTTCAGAAAATCAATGAAAAATACAAAGCTAGAATATCTCTGTTGGTTAAGTGTCCACCCCCCTTTATAACAGCAATTGTAAATTAGCTCAGGTGTCACCTTCAAAATCTCACACAAAGTTAATTGGCCTCCACCCGTGTTAAATTGTTGTGATTCCGATTATTTCAGAATAAAATCAGCTGTTCCTGGAGGTTTCCTCTGCTGGGTAGCAGATTTCACAGCAAAGATTCAACCATGAGATTCAAGGAGCTTTCAAAAGACCTCTGGGATAAAGTTGTGGAAAGGCACAGATCAGGGGATGGGTATAAAAATATTTCAAAGGCCTTGAATATCCCTTGGACACAGTCAAGACAATCATTAACAAGTGGCCGTGTATGGTACCACCAAGACACTGCCTAGATCAGGCCGTCCCTCCAAACTGGATGACCAGGCAAGGAGGAAACTGATCAGAGAGGCCACTGGCAACTTTGAAAGAGCTACAGGTCTTTATGGCAAAGACTGGTCACTGTGAGCATGTGACAACAATATCCCAAGCACTCCACAAGTCTGGCCTGTATGGTAGGGTGGCAAGAAGGAAGCAATTACTCAAAAAAGCCCATCTTGAGTCCAGTTTGAGGTATTCAAAAAACCACTCCACAGATTGCATGGTGCGGTAGAGAATGCAGACATGCGGTGGAGTATTTTATTACGATTCATACTGTTTCAACAAAATTATTCTGCAGAGAATAACAGTGTAGATGGAAACAAAATAATGTCTGAAATCCATTTTCTAACGGTCATACTATAAACATGGCCCGGACACGTCTGGAGACAAACCCCACCGGGCACATCTGGAGCCAAGCCATCCGGACACAAACACTGCTCGAACACATCCGAAGACAAACTCCCGGCCGGAGACAACTCCCGTCCAGAAACAAATACTGCACGGACGCATCCGGAGCCAAGCTGTCCAGAGACAAACACCGCCCGCACTCGTCCAGAGACAAACACCACCTGGACAGAAATACCGCCCGGATGCATCCAGAGCCAAGCTGTCCAGAGATAAACTTCCGTCCGGAGATAAATCCTGTCTGGACATAAACACCACCTGGATGTGTCCGGAGACGAGCACCACCCAGACACGTCCAGAGACAAACACTGCTAAGACACATCCAGAGACAAACACCGCCCGAACATGTCCAGAGACAAACACCGCCCGGATACTTTCAGAGACAAACATTGTCTGGACGCATCCGGAGCCAAGCTGTCTGGAGACAAACATTGCTTGGACAGGTCCGGAGACAAACTCCCGTTCGGACATAAACACTGCCCGGACACATCCGGAGACAAACACCGTCCAGGCAGAACCACAGTCCGGATACTCCCAGAGACAGAGATACACAGAGAGAGTGAGGGGGGAGGGGGGGGATGGGGTTGGGGAGAGTGAGAGAGGTGTGGAAGGAGGGTGCTGCACTTTCTTGGTAGGGGTAGTGCAAGGATGGGACAAAGAAAGTGTGAGGGGTGGGGGTAGGAGATTTAGCAGAGAGAATATGTTATATGCTTATGAACACACACACACGCACACACACACACACGCACACACACACTCAAGTGCTTGGCCGATATCGGCAATTTTTGGGGAATTGGCAGGTGAGAGTTAGTGTGATTACAAACTACAGTATGTACTGTACACGACCCAAAAGCCTTGAGTAGCTCTCACCGATAAACAACGTTGCATTTATATAGACATTTCAGGGATATGTTCACAAATCTTAATCTTTATAAACAGTTGCGTGTGACCAGGTGGAAAAAAAATTGGCTCGGTAATTTAGAAAACACATTAATATGGCAAACGGCTCGGAAATCGGGTGTTATTTCACAACAACTCGCTCAGGATGACAGAGCACGAACCACTCACTCAGGTTGATGGAGCACGAACCACTCGCTCAGGATGACATGGCATGGCAAAAGCGTCCAGGGAACGATTCGCTCAGAATGACAAGGGTGCTCAGCAAGTGGCTTAAGCATTCAAGTATGCACTCCAATTAAATGGTTAATAAAGAATGTCTGGCCAGACTGTGGCCGCATACCATACAGCAGTTAAATACCATATCGGTCTTCACCGTGCCCGCAGCAGTTAATGAAATTATATGAATTCGTTCAAATAATGACTTTATCCACAAAATAATTTCTGCTTAATGTCGAACAACCCTGGAGACATTGCAAAGTTCAATCTCCCATGAAATATACATTGCAGATAATGTCATGCTGCCTGCTCGTCTGTGCACGCATCATGTGGAACATCGTTCGTGGTCCACGCAACCATTATCACTTTATTTTAAAACGTCCGTTGTTCACCAGATTTGCTTCGATTCCCTGTAGAGCACCTCGCGAAACCTCCGAAAATATAAACACACATCAGGCAGATGCTATGGATAGGCAGTCTCTCTGGGGGAGAGGGCGTGAGGTCTCGCAGTGAATGCATTCTTTTAATCGTATAACTCAAAGAAGCTCGTTAATTTTGGCACGTTCCAAATTTTTTATTCACTCAATATAATTCTCCAAACAGTAGAAAAAGAATGTTTAATGCTTTGGATAAGGGACTCTGTTTGATGTTTAACTGATGATATATATATATATATCTTAAAGCCACCCACATCTTTCACCTATGAATGGAGGGAATAGCCACTCAGCTTTCACTAATCAACTACAACCCAGGTGGCTAGGATTATATAAATAATTAACCCCTCCCACACTCCTCAAGCTGAAGCTGCTGCATAAAGCAACCCAAGAATGCCAACACAAGGGAAGCGCTTTGCTGTTTCAAACCATTCCCAGAGTTCCTCAACAGCTGTAAAGACGTTCACACATAGTACGCACATGAGAATTCCAATGCCAGACACCCCCTCAGGTACCGGACCGGTTTCATCACATGTTGGCGAATCATCAGCGATGGCGAAGACAGCATTGCATACCAATGAGGCTCCCAAGCATGTACCAGGTGCAAACCTCCATTCACAGGTGAGAGATGTGGGTGGGTCTTTATTATTTAAGTATTGACTGCTTTTGACGTTTGTGTGTATGTGTATGTATGTATGTCTGTATATATATTTCATCCATTGGTGAAATGACCTTCAACCGTGCACTCGCAGTGTTCTAAATGCAGTGGATGTGGCTGTGCACATCCATTTCTCTTTCGAGGAAGAAAATACCCGTGACTGAGTCGTTCTCAAATGCAGTTAAGTGTTAAGAATAAATGCAAAAATTGATTGGTGCAATTCACATGCAGTTTTGTTCTGCATCGCCATTAATTTAACAAGCGTTCGGATGTCTCCTTTAAAGCCACAGAGCTGATACTTGTTTCTGGAGGCTGGAGCCATTGTTTTAACTCCAGAAAACAAAGTTTAAGAAGCTTGGTATTTTATGGACAA
>CM068961.1:15720258-15734985 GCA_035128595.1 Eptatretus atami | reverse complement strand
TATATATATATATATATATATATATGAAACACCAAGCATTCAGTTCACACACAGGTATCTGCATATTTAGCTGGATTTTCGTTTGTATTGATTGCGCATCATTCTTGATGAGTATGCGCTGAGTGCACACACCTAGTATAGGATTAAAAGTTGCTCCTGATGAATTTGTGAAATTATTATGAGTATTACATGAGGATTAAGGGTTGGAGAGTGGATCACATTGCCCCAAATACCTTGTGGCTATACGGATGGCATTCGTCTCCGTGTAGACCCAGCGGTGTACACATCCGAAGACCCGGTAGCCACAGGCTCGCAGCACAGCATGTCCGAGTCCCGCACTGATCGTCCATTTCACACGCCTGTGAATATCACATCCAGGTGATGGGGATGCAGAAAATATAGCACATCTTGCACGGTTCTTTTGGAAGATCATCAAGTCCGTGGCTTGTCAAAAAGTCGATTACAGACCTTGATGAAACATATGTTCCCAAGTAGTTATTTTTGAACAATTTCAATCATTCACCATTATTTTATTACAGTACATCTCAGTTGGTCCACAGATTTACTGACCCATCTTTGTACATCTGATGCGATCCTTCATTAGAACCTCCCCATTTAGAAAGGCAGGTGCGTGTTGGACCAAGTGAGGTCCCAAAATTCAAAGCAAGAATAATAATCATGTGGCCATCACTCACATACCTGCAATGTCTTCATCAAAACTTGCAGAAAGAAGCAGTGAAGCCTCATCGTTCTTCACAATACATAGTTCTTAGTAACATCTAGTCACGGATTTCTCAAGAACCGGACAGACTCACCCCCGTAATGACGACACCTTGAGTGACGAGGCTGAAAATGCAAAGAATGACCAAGAGGAAGAGTAGAGTTCGCATGATCGCTTGGCTGGCTGCTCACTCCCTGAGCTCGGATGCTGTGTTCGCTCTCTACGATGCTCCGAGCATCCACCGTCGCCTTCTTATGAGCAACTCCGCCACATATATACGCCGGTGACGACATGACGCATGAAAAGGCACGACTTAAATCGTCCATTCGCATTTCTCCTTCAGAAAAATCTAATGGGCAATGCTGAATGTCTTCCAGCAGAGCACTGAAAACACCATCACATTTCCCAAAGATTCACCCATTATCATTAAAACTAAGTCTTGTGTTTTGCGTAAAAAGCATTTGGAACATAAATGGGTTTCTAACTTTGAAAATTGAAAACAAGATGATTATATCTTGCAACTGTTGCATGTTTGATACTGATGGTTTGGAATTTTGTGTTCAACGTTCATTATGTATAAGGTTCGGGTGAAGTGTGATCGAGTCTGAAACGACCCTACTTGGAGCCCATCTCTTGCTCAGTGGCATGTTGCTCGGGGGTCAAAATCGGTTGCCTGCAATTTTCGCCAATTAATAGAGGAGCAACATTCATGCTGCTGGTTCTTCGAAAAGAAATACTGTCCTTCTAAATTATACTAATGGAAGTGAAAAACCGCAGCACCCTCGTGGTGCTCTTAACGGCCAATTTGACCGGTTGGGGAGGTAATAAAATTACATTCACACCGCTTTGAAAGACCACCAGTCGGGAACCTGAGCAGTGAGACTTACCTGTTCCGATACCCTGAGCCGGATTGGAGATTGTCCGGCCGCAGGTAAGTCATCACGTTGACGTCACGCTCGGCTAGACGATTCCGCGCCTGCACAGTCCTCCACCTGAATT
This sequence comes from Eptatretus atami, assembly GCA_035128595.1. Lineage (NCBI taxonomy): Eukaryota > Metazoa > Chordata > Myxini > Myxiniformes > Myxinidae > Eptatretus > Eptatretus atami. Next base: position 15,733,265 of record CM068961.1, on the reverse strand, counting down.
CTGCCTGCCCAGTCCCATTTGGCATTAATGAAGGTATACAGTGTAAACGTACCTTGCGACATTGACTGCTGCTCCAATGGTGACCATTTCCTTTTTTCATCCAACTCCAACATTCAAAACCCGATCAAGGATCACGAAAGATCATGAAACACGGTACCCACGCGCAACATTGCCCAACGTATTGGGGATAGCACATCCACATGCGAATTGAACCAAGCCCACCTGTGTGTACATATCCTTCCCCCCACACTGCAAATCGGCTCGCGCTTTCTCAAGGTGTTAACCTGCATTCCAGCGAGTGGAAATCTGAATACGAGACACGCCAATGTTGACCAAGCATGTCGTACATGCACAACTGAACTTTCCATTTGTATCATGTGTTGACACTGTCAGACACACAAATTCTGAAGGAATGAAAAAGTTCCTACTGTGGAGGTTCATCACTTCACGTCTCTCTGTCAATAGCTAACTTTAGAACGTCGTTTTGCCAGGCACTTGTTGAAGAGGTTCAAGGAAATGTGATTCCCGAGCGTTGTTTTGCCTTTCTTTGTAGAGTAAAAAGCTAGGGGATAAAGTTCGCTTGGATGCTGGGGATCACTGGGACCCCCAGAAAAAGTACATCAGTGAATACAGGCTTCATTTCGATGTCGCGACTGATTGATGTCCGGCGATGGCCTTGTTGATCCCGAACAGAGAATAACGAGACGAAGCTCTCGAGACGAATAACGCAAACTCTTTATATCCCCCACAAACCCTTCCCAGCACTGCGAGCCACCACAGGATATGACCTTTTCTCTCCGCTCTGTGCTTTGTGCCTCAGTCCATTAGTTTGTGTCAGTGGATAGTATTGTCCTTTATCGGAAGCATCCTCTCCTCAAACTCCTGATATTATATTGGTAACGACCTCTCCTCAAACTCTGAATATATGGTAACGTCCTCTCCTCAAACTCTGAATATATTGGTAACGTCCTCTCCTCAAACTCTGAATATATTGGTAACGTCCTCTCCTCAAACACTGAATATATTGGTAACATCCTCTCCTCAAACTCTGAATATATTGGTAACGTCCTCTCTCTCAAACTCTGAATATATTGGTAACGTCCATCCTCAAACTCTGAATATATTGGTAACGTCCTCTCCTCAAACTCTGAATATATTTGGTAACGTCCTTTCTCAAACTCTGGATATATTGGTAACGTCCTCTCCTCAAACTCTGAATATATTGGTAACTTCCTCTCCTCAAACTCTGAATATATTGGTAACATCCTCTCCTCAAAACTGAAATATTGGTAACGTCCTCTCCTCAAACTCTGAATATATTGGTAACGTCCATCCTCAAACTCTGAATATATTGGTAACGTCCTCTCCTCAAACTCTGAATATATTGGTAACGTCCTTCCTCAAACTCTGAATATATTGGTAACGTCCTCTCCTCAAACTCTGAATATTATGGTAACGTCCTCTCCTCAAACTCTGAAATATTTGGTAACGTCCTATCCTCAAACTCTGAATATATTGGTAACGTCCTCCTCAAACTCTGAATATATTGGTAACGTCCTCTCCTCAAACTCTGAATATATTGGTAACTTCCTCTCCTCAAACTCTGAATATATTTGGTAACGTCTCTCTCCTCAATCTCTGAATTATTGGTAACGTCCTCTCCTCAAACTCTGAATATATTGGTAACGTCCTCTCCTCAAACTCTGAATATATTGGTAACATCCAATCCTCAAACTCTGCATACACATCCATTTCATGTAACTGCTCCCATTGGTCTACACTACTCTGCCCAAGATATTCTAAGCGTTCTCACTGTGTGGCCCATCGAGTGAATCCCTCATCATCACGGGGACCATTTTAGTAGGAAAATTTGGTTTCCTTCAAGATATTTCAGCAAAGGATGTAATATGTCAAGTGCACCACGATTCTCCTGTCTCTTATACCTCTCCTAATTCACAAATGCCTCGTACTCTCGTATGCCAAAGCACACAACTCATATCTCGCATCTTGTCAGTCGACAGACTGATGTTCCTCCGAGGAATTTTCATGCCTTGTTTATTGCTTTGGACACCGGTACAACCTTCTTCTAACACTCTAGTTGTCCCCCCCCCCACCCACCACCCATCTAGGCTCCAGGGTGTGACCATCATTGGCCCGTTCTCGACAGCTGGCTGAGAAATCAAGTTGCACAGTCTTCCACCATGTCGTTTATGAGTGGAGGTCATGGTAAGGCAGATTGATCATCACTCCATGTCCCATTTTTAAATCACTATAACTGGAAAATCTTCCTCCAGAGATGCTTCGAAGATGATACTGTATTTGCAACTCAGAAGATTATCACTTTCCAGACTCACTATATAAAGTACGTCCATCGTTGGCACAACTCATAAAACCTGGAATGTCATCCGTTCATTTGGAAGACCAACACCATCATTGATAATTTTGAGTGCTGTCATGCAAAGTAAAGGAGCCCCCACGCTGCGAAGTGGTTGGAAGGAATAGGGAGTATGCAGACCTTGATGACAACCATGCTGTCAATAAATGCCGCCATCCATTTCAGAGACTCGTGTTGAACCGACTGAAAACGAAATAAGTAAGTAAATTAATGGAAGCAGCGAACAAATAACAACATTTTCATCGTTTTGCTACACGTGAATGGGATGAATGTAGTGCGATGGGTATTGAGCACAATGCCGACATGAGGATCAACCATTGTTACCCTTATCACCCAGTGGTATCCTCTAATAACCAGCTTGCCAGACCCGCTTTAGCGCACCAAATTGGCAGAGATCTCAGGCTGCTATGATCAGCCTCCAGAGCACAATTCTCGTGTCCACGATGAGATGCCACGGTCTGTGGGCCTCGACTCTTTAACTCAAGACCAGATCTTCATCAGGCAATGGGAGGCGTATGGACAGAACGGTGGACTTGAACTCACTCCAAATGATTTGGATGTGTGTGTCTACAGCCCCATTCAAATTTTTGACCTTTTGTTGCCTTATAGCCTGGAATTAAATTGCATTGAATGAGACTTTTTCCACCTTTGTTTACGCATCGTAACCCACAACTTCCAAGTGAAAAACAAATTCCACAAATTTCAGAAAATTAATTAAAAATACAAAACTAGAATATATTGGTTGGTTAAGTGTCCACCCCCCCCCCCCTTATAATTGGAATTGTAAATTACTTTGTGTAACCAATCACCTTCAAAATCACACACCAAGTTAGTTGGCCTCCACCTGTGTTAAATTTTTGTGATTCTGATTATTTTGGAATGAAATCGGCTGTTCCTGAAGGTTTCCTCTGCTGGGTAGTCCATTTCACAGCAAAGACTCAACCATGAGCATCAAGGAGCTTTCAAAAGACCCCCGGGATAAAGTTGTGGAAAGGCACAGATCATGGGATGGGTATAAAAATATTTCAAAGGCCTTGAATATTCCTTTGAGCACAGTCAAGACAATCATTAAGAAGTGAAAGGCGTATGGTGCAACAAAGACCCTGCCTAGATCAGGCCTTCCCACCAACATGGATGATTAAGTAAGGAGGAGACTGATCAGAGAGGTCACCAAGAGGCCAATGGTAACTTTGAAAGAGCTACATGCCTTGACTGTGTAACTGGTCACTGTGTGCATGTGACAACAATATCCCAAGCACTCCACAAGTCTGGCCTGTACGGTGGGGTTGCAAGAAGGAAGCCATTACTCAAAAAAGCCCGCCTTGAGTCCTGTTTGAGGTATGCAAAAAACCGATCCGGAGAGTCTGAAGCCACGTGGCAAAAGGTTTTGTGGTCTGACGAAACCAAGATGGAACTTTTTGGCCTCAATGCAAAACGTTACTTTTCGCACAAACACAACACAGCATATCACCCAAAGAACACCATCCCTACTGTGAAGCATGCCGTTGGCAGCATCATGTTATGGGGATGGTTCTCATCATCAGCGAAAAGAGCACTTGTCAGGATAGAAGGGAAAATGGATGGAGCTAAATAAAGAAAAATACTGGAGGAAAACCTGCTGCCCTCTGCAATAAAACTGAAATTGGGATGGAAGTGCATCGTTTGGGAATGTCAACATCTCTGACCTTGATTTCGCAGATGATGCAGTCATCTTTGGCCGGATACTTTAGATATCCTTTTGGGGGGCCTCGAGGTGCTGAATGAGGAGTCGGAGCCGCTGAGATTACGGGTTTCCTGGTCAAAACTAAGATCCAGGCTTTCAATGACATCTTGGATGCTGCTGTCCTGTCTGTGCCTGTTTTGTGGTGAGGATGTTGAGGTTGTGGAGAGATTCACTTACCTTGGCAGTGATATTCATGTCTCTGCTGGCTGTGAGTCAGAGGTCAATTGACGTCTGGGTCGGGCCTGGGGAGTCATGGATTCACTGGATAATGGGTGGGGTGCTGCTGGTACCTGTGCGGAAGGACGAATGTCCGAGTCTTCAGGTTTCTGGGCTTCCCGTCTTGCTCTATGGATGCGAGACTTGGACTCTGACCAAGGATCTGAGACAGAGACTTAATGCCTTTGGTATCAGGTCTCTTCAGAGAATCCTTGGCTATCGCTGATCGGACTTTGTGTCCAACGAGCGGTTAGAGAGACTCAAATGAGATTTGTTACCTGCATAGACCGTGACATCAGCTGCGGCTGTATGGACACGTGGCTCATTTTCCTGATGCTGATCCTGCTCACCAGATTCTCTCAGCGAGGGAGTCTCGTGAGTGAGGAGGCCAATGGGCCGACCACGTGCCTCGTGGTTGCAGCAGGTTGATCGGAATCTCAAGGAGATGGGGATGGACCAGGCATCTACCTGGGGGATGGCCAGACGAAGGCCGCTGGAGTACTGGCGGAAAGTGGACGCAGCGACGCGCTGCTCTGGTGCATGCTCCCATACCTGACCTGACCTGACCTCTCAATGGTGAAGAATCACTGAAAAAATTCTCAGATCCGGATCCAGATTCGGATCTTCACCATCATTAAAGTGTTGCTGTTCTTGGCTGGTCACCGACATGCACAAAAAATTTCAGAACGATTGCTTGAAAACTGTGGCCAAAAATCGTGACAGACAGACAGACAGACAGACAGACAGACAAACAAACCAAAGACAAATGCTATAGAAAAACAGACAGACAAACAGACAGATTGACAAATGCTCCAGAAAAACTAACTTGGTGAAATTTTTTTTCACCAAGTAATGATATATAGTGGTAATGATAATGATATATATCGTTGATGACAATGATAATGGTAAATAATGGATGGTAATGATAATAATAATGGTACAAAATTATGATAATGGTACATAATAATAATAATGAAAAAAAATGATAATAATAATGATTGTGGTCCATGATGATCATGATAATGATGACAACATTGAAAATTATAAGAACAATGATATGGCGTCCAACGATAATAAAACGATGATGATTATGATAATTGTAATAACTAGTGCGGGCCCGTACGTGTGTGCCCGTGCGTGCGGGCCCGTACGTGCATGGGCGTACGTGCGTGCCCGTACGTGCAAAAAAAAAAAAAGAACAAGAGGAATTGTGATGTCAATCGTGACGTCATAGCACCGTGTCCTGTCATTGTTTTGGTAAATAAATGGCCACAACTTGGGAACCACTTCTCCGATTAATATCAAACCTTGAAAAGGCACATCCACAGGGCCCCAGCAATATACTGGCAAGTTTCAATGAGATCGGACCAGTGGTTGTCGAGAAACAGCGGTCGCAGACACACAGACAGACACACACACAGATTGCTGGAATTATCCATAGACTAGTATGTGCCCGTACGTGCGTGGCCGTTCGTGCAAAAAAAAACAAAAAAAACGTTCAAACCGCAAGCCAGAAACAACAACCACACAGGCCGTTCCTTCGCTCTCGCGTGCCCGTATACAGCGTGGCCCGGAAATTCGCATATCGCAGTTACGATTATTCGCAATTTAGTTTTAATGGCCATTATTCAATTAGCGCCAACGTATTTTACCTTTTCGCAATGTCATCGCAAGGAAAAACACAAGAGAAGAGAAGAGAAAAAAAACAAAAGAAAAAAAACGTACGTGCAAAAAAAAACAAAAAAACTTTCAACAACCACACAGGCCGTTCCTTCGCTCTCGTAACCGACGACTGGATTGGGGCATTGTTGTTATCTATAAATGCGCATAAGAAATCGAGAAATTAATATGGAATAGGCAAAGCCTAGAAGCGAACGTAGAATTCTTCATACATTCGATGCAGCAATTTCCGGTACTACTTCGGCCTGGATTCGGGATCAGCGATCAAATAATGTAAATCACGATTAAAAATTATTTTTTGATGATGCGGGAGATTCTTTATTAAAATCAGTGAGGAAATATACACCATGTCTGATATTTGGGTCTTTCATGTCTCCGACGATGCCTTTATCTCCCGGGATGATCATTCCCCATGAAAAAAAACCGGAAGCAAAAGGGTCATAGCGACTACACGGATTCCAAATTGCCAGGGTATTGTGTTTTGTTGTTGTTGTTGTTTCCTATTCTCTCATGTGCACGCGTTGAGTATGAAGCTCACTACGTTCGCTATTAGATACATAAGTCATAGATATCCGGAAGTCCGTACGTTGTAACCCGTAATGGGGAACGCGGCTGAGGTCTCTTCCCCATCGGCCACGCCTACGCAGCACCGTGTCTTGTCATTGGTTGGTAAATAAATGGCCATAACTTGGAAGCACTTGTCCGATTAATATCAAACCTTGAAAAGGCACATACTCAGGTCCCCAGCAATATACCTGGCAAGTTTCAATTAGATCGTACCAGTGGTTGTCGGAAACAGCGGTCACAGACACACACACACACACACACACACACACACACACACAGACACACACACACACACACACAGATTGCTGGATTATAGATAGACTAGTACGTGCCCGTATGTGCGTGGCCGTACGTGTAAAAAAAATATAAAAAAAATAATAATAAAACTTTCAAACCGCGAGCCAGAAACAACTCACACAGGCCATTCCTTTACTCTTCGCATGCACGTATGTGCGTGGCTGCTACGTGCAAACCAAAAAAAAAACTTTCCAACCGCGAGCCAGAACAACACACAGGCGCTTCCTTCGCTCTCGCGTGGCCGTACGTGCAAGCACCCCCCCCCAAAAAAACAACACAAAAAACTTTCAAATACCACACAGGCCGCTCCTTCGCTATCGTAAACGAACGCTAGATTGGGGCATTGTGTTTATCTATATGCATAAGAAATTGAGAAATTATTAGAATACATTGTCATCACTATCCGGAAGTGGTGCGTGCCCGTACGGAATGTTCACATGCATTCCACGAATTATCGCTTCATTGAAGTAACAACTGCTGTGATACTTACACACACAGAGTTAATTAAAATCAAGTTTACCTCCCTGTCTTTGCTTGCCATGACATTCGCTGCCATTGACCATTGCCACTCCTACGCCACGGAAACTGAGGCACCGATCGATCTCCATCGTAACCGGCACGCACGTGACGTCATCGTCGGCTGGCCGCGCACCGGCCTACGCAGCAACGTGTCCTTTCATTGGTTGGTAAATAAATGGCCATAACTTGGGAACCACTTGTCCGATTAATATCAAACCTTGAAAAGGCACATACTCAGGTCCCCTGCAATATCCTGGCAAGTTTCAATTAGATTCGGCCAGTGGTTGTCGAGAAACAGCGGTCACAGACACAGACACAGACACAGACACAGACACAGACACAGACACAGACACAGACACACACACATTGCTGGAATTATAGATAGATAGATAGATGGTATGCGAGTACATAAATTAATTACGTACTATTGGAATGCGAGTACAGTAACGTCTATTAATTACGTTGTAGTGGAACATGAGTCTGTCCATTAATTACGTACTAATACAATGTGAGTACGTCTATTAATTATGTACTCTTGAAATGTGAGTTCAGTACGTCTATTAATTACGTTAAATTGGAACGTGTCTGTCCATTAATTACGTACTAATACAATGTGAGTACATCTATTAATATGTACTATTGAAATGTGAGTACAGTATGTCTATTAATTACGTAGTATTGGAACATGAGTCTGTCCATTAATTACGTACTAATACAATGTGAGTACGTCTATTAATTATGTACTCTTGAAATGTGAGTTCAGTACGTCTATTAATTAGCGTTATATTGGAACGTGAGTCTGTCCATTAATTACGTACTAATACAATGTGATCTACGTCTATTAATTATGTACTCTTGAAATGTGAGTTCAGTACGTCTATAATTACGTTATATTGGAACGTGAGTCTGTCCATTAATTATGTACTAATACAATGTGAGTACATATATTAATTATGTACTATTGAAATGTGAGTCCAGTACGTCTTATTAATTACGTTGTATTGGAACATGAGTCTGTCCATTATTACATACTAATACAATGTGAGTACGTCTATTAATTACGTTGTATTGGAACATGAGTCTGTCCTTAATTACATATAATACAATGTGAGTACGTCTATTAATTATGTACTATTGAAATGTGGATTCAGTACGTCTATTAATTACGTTGTATTGGAACATGAGTGGTGTCCATTAATTACGTCTAAATACAATGTGAGTACGTCTATTAATTACGTTGTATTGGAACATGAGTGTGTCCATTAATTACGTACTAATACAATGTGAGTACGTCTATTTATTACGTTGTATTGGAACATGAGTCTGTCCATTAATTACATATAATACAATGTGAGTACGTCTATTAATTACGTTGTATTGGAACATGAGTCTGTCCATTAATTACATATAATACAATGTGAGTAAGTCTATTAATTATGTACTATTGAAATGTGAGTTCAGTACGTCTATAATTACGTTGTATTGGAACATGAGTGTGTCCATTAATACGTACTAATACAATGTGAGTACGTCTATTAAATTACGTTGTATTGGAACATGAGTCTGTCCATTAATTACATACTAATACAATGTGAGTACGTCTATTAATTATGTACTCTTGAAATGTGAGTTCAGTACGTCTATTAATTACGTTATATTGGAACGTGAGTCTGTCCATTAATTACGTACTAATACAATGTGAGTAATCTATTAATTATGTACTATTGAAATGTGAGTACAGTATGTTGGGTAGTCGATCCAGTCTAAAAAAAAAAAAAAAATATTAAATTTTTTTGAAATTTGTTCTACCCTTATCAGTTTTTCCGTCGATATGTTTGTCTGTCTGTCTGTCTGTTGGGTGTCGATCCAGTCGAAAAAAAAAAAATTCCAAAAATGATTTTTTTGAGATTTGTTCTACCCTTATTATCAGTATTTAAAATGGCGATTTCAGTTAATACAATGGCGATTTCGATGAACTTGGTTGGTAGGTTCATACCATGACCTAGTTGTGTGCAAATGAGAACTGTTGCTATGGGCACCACCGTTGACTAGCAACGGGACTTTGAATTTTTGAAAAATCATAAAAAATTTATTTTTCGAAAATCAAAAATCGGGCCACGAGCGACTGTGGGCAGTACATTCAGCATATTGTCAAAAATTTCCAGCCGGATCCTATGAAAACTGTCGGAGAAGATAGACTTTGAATGAACCCTGGTCGAAACAATAAAAAAACGAAATTCGTCATATCTCAGAGACTATGAGTCAGATATACATGAAACTGGTATGGTAGGTTCAGGGTATGTCCTAGTTATGTGTGAGAAAGAACCGTTGCTATGGACCCCTCCGTTGCCTAGCAACGGCCGAAAAACCTCTAAATGTGGGGTATTTTAACGAAAAAACAATCGCAGCATTAACCCTTGAAGCGAGATCATAGAATTTTCTTGTGCTTAATCCTCAGGTCATTCCCCATTGAACGGGCCCATCAGTCAGGTTCTATTGGGTAGTCGACTACCCATGTCCGCCTACCGGCTTGTCTGTCTGTCTGTCTGTCTGTCTGTCCCGAGCATAGCTCCGTGGTATTGATCCGATCCTGATAAAATTTGGTGGGAGGTTTATATTGTTGCGAATTCGCGCCCCGCCGGCGTGCGAACGACTGCGTGTAACCAATAGCAGCCGCTTCGCCCACCGAACGTGCAATTCAGTCGTGACCCTCTCGGAACAACGCCGGGAGCTAGTCACTGGTGGGGTTTAACCTCACCACAACTCAGTCCGCATTCTACCCGCGCGAAATAGGGTCGATCGCCGAATGGTCGATTTACCTAAGTACCCCGCGATAGCGTACCGAGGAGTTGTACCACGCCACAGGTCACTCCCGGACACGAACCGCTTAAGCGGCTCGTTCCGTGCTACAAGGATAACCGAGTGGAGTTATCGTCGACCTTGACGTTTCAGATTAGTTACCGGGTGTTTTAAACCCACTATTAATCCCTTACGTGATGCAAGATGGAGATTCAAAAAGGAAAGGAGCAGCGAAACGGGGAAGAATTGGACCAGCACATTTATTACGGAAGGCACGTATATTACAGTCAAGCAGAAAACACAATAAAAGCAAGCGATCTACAACCGAATATGATTTACACGGCAAACACTTATAACAATTCTACTTTTCAAGACTGGCGCACCCACAGACATTTACACAAACCCCAAAAGAAAAGGAAGTCGCGACTTCCCTTAGCGCGTCGAGTCCTTGGCGACCGTACTCTCCGAGTCCCTCCGGCGTGGTCCACTGGCTCGTGCCTCGCGCCTGCACGTGTCGTCTGCCGACAGGGACGAAGAACAGAACCTCCGACCAGGAGCAATCACCCACACTCTCCACAATTTCCTCAGGGACAACCGACCGAACCAAGAGCAAGGACTCTCCACCCCTCGACAACCGACCGAACAAAGCCCAACTCGAACGCGAGCCTCTCCACGCCCACGCCTTTTGTAGGGTGGTACTCCGCCCTTCGCCCCGCCCCGTTTCTGGCTCCACCTCCCTTCTGGAAGCTTCCCAAAAGGGGCGTGCCCTCTCGCTCCCCCCTCCCGCGCCGTGCGGGGGACGAGGAAAGTCAGTTTTGGCTCGGGCAGGGAATTATTCCCCCAAAATCAGGCCCCCACCTTTTTCACCTTTGACCTCTGGCTCAAATCGCACCTCCCCATGCCAAGCGCGGGCGTTTTGGGCGGGAGATCTTGCGGGGAGATATTTAAGCTGCCATTCCGCTCCTTTCATCCGTCCCGCGGAGATCGTGACCGCACGGTGCTCGTTGAATGGCGAGTGGCGAAGATGTGGTAGCGTAGTTGTGGAAGGTGGCATCGTGGTGTGAATGGCGTGATTGTTGGCGTCGTGTCGTGAATGGCGTGATCGTTGAGATGTTGGTTGTGGCGATGTTCGTTGTTGTTCTTGCACCAAATTAACGACAGCAAAGAAAAAACGACTAACTGAAGAATCGCAGCCCGAATGGATCACATATATTCCCTCTACACAACGGGTTTGGGCTAACTACACATGAACTTACCGATATATCTCACCTGAGGACCCTTTATGGTGTATGCGAATTTCCAAGCCGTACAATATCATGATCTAGTTGTGTTTTCCTGAGAATGGGCGTGGTGCGCCATTATGGCAGAGCCACACGCCAAAACAACGTGTTTTTAGGGGGTAGCCGATTTCAATTTGCATCTTCTCCTAGGGGTTTTGTCGAATCTGAAGGGGTTTTGGTATTTGGTTAGCCCAATGGACCTGCATAGCCCCACGGAGCTCGATTTTTCATTTTTCGTCACAAGGTCAAAAACTTAGAAAATTGTGAATTTTGACATAAAAATCATACGACCGCCCAAACTTTGAGAGCTAGGATGAAAATATTTTTTATGCATAATCTTGAGGTCATTCCCCACCTAAAGTCTTAAACCATTTTGCTCTATCTCGAACACCTTGCCCGTGGCGCCCCCTTCAAGTTTGTTTTTACGCTGATTTCATCAAAGTATGGATAATCCGAGGAGTGCGAAATGCCATATAGCCTATATGACGTTATATTGTTCCTGGAATGTTCCAGAGGAGTTTTACACCAAAGGTCATAATCCTTGACCTTTGACCTTTAAAGTTCACAAAGGTCAAATTTTCAAAGTTGTGGGAATCGAACCGGGTTTCGACCTTCTTCGACGAACTAACTCCAATAAGCTATAGCACGTATCCTGTTTCCTTATTTTAATGTCCACACATTGTTTTGTGACCTTTAAAGGTTATGCAAAGGTCAACTTTTTGAAAGTTGTTGAACGACACGGGTTTTGACATTTTGCAGCTAATAACCGTTACTCGTACCACATCATGTTGATCATTTTTATATTTGGTCAAACATATTATCACATTGTCTCATCCTTGACTTCTGAAACGATCTAATCGTCAAATACCGCTCGTGAACCATCGTCGTCTTCAGACTTGTAACCTTTAAGATCTTTTTCAGACCATTAGACCTTCACACCTTTGAGACCTTTTAATATCCTTGTTTAGACCTTTAGATCTCGTGACAATTCAGACCTTTTAGACCTTAAATTACACCCGATAGACCCCTAAGACCTGCAACACCCTTTCGTCCCCTTTGACCCTTTTATATATTCAGAACTTTTAATGCCCTTTATAGACACTGTAAACCCCTTTAGACCTTCACACGTCTAAGATATTTACACCCTTTACATGCCTTATAAGACCGTTAGACCTTCACACCTTTCAACACCCTTTAGACCCCTTTGACCAGTTTTAGACGTTGTAAGATCCTTTGGACAATTCAATCATTTGTCAACTTACCTTTAGACTTAAATTAAACCTTTTAGACCAGAGGTCAACAGACGTCTGGTCGGCTCTGGAGTCATGAATTCACTGGATCATGGGGTGTAGCGCTGCCGTACCTTGTGCGGCGGAGAGCGAAAGTCCGAGTCTTCGACCACTTGGTACTTCCAGTCTTGCTCTATGGATGTAGAGACTTGACTCTGACAGAGATCTGAGACAGAGACTTAATATTTTGGTAACCAGTCTCTTCGGAGCGAATCCCTTGGCCTTATCATCTCTCTCCAATT
>CM068961.1:15698416-15711610 GCA_035128595.1 Eptatretus atami | reverse complement strand
GGCTGACCACGTGCCTCTGAGTGGAGGGCCAAGGGACCACGTGCCTCTTAATGAGGCCAATGGGCTGACCACGTTCCTCGTGAGTGGAGGAGGCCAATGGGCCGACCACGTGCCTTGTGAGTGGAGGAGGCCAATGCGCCGACCACGTCTCGTGAGTGGAGGAGGCCAATGGCCGACCACGTGCCTCGTGGTTGCAGCAGGTTGATCGGCATTAAACCTTATTACACCTTCATAGACCTTTACCTTTAGACCATTTGAGCTTTCATTTGCTGGCGAGGGTCTGCAATCTCCCCATTGCTCTTTGTATTTTGCATAACCAAAGGAAAATCGGAGTTTTTAATTGCATGATTATTTAATTATTAAAATGCTCACGTTCTCTCCCCCTGCAGCTTAACACTCTCCCACCCCAGGCTGTCAGGATAGCCAAGAAGAGGCCCTAAACGGCTGGACCTCGACTCTAGAGTGTGTGTGTGTGTGTGTGTGTGTGTGTGTGTGTGTGTGTGTGTGTGTGTGTGTGTGTGTGTGTGTGCGTGCGTGTGCGTGTGTTTTGTGCCTCGAATGGACGTAAAACTCGGTTTAATTCGGAGCCGACGTTCGAGTCCTGTTAGCAATGTGCTCGTGGAGCGTTGAAAAGCGCACCGTGCTTTGAAAAGAGTAGGCCATTGTGTGCGGTAAAATCCACTATTCCTGCTGTTGTTGAAGCGCAGGCTCTGTGGTGAATTTCCGGTGAGGGTGTGGTGGCGATCTCAAGCCCTGGTCCCTCGCAAGGGAGCAAGGGAGCACGAACGATGGAACTTCAGCGTCGAGTGCAGGACTTGGCTGTCAGGTTCGGCGGTTCCTAGAACCCAAGGCTCCGAGAATCGGCGCCATGGGCGAATCCAAGCTTGGCGGCGCAGGACGGCCCAGGATGTCGGGCCACAGCCCGGACACTGAACGAGTCGAAACGGGAGCCGAAGGAACCCGCCAAAAAGGACACGAGCGGCAACGCCTCGCGAAACACGTCCGGGCGGCGCACAGAGGGCTCCGCAAGCGGCTCCGGTGCATGGTGAAGGTATTAATTAGTATTATTTAATATCACCACCACCACCATGATGATATTTTATTATTTTATTATCGTGCCTTTCCTTGATACAACTGCTCTTGGAAACTGATGACAACGCGGAATGAGCAGGATTTTCCTTGTTGTGTTTTGACTCCCAAACGGCAGTCGAGTCCAAGGTGGGATCGATTTCCTGTGGACTCGAACCCACGTTTTTTTTTATTTTTTTTGGTCACTTTCCTTTTTTCTCAAATTTACGTGATCGTCGTTGATTGGTTATGGTATTGAAATTTTCAAGTTTGAAACACGAAAGCAGAATGTCGATGTGTATTGAGAAACGGCTCGAAATTGATGGGTGCTTGTGAATGCCGGTTGGAGTGCAGGCGCTAACTACTCCACCATGCGGTGCACGACGTGTACGATAGAGAGCGTCGGTGAGGACTTTTTTCACAAGGCGATTTCACGAATCCAAAAACAGTAAAGTCAAACACGAATTTTCATCATTGTTCTTTATCTTTGTTTCCACATCAAAATCCTACTTGTTTCATATTTTAATTGTTTTTTTTTTATTCGGAAATCAAGTGCTTCATTCTTTATCCTACACTTGCGGAGGTGTGGGTTCCAAGAATGTGGTGGGATTCATTTAATTTCGCTAATGATGGTAGGTTTCTGTAGGTTCACTGAAGGAAATGTAGTTAAAAAAAAAATCTTTTGTTAAAATGTAAATGTTATAACTTGTCTTTGAATATGTCTGAATATTTTCCTTTTCACACATGTCAAGATTTACCACAGACAGGGGTGTGCGTTCCATGACCAATCAGCTTGTCGAGCGCTCGCCAAAGTGGCTTAAGCACTCAAGCAAGCACTCCAACGAAACGTCTCTAAGGAACGGCTGGCTTGGCAAGCGATAGCAAAGCTGATTGGTAATGGAATGCACACCCTCTTTAAGGTTTACATGTTCAAGGTTTCAGACGTGTTCAAGGTTATCAGACCGTGTTCAAGTTATCAACGTGTTCAAGACATGTTTCAAGTTTTTCAGACTTGTTCAAATATCAGTAATAGATTCTGGAGGTGGGTAATAGATACTGGTGGGGGTGGAGGGGAGGAGGAGGTAAGCAGCAGCACCAAGCCAGGCAGCTACAGGGTAAAGCAAATGGGGTTTGTTTTAGGTTGTATTTGGAGCGGGGTTCATTTATAAATCAAAAGATGTGGTGTTGCATTGTACAGGAATTTAGTGAGGGCCACATCTGGAATATTGTGTGCAGTTTTGGTCACCACAACTTAGGAAGGACATTTGCCATGGAGAGGTTCAACGTAGTGCGACGAGATTGATTCCAGGTCCAGCAAGATTCAGCTATGAGAAGCAGCTGAAGGAGAGAGTAGTGATACATTAGAAAGGAGATGATTCCGAGGGGATTTGTTTGAGGTATTTAGAGACAATGAAGGGTGTGGAAGTTGGGTGCAGAAACAGTGATTGGACCAGGTGGCACGGACTGTGAGTGGAATGAGGGTTGGGACAGTGGTAGGCAGGGGTCTTTCAGTCAGAGTGGTTGATGTATTTAGTGGTCTTTCTGGAAAGGTGTTGGCAGCAGAGGCAATGAATGGGTTTACACATGGGATTGGATGGGTGCCTACAGGCATTGGAGATGGAGGAGTGCAGGGATATTGATGGGACTGGTGGGTAGCTTGTATACATGTAGTTTACATGTGTTGTCTTTGTGATGTCTCTGAGAGGGTCTCATGAAAAGGTGAATGTGTGGTCGTTGGTGTTTATACATTCTTCACCCTGCAACCACCATGGTTTTCTGATGCACGATGCACCCATTGATCCCTTGCCCTGCATGTGAAACACCAGGGTGACATTTCATCACTGGGTCAAGATTAGAATCGGATCAAAAGTGAGTGTGCTACCTTTAACCCAATCCTGCCAGCCCCCAGTTCAGTAGATTTTTTTAATTGTGCTATTTAAATAAAATAATCAGTGTCCCTTTGTTTTTTTTTCCTATTGATGGATATGACTTAAAGAAGCATGTTTAGCTCTGCATGGTTTGAGAAGTTGAAAGTTTACACTGAGCGTGAGCGTGTTTTTTCACTGACATGCTTTGATTTTTGAGAAATGTGAGCACAGTCTTGTCAGAAGCTCTTGTAACACAAAGAAACAAGGAAAAATGAGATAGAGTGGGATTTGTTTTTCCATGTACGTACAATGAACGTACATCGTGATATAGTAGCGAGGGACAGTGGGCAGGCGTCTCAGAGGTTGCGGATTCAAATTCTACGGGAGCAGAAGTATTGAAGATTTTGTTTCTCAGCTTCTGGAACCCAAGTTAATGGAGTTGATCGTTCGGTGAAACCCAGCCGGCTCACTAATGACTTTCAGAGAGGAGGAAATCTGTCTGCCCTGCCTGGTGTGGCCTACACTTGGTGTCAGTCCGTACCTCGTCATTGATTCGTAAAAGCACTCATGATAACTTGGATAGATTGCATTCTATTGCTCATCTCCATAACGAAAGAAAATACAATAAAAGGTTTCTATGAGCAAGGACATTGTGACGTCATACAAACCGCCGCAGCACAAAATTTGAATCCATGCCTTCCATGTACTTTAGCAAGACTTCGATGACAAACCCTTCCCTGCCACCCAGATACCGTTTCCACTGCATTGTGATTTTGTTCAACATTGCCATTTTGTATTTTTTCATGCTTCACATGGCCTGCTTCAAAGGGGAGACCGCAAAACTATTAACATGCTGCCAAAAGAGTTGCAAGTTCGTTCGAGTTAATCGTCCGTGTTCCGAGGTCGGTGGCCAGGAGGCAAGCTTTGAAGACGAATACAATGTGTCGAGAGAGACTAGCCAGTAATTTTACTATTCTCTTGTCCGTATCACTCCAGAGTATGAACAAGAGCTTCGCATCCAAATATAGACCTTACCTGTGACAATGAAGTTGACATATTAGGTGCTGTTTTCCGTTGAGTCTGATGTTCGGTTTCAACAAACCCGAGGACAGATGTATGCATGTTGTGAGCTTCCGTGTTCAATAGCAACGTGTGCAAGAAGAGAATCTGATGAAGAGCATATTATTGAGGAGTGAATTGAACAGTACACTCGGGCAATATATTTTAAAAATAAATAAATCCTTGTAAGACCTTCTTCTTCTTGGTTTCTTCTTCTTGTTCTTATTCTTCTTTTTCTTGTTATCCCCGCCAACCAACGAAGTTGGCGGGGGGATATAGAAATGGGTTCCGTCCGTTCCGTCCGTCACATTTCGTTTCCGGAGCTAACTACAAATCCCTCAGATATATTTATGAAATTTGGTACACATATCAAGCAAGTGGTGAACTGGTGCCTTTTGATATTTTCTAATTGATAGGTCATATGTTTGGCAGCCATGTTGAGATTCAGAAAATATTAAATAATGTTTTCTCTGGAATACATAACCTAACGAAGCGAAAATTTGCAAACTATCATCTTCCATCATGTCTGCATACATAGTAATTCTTCTTGTTCTTCTTCTTGTTTCTCATTTGGATATAGTGTTGACTAAATCAACGTCGCCACTCAGGCTGGTGTCATTCTCTACAACACCTTCTAAAGACCTTATAAAATGATCATTGTTAGACCTGGTCATGTGCTTGTAAAATTCAACATCTCTCTGGCTATTCTCAGAGAGCTGCTTCAGCACTGGCGAGTCTGGCGTTTTCGCTCAGGTTGGATTGGCAGGGACTGCAAGCAGCCATCTTCCTTCAGGACTGGTCCCTATATCTACCACCCCTGATATTACTTCAGCCCAGGAATTCTTCCACAGAAACCTGCTCTCTTTATACACAGATCCATTCCATCTCGTCTTCAGTTATCCTACCCTTCTTGTCGCCCATGGTACACTGAATCCTGTGCTGAGGCAGTTGCTCTGAAACAACTTGCCTTCTCTTGCTGAAAAGTGAACCCAACCAAAGATCTTTCCACAAAGCCCACAACAAGTGTGTGTCCCCTCTCAGAAGAGCCAGGAACAACGTCTGTCCAATTCAAGAATGAACTTTCAAACTTGTCTCCCTCCTCAAATTCCTGGTGGGACCTTGTTAAGTCTGTCTCAAAAGTATGACCCCCCCACCCTCCATCCATCCATTCCTCACTTCAAATGGCACCACAGCGACGTGCTCATGAGAGAAGGCCGAATGTCTCAAATCTGTGTTTGCTTCCAAATCTTGTGTCCCTAACCCCTCACTCTCGGTACCTACCCAACCCAGTCATACCAACTGCTCTTGACTTTGTGTCTTTTGCACCTGAGAAGGTGGACAAGTTTCTGTCAACCCTCGACTCTGATTCTGCAACTGGACCAGAGGGCATCAGCTCACGTGTCCTCAAAATCTGCTCTGCTGCTCTTTCACATCCACTTTTTCTGTCCTTTTCACATAAAAGGTGCAAAAAACTGATTCCCTTAACTACAGACTATCAGCTTACATCCAATCTCAACAAGGTAATTGGAATCCATCATCGCACTTGACTTGAAATTCTTCCTTTTCTCCAATGGCCTCATCTCAGATCACAAGTTGATTTCAGACCAGGTCACTTCATCTTCAGTCCTGGTGTTGGCTTAATGGTTACGGTGGTGGGCTTTGGATCCTAGGGTTCTGAGTTCAATCCCGCTCAGCTGTTGATTAATAGCAGGTGGGGTTAACTCGGCCTCTCACTTCCGAGGTCGGTAAAATGAGTGCCAGCATGCTGGTACACTGTGTCGGAATGGTGACCTCTAGGATTGTGGCCAATAGCCAAGGAGGACTGCTTAAGCAGCACCAACGCTCTGCACAGAGTATGGTCCCAATCTCCTCCTCCTCCTATTCCTGATCTTCATTAGTGATCTCTTACTCTGAAAAATCCCCTTTATCGATTTTCTGATGACTCCACCCTCTGCCACGACATCCCTCATCCATCACACAGGTAAGCTGCCAGCCTTTTCCTCTCTTCAGAGCTTGAATAAATCACAAGGTGGTGAAACACTTGGACTATGTCTTTCCTGACATATCTCACACTCTCACTATCTCTCTCAAAAGGACCATCTGGAATCCCCGATCTATTCTTAATCCTTAATCCTTTTGAGGAAGTTCATCAAAACTCCTGGGTCTCACGATCAGCTATGATCTTTCTTGGGAAACCACATTTAAAAGTTGGCCTCCAAAGCCAATCGCTGACTGGGTATCCTTCGTTGTACAAAGTCCTTCCTTGGCACACCTGAACTACTATACACCGATAATGCCTCCATCCACAGCTTGTGGAGTACTGCTCTCCCCTCTGGGCTGGCTTCCCTGCTCACACCTTGCTCAGATTGACGTCGTGGAAACCAAGAATTCAAGATCATTGGAATCTCCCGCGTTTGAAGCTGAGTCAATGAGCTTATCACTTTTCCATCACAGACAGGTCAGTGTCTCTCTGTGTTCTACCACCTCGTTTCTGGTTTGCACCCTCTGCTCCTTCCATGCTTTGTAACCCGCTCCCCCTTAAAGGGCACACACAATCCACGATCAACGATCCACCATTTCTGATGAAACTCCCAAAATCCAGAATCACTGCTCAGTGCTCATCTCCGCTCAGTCATTCCTCTTTTTCACACCTGTGGAATCAACTTCCACATTCTCTTCAATCTCATCTTCCCTCCAGGTCTTCAAGAAAGCTGTTCACAACCATCTCAGATCATCCCCAATCCAAACCGTGACTTCTCTGACCCCAACCAACCCCCATCCTTCCCCTCCCAACCCTCTACACCATAAGCCCAACTCCTTCCAAATTTTCTGTTTTTTTTCCTTCCTGAGAGTTTCCTTCTGCATCCATCTTGTCCACCCCGTGCATCCTCCCAACCCCTCATCCTCCCCACACCCATTATTTGTCCAAGTCTCTCTCAATGTTGTCTCTCAACTGCTGTTGGTGTTTCTTCTCTCCTTGTACTGCTCCTTTTGTTCTGTTGTTTGGTGATCTGTTCAGTGTTCTTGCTTTCCATGAGCCTTGTCCTTTTTTTTTCCACAAAAACAACAACCAAAAAAAAAACCTAATATTACAGATTGCAAAACTTTGTTTTGGAAGAAACTGAACTGATGCTGCATTATTACTTTGAATATTTCTCACTTTTCTTCCTGCTTATCATGATGATGCTGACGATGACTGAGATGGTGGCAAATACGATGAATAACACCATATGCAACTCATTACTCATGATTGTGAAAGTTGGCAAGCTGCAAAAGCAGAAGGCTTGTGTTTATGCTTGTTTGGATTGGCCAACCTGTTGCACAACATCTGTAACTGACAATAACCCAGTTACACCTGTCAGCAGCTGCTCCATGTTTCACTATCGAATCTTGTTTTAGACTTCAAAGCGAGGTCTCTATGCCTTTTGAGGTCATGTCACTCCGTTCGTATCGCTGCCAAGGAGGTATGTTACAGGTCCATCCATTCTGCCATGGAGAGGTGACATTAGGCCAAGAATGGTAACATGAACTCAGGGCTAAGAGCTAAACTTGCTCACAGTACTGTATTCTGCATCTCCATTCGCATCATTGTAGTAGTACAAGCAAAGTCATAGATTGGTATTCCTGTTCGCAAAGTAACGTATGGTGTATTATTAAAAATTCACACCTTTTTACCTTGGTCTTAGTCTGCACGGCTAATATTGCCTTTGGAATAGTCTGAAAAATCATTCTGTCATTGACTTGATTACTTGTAACTTTTTTGGATCAGAGTCGAGGCTTGTGGAAGTGCTAGAACACTCACCTATAAGGACACAACAGAACAAAAGGAACAGGAGAGAGAGAGAGAGACAGAGAGAGAGAGAGAGACAGAGAGAGAGAGACAGCAGGTTTGAAGGATAAAATGTAAAGAGACTTGGGCAAATAATGGAAGTGGGCATGAACGAGGGGTAGGGTAGTACGTGTGGGGTGAACAAGATGAATACAAAAGCAAACTCTCAGAAAGGAAAACTGGAAATTGGAAGGAGGTGGACTTGTGGTGTTGTGGGAGGGAGGGGTGAGGTTGACGGGGGTAGAAAAGATCATGGTTTTGGTTGGGGGATGATCTGAGATGGTTGGCACCTGTCTTGAAGACTTGGAGGGAAGAATGAGATTGGAGAGAATGTGGAAGTTGATTCCACAGGTGAGAAAAAGAGGTATGAATGAGTGGAGGTAAGCAATGATACTGGATTTTGGGAGTTTCACTAGAAGGTAGACTGCGTGCGCCCTGCAGAAACTTGGGGGGGGTGGGGGTGGGGTTACAAAGCATGGAATTTGCAGAGGGTATGAGACCAAAAAGGAGGCAGTAGAAGACAGAGAGACCATCGACCTGTTTGCAATGGGAAAGTAAGTGATAGGCCCATCGACTCGGCTTCATTACAGGAGATTCCGATGATCTTGAAGACCTTAGTTTCTACAGTGTCAAGCTGAGCAAGGTGTGAGGCAGGTGCATTAGGCCAAAATGAAGAGCTATACTTCATCAAGCTGCGGTTAAGGCCTTGTAGGTGGAACTTGAATTTTATAAATGTCATTTAACTGTGCGGTTAGTTATAAAGCATGCTTTATTACATTTTTAAATTTTCATAGATGGGGGAGTCAAGCTCGCTGTGTGAATGGCACTGAAGGTCAAAGCAGCAGAGCAACATGCAGAATGAACGGGCTGCACTGAATAATGTGAAACATTACCTCTTATAAGGTACGAGCAAATACAACCCATTGCTTCGCTGATGGGAATATTAAGGGGTGGTGGGAGAAAGAGGGAAAGGAGAGGAGGGAGGGAAGGGAGTGGGAGAGGAGGGAGGGATAGAGGACGGAGGGGAGGGATAGAGGACGGAGGGAAGGGGAGCAAGGGGGAGCGAGGAGGGGTGAGGAATGGGGGAGCTAGGAAGGGGCGAAAAGTGAGGAATGGGGGATGGGCAGAGCCATGCCTCACCGAACGTCGTCGCTATACAAGATGAGCTCTTCTTGAGGCAATGTTTTATGGCCGGATGCCCTTCCTGACGCCAACCCTGGTCGCCTCTTACGACACACAGGGATATGGTACACACTATTCTAACCGGCATACACCGGCCAGTACACTGGTACTCATTTCGCCGACCTCAGAAGGATGACAGGCTGAGTCAACCTCCTGGTGTAAATTCAGCGGCCAACGGGGCTTGAACTCAGGAGGTAAGCATGAGGGGAGGGGTTCTCGACCTGTGTTCGGTAGTGGGACTTGTGGAGAAAGGGGGGAGGGTAGTGCAGGATTGAACCAAATGGAGTACATTAAAACAGCACGTTAATACAGCACGTTAATACAGCACGCAGAGGCCGCCGGGAGATGTCCATGCGGGATGAAGAGGGGAGGGGGTTTGGGAGGAGGTAAGCATGAGGGGAAGTGTAGGGAAGGCAGCGTGAGGGGAATTTGTTCAAGTCGAT
This sequence comes from Eptatretus atami, assembly GCA_035128595.1. Taxonomy (NCBI): domain Eukaryota; kingdom Metazoa; phylum Chordata; class Myxini; order Myxiniformes; family Myxinidae; genus Eptatretus; species Eptatretus atami. Next base: position 15,702,161 of record CM068961.1, on the reverse strand, counting down.
CAATATACAGTATTCAGTGACAGTGAAAATATTGTAGAGCACTCGCCAAGTGGCTTAAGCACTCAAGGAAGCACTCCAACAAAACAGTTCGTAAGGAACAGCTGGCTTGGCAAGCGATTCATGATCTCTGATCCGTCATATTAAACACCTCTCGGAGATTCCCGGAATAGCAAACTATTTCCAAATTTGATAAATGAACACTTTTTTTGTATGAGTCGGAACTGCTGCTAAGTTCAATTCTGGAGGTTAAATTTTGTAATTCAGCTTGGTTTAAGAGATTCTAGAGGTTATGGCATGTGCGGAAATGAAATGAAGCCTCGAAGGCTTCGGATCCGGATCCGGGCACGAGAAATTCTAAATTGATTCTTCACAATTGAGAGATGGGGCCAAAAACTATATTTAACATGATATCTCAAAACTTCGTGGACGGACGTTGACAGAAGTTGGTGGATGTGTTGCGTAGGTGACAAGAACAAGCCGATTAGATTTTGGTTCAGTTCCAGATGCAGATCTGGCCTATCAGTGGGATACAAAACATAAACTGTTCAGCCCGGCGGAAGTATACGCTCTACCTAGTGCCGTTCTAGTTTATTCGTGCGAACGTTCACCGATATCTACGAATGTTTGTCCATCATGGGATTTATGTACAAACTCCTCCATGAGCCTGATGTCACTGTAAAGTACAACAATAAGCATTTGTGAAAGAAGTTTAGGTTTTGTTTGTGCATGGTCATTGCGGCATGCATGGTCATTGATGTCCAGCATACCAAACAGAAGGAAATTGTGACCGATGTCATTCTAGTTTTTCTCACCATCTTCCCCATTCTTTCCACGATGCTCTTCTTATTTCCAACTTTCCCTTATTTTTTTGGTGAAATTCAAAAATGTTTTTCTGACACTTTTTCAATTCAAAGCATTTGACACACAATGGATCATTGTGCCATCATCATTCAGCATACCTGTGTAATGTTGGTCTGTCTTGAGGTCAAAATATTCGGCCAAATATTTGCTCTCCTACCTCCCCCTCCCCCTCCCCTCCTCCCCTAGATCTTTCCGAGTTAACGTTGTGCTAGATTTTAAACAAGGGCGAAACTGCATTTTATACGAGAGAGAAATGGTGTATGAGGAATACACTGGGTGTGAAAGCGATAGATGTTTATGAATCGTGTTGTGGGTTGTTTAAAAACACACGTATAGCACTGCTTTTCATGGTAACTTTCATTATGGACATGCAGAGGCACTGGCAACGCACCAATGAGACTGCCAGAATTGACTACTGAGTATAAAACCTTATAGTATATGAAGAAACTGAGGCAGAGTAGGTATGGGATTGGGTATCATCAGTGCTCAGTAGTAGTACATATCATTAAGATAGGGAATAAAAAAAATTCAGGTTAATCGTGTTACCTGGAAAGTAGTTCAGTCTTCGAAGTATGCCATCATTTAATATGAAACAGAAACAGGATACAATCGTGATAAATTTGCGTCGTTATTAACCCCGCACACGCGAAGCGAAAAGCGGGGTTAAGCCATTGGTTCAAGGTCCGTCCGTCTGTCCGTCCATCTGCTATATCAGTTTATTATCATGAGTTTTTGATGGAGGAACCACTTATTTGAATTGAATATTATATTTTGAACACAAATTGGAACGTGAATAGGGAGATCAGTCTTCCGTTTTACCGTACTTTGGATCTGAATTCCTCCTGATCGCTCATAATCAGAGAGGAGTGAGATGATGTTTTACTCTGTCTGCCTGTCTGGTAGTCAAACATAATTTAAAATCATTCCAGAGGAAACTTCCTGTTTTCAAGGATGTTATAAAGGACACAAACACCAGGCATGAAGAACTCATGTAATGAGTTGGATCGGGTGATGTAATAGACACTTTGTCAATGGCGGTACTACTACTACAGCCGTTTTTACAGCCATTCTTCCCTGCTGAGCAGGGGTTAGCTCTTCTTGAGGCAATGTTTTATGGCCGGATGCCCTTCCTGATGCCAACCCTGGTCGCCTCTTACGACACACAGGGATATGGTACACCTATTCTAACCGGGGCATACACCGGGACCAGGACACTGGTACTCATTTTGCCAACCTCGGAAGGATGACAGACTGAGTCAACCTCCTGGTGTAAATTCAGCGGCCAACGGGGCTTGAACTCAGGACCTTAGGATCCCAAGCCGCCACCCTAACCACTAAGCCAACACCAGGCTTTGTAAACACCAAATATGGCGGTAAAATACGGAATTAATTTATTTGTACAACTTTTACAATCTTTATTTTATTTAAATTTAATGATACACTTGAACAATGTCGAGCACAAATCGCCTTCATAATACTTCCAAGAACCTCCAGTTTTGCAGGACTGTACTTGAATGTAAATAAATGTTTATTGGGGCGGTGTTGGGTGGATGTTAGGCATCCACAACCATCTCCTGATCATGTTGTGGAACGTCGGCCAAAGTCCTCCCTTTTGTTTTCTTCCCCCCCTCCCTTACTTTTTCACCTTTATTAGTCCGTCCCCCGCGCAGCGGAAGACGGGGTTTTGCAATCGCTTCTGTGTGTCTGTCCGGGCCATAACATTTTTACCATTTGAGATTTTATCATCAAATTTTCAACAAAGCTTTATTATGAGAATATGTAGAAGACAAATAAAAAAAATTTGGTCAAACAGTTCCGAATACAAAGCGGACTGGTTTTGCATTTTCAGATGCTTTGTACTTCGCTTTTAAATTAATTCTCTCCGCAACCGCTTGAACGATTGACGCGAAACTTTCAACATCAGAGCGCCTACCCATGGACAAGCTTTTCTCACAAAGTTACATGACAATTTGATTGAAAATGCGGTTGGCGTTCCAAAAAGTCTGTTTTCCGCAGGCATGGCTGGGTTGCAGAATGTTTCACATCCCAGGAATAAGAATCAAATAAAGTAAAGGAGGAAAGAAGGTGTTTATAAAAAGGTGAGGGAAATGGGGAGGGTGGCAAATATATTATGTACATACTGTCCTGTATATGCCTTTCAGAGTATAAAGAGTTTTTGCATTGAGAAGGAAATTGAAGAAGATAAGTAAACAGAGGGACCGGTTGTGGGGCCATTCAATGTGAACACAAAATATGTTGTCGTAAGAATTTACAACATGCTCCATCACCATCAATGTGAAATGTCGTTTCTATCAGACGTCGGAACTATAACGTGTTTCTCATTCACCATGTTTGATGAACTTGGCACCAAGTGATTCATTTTCCTGAATTTTATAAAATAGTTCGACTTTTGAAGGAGGAGTACGACGAAGATGAGGAGGACGAAGAGAGACTGAAAGATGCTTTAAACTTCAGAGTGTTGTGCACTCCAAGATGTTCTGCATTCTCTTTTTGATTTTGGAGAAAGTGAACATGTGATATTCCCTTGAGCTGAAAGCAGTTTCCAGATGTTGTTCGTTTGAATCGGCTGACGGTTCTAGACCGGAAAAAATTCCAGCTAAGCGGAACAGACTGCAAAACCTGGCTGCTGATACCAACAGGACTGGTTGCAAGGACGTGAAGCTCAGTCTGGAGCTTCTTTCAATTATCAGGTGGAAGGTTAACACTGGGTTAGGGACACATCAGGTGCAGAATGAAATGCTGAGGAAGGTTGGAAGGTAGGGCGTGGGGGTAGTAGTGGTGGGAAGCAGAGTAGGGATGAGAATAAGGAGGAGAGGATTCTTGGGGGCTGAGGATTAAGTTAATGACCTGCCACCCCACCTCC
>CM068961.1:15606650-15698406 GCA_035128595.1 Eptatretus atami | reverse complement strand
CCTCCCTCCAAACAACTCCCAAATCCCTTAGCATTAGCAAAGCAGTGTTGTTGTTTTACTTTGCACTTACCATCTCAAAAGTGGTATTTTGAGTGTTACCTTGGAAAAATAATAATCATAATAATAACAGTAATAAGCACTTTCCATTACTCAAGGTCTGAGGAAATGTGACATCTAAAAGGTCTGCGACATTTTTCTTTAAAATTGCTGTAAATTATTTTTGAATATAATTGAGTATAAAAGATGATCATCATCCAAATGGGACAGTCATACCGAAGAGGAGGAAGGTAAAATAGTTCACTACACTTTAGGAGATTTTCACAGTTAATTTCCTTTGGGAGACTTCACTTTCCCTGTTGCTGAAGCGGAGGCTTTAAAGTGATTCAAGATCCATAAGACTATTGTGAGGTGGGGTGGTTGATGATCCCGAGTTACAGACTCAGTTTCTCAGGATCATTGACATGGCATAATTATTATTTTTAAAAATGAAGTGTCATATTCTCCTTCTTCTTCACCAATCAAAACTGGAAGGTAACCCGATCCCCATTGGACAGAGTCCCACACCAAAGCGTCACCTCCAACACAGAGGCCTCGGCCTGGTGACTGTCAAACAGACAAAGATTACATGGTCAAGTGTAGGACTGTGTCCATTGAGGATCGGCGGAGTGCTCGTCACACTCGACATGTTTTGATTTTCCCGCCGATCACATCACATGCCTTCTGGTTGAATGGTTTGCATTAGCAGGAACAATTGTCTGGGTGGCAGACGGATTGTTGTTCTGTGTGGATTATGCGGTTTTACCGTGTGAGACGTAATCCGCGGCGATGCTCACCATAACAGTCAGGAGGTGCGTCTGATGTGTATGTAGATATGGTGGAAACAAGTGGCATATTCTCGCTCCCGAACTTGCTTCTTACCCAGTCGAGAACATCCGGAGTGTCGTAATACCTCCGTTTCCTCGCATGTTCCTCCGACAACTTGAGAGTATCGCTCTTAAATATTGGCGTATCCAAAACCACGCGCTTCCCGTTCTTGTCCGCTATTATATCCGGTTTTCGGATCCCGATGGTGTTGGAATCCTCGGTTCCTCGATGGCCGTGAACCCACGCTGTCTCAGTCGACCACAGACGAAGCGAGCGCGTCGTGTCGCGGACCGCGTTCCACCGTGGGTCCGAACACAGCTTGGGAAATGTGATTAGAAGATTCCTTCCACGACACCTGCAACCCATCACATCCATGTTCCTTGGTCCCGTCTACCACGGCTCGCTGATCCGGTGGGGAGCAAATTGCCCTCACCTTCACCGAGTCGATAAAGGCTCCACCGGATTGGAGCCGAGATCGACTGAGAACCCAGCCGTTCGGCTCCGTACCCTGCCTCCTCCAGTAGGCCTCGCCTGTCCACGGCTTGGTGCAGAAGTTGCGGCGTGACGGCGTCCGCTTGTTTGATAGACCTGGGACGCTCTCACCGTAATGCAGGTTGTACGTGTTCCGGGTCCTCCACCACATCGCCCAGTTTCGTTCAGATGCAGCTCTTACGTAAGGGCTGTCCGACTGTTTAGCCACGCATCCGTTTCTCCGCAAGATGGGAATCGTCACCGAGAACTGGGGCAAGCCCAGTCGCCATCCGCCGATCGGGCATGAAAGTACACCACAGGAGTAATCCTTAGTGCAACCTCAGCCACAATCTGACGTGATGCGCATTTGCACATCCAACTTGCGGAGAGTCCCTCTTCTGGCTGCTCCCAAGACAAGCCCGTGCTGGAGTTTGGGCACGAGGTTGTCTCGCAACATAACATTCTCTGTTGAGGCTTTACGGGGCCCGCCTTAGGTTCCTCAGCCCTTTCCTCGAGGACAGAGCCATCGGATGGGCCGCTGCCCGTGGGGTTGGAACTGAATTCCCAGATACTTCAACCGGCTCGCCGCGTCAGCACGCTCAGGTTCCTGCTGCCCGAGGCGAAACATTCTAGAAGTGCCCCCACTATCGCTCTCGCCTTTGCGTCGATGGTAATTCGAAGAGTCGCAGACTTTCCCACGTTCAGCGCCAGACCCGCTGCGGAAAGACAGGCTTGCACCGCATCCAAGGACCGTCGGAGCCCAGCGAAGTGTGCGCACACACAAGACTAGGTCGTCAGCAAATGCCAGAGCTGGCACCGACGTTTCTCCGAGTCTCGCCCCCACTCCTCTGGGATGTTTCTCAACACCCATCCAACACAGACTTGAAAAAAATGGGGGAGAGTGGGTCGCCCTATTTTACTCCTCGGGTCATCGAAATGGCAAATCACGACAGCAGTCCAAGTACTTCACGACAACCATCGTATGACTGCGCGATGTAGCGGAGGAGGGGTGCGGAGCACCCATCCTCGCAGGCCGAATTCATAGCCGCACCGTGGTTAACGGAGTCAAAGGGCCTTGAAACGTCCAGCATGGCGAGTCGCAAAGGTTGAAGATTCTGGGTAGGCATCCCGAGGATGGCGTGAGAAGCATGACATTTCTGGGCGCCCCATCACCCTTCCTAAACGCTCACTGCACCAGATGCAACCCAAAGGCGCGATGAGCACCGTTGGCGATTATCTTATGGTGCAGACTGGCAGCGAGGAATGCTACTGATTACTCGTATTACGGCTATTATGGGATGCATAGGGAAACGGCGAGCTGCGGTCAACTTGACGCCGAAAGCACTCTTCGGAGTCATCAGTTCTTTGGGATTAGCACGGGTCTGTTCGTGCTTTTTGGGACACAGTCGGTAAATCTAAGCCAAGCGTTATCGCCAAGAAGCAGGCTTCACGGATTGAGACCAAATACATTCACTCTCAGACAGCTCCGTATCCGGGTTATGAAGACGGTCACGGCAACCGATAGAAGTTTTCTGAATGTAACCTCTTCAAAGTCCACACGGCGGGTGGCGCCGATTCTCAACAGGAAAACAACTGGTAATTTATTCTTTCTTAATCCACAACTTTCACACTCCATTGAATATTTTCAGATGACTGATAAGTACCAGTACTCAGCAAATTTTAAATTTGCAAGTCAATTATTCAAAACAAAATCATTAAAATCTCTGTACCACCAGACTGCCGCTAAGCTATACCTTGGTGTGTTCGGCAGACGTTCAGGGTCGCACACTCACTTGCCTGAACTGAATCTCTCTGGTTCTTTCCGCATACATCACAGAAGACAGAGACAAACCTGAAAAAGTTTAAGATTATTCTCAACGTATAGAGTCTTAATGTAAAATGAAGCAAATCCACAAGGCTGGGCATGGATAATCAAAGCAGTAAGATTTATTCAACCGACCCATCTTTATGACACTCAAATGGAGCTCAGACCAATCGTGCCAGCAATACACTGTCTGGGCGGCATGGCCCGGATTCACGCGGATTAGCCTTTGGACCGCGTTGGCAAAACTCGTTCTGGTGGACAACGCCTCTTCGCCACCCCCGCCCTCTGTTCGCCTGCACGCCCAGCACGGGGAATGTCAGGCTTTTGTATGCGATACGGTCTCATGATGTTCGGTTGCCAGCCAACTCGCGCCTCCACTCTCGTCTCTTTGGGGCAGGCCCTAAGTCTTAGACCTCCGTGCCTCCGACTGGGCGGGCATTGCCGACCTCACGATCGATGTTTACCTGTCTAAAGCCTGGGTTTGATTTGCGCAATGCCCCAGAAGTTCGGAGACTCGAAGGTCTCATGCGGCTTACCAAATGAAGCGACCGGTCAGATCGTCCATCGGTGGCTCGCTCCATGCTGTCGTCGCCCTTTTGGTACGCGCTTTAATGTAGCCCTCATAATATCATTCCTTGCCACTTGTCACGGCATATCTCCTGGTTTGATATCAGCCTGGCCATCCTCCATCACAGGGCGGGGGAACCAGGACCCTTCGTCTCTTGTGGAGAGGCCATCTTCTCCGGGAATTTCGACATCCCTCGGGGGCACACACGACGTAGGGGGGAGCCCATCCTGCGTATTATTTCCCTGTCAGTTTTGTCAGTTGTCAGTCCCTGTCAGTCAGTCAGGGCTCGCTCTGTCAGTTTTGTTTGGACTAGAGCTTTGTAAGCGGCCTGCCTCCGCTTCCCCTTGATGGCCTCCAATGATCGTCCGGGCACGAACTGCACCAACGCTTGGTTGACGAATTTTACTCCGTCGCGTTCCAGTTGCGCTTCACGGACGGCCATGGCGTACACCTCCTCGTCGTCCCACCGCCCCTTCACTCGCAGAGGGAGGTTGGACACATGGAACACCAAGGGATGCGCCCTCCGTCTGTGCACCCCGAGACCAGTCCTCGTCCCAAAGGTTCGACCACAGTACCACACACCCACACTTGCGCCCTTGAGTCGCGCCTATATATATATATATATATACAGTGGGGAGAACAAGTATTTGATACACTGCCGATTTTGCAGTTTTCCCACTTACAAAGCACGTAGAGGTCTGATATTTTTATCATAGGTACACTTCAACTGGAAAGACGGAATCTAAAATATAAATCCTGAAAATCACATTGTATGATTTTTAAATAATTAATTTGCATTTATTGCATGAAATAAGTATTTGATCACCTACCAACCCATAAGATTTCTGGCTCTCACAGACCTGTTAGTTTTGTCTTAAGAATCCCTTCCATTCTCCACTCATTACCTGTATTAACTGCACCTGTTTGAACTCGTTATCTGCATAAAAGACAGCTGTCCACACTCAATCAATCAGACTCCACCTCTCCACAATGGGCAAGACCAGAGAGCTGTCTAAGGACATCAGGGACAAAATTGTAGACTTGCACAAGGCTGGGATGGGCTACAGGACAATAGGCAAGCAGCTTGGTGAGAAGGCAACAACTGTTGGCGCAATTATTAGAAAATGGAAGAAGTTCAAGATAACAGTCAATCTCCCTCCTCTGGGGCTCCATCCAAGATCTCACCTCGTGAGCCTCAATGATCATGAGAAAGGTGAGGGATCAGCCCAGAACTACACGGCAGGACCTGGTCAATGACCTGAAGAGAGCTGGACCACAGTACCAAAGAAAACAATAAGTAACACACTACGCCGTCATGGATTAAAATCCTGCAGCGCACGCAAGGTCCCTCTGCTCAAGCCAGCGCATGTCCAGGCCCGTCTGAAGTTTGCTTTTTACCATCTGGATGATGCAGAGGAGGAATGGAGGTCATGTGGTCTGATGAGACCAAAATAGAGCTTTTTGGTTTTAACTCCACTTGCCATGTTTGGAGGAAGAAGAAGGATGAGTACAACCCCAAGAACACCATCCCAACCATGAAGCATGGAGGTGGAAACATCATTCTTTGGGGATGCTTTTCTGCAAAGGGGACAGGACGACTGCACCGTATTGAGGGAGATGGATGGGGCCATGCATCGCGAGATATTGGCCAACAACCTCCTTCCCTCAACAAGAGCATTGAAGATGGGGCGTGGCTGTGTCTTCCAGCATGACAACGACCTGAAACACACAGCCAGGGCAACTAAGGAGTTGCTCCGTAAGAAAGCATCTCAAGGTCCTGGAGTGGCCTAGGCAGTCTCCAGACCTGAACCCAATAGAAAATCTTTGGAGGGAGCTGAAAGTCTGTGTTGCCCAGCGACAGCCCCGAAACTGAAGGATCTGAGAAGATCTGTATGGAGGAGTGGGCCAAAATCCCTGTGCAGTCTGTGCAAACCTGGTCAAGAACTATAGGAACGTCTGATCTCTGTAATTGCAAACAAAGTTTCTGTACCAAATATTAAGTTCTGTTTTTCTGATGTATCAAATACTTATTTCATGCAATAAAATGCAAATTAATTATTTAAAAATCATTACAATGTGATTTTCAGGATTTGTTTTAGATTCCGTCTTTCACAGTTGAAGTGTACCTATGATAAAAATTACAGACCTCTACGTGCTTTGTAAGTGGGAAAACCTGCAAAATCGGCAGTGTATCAAATACTTGTTCTCCCCACTGTATATAGTTACGAATCTCCGCCTGCCCGGCATGCCAACGACCGCTTTAGCCAATGGCGGCCGTCTCGCCCACCGGACGGACAATTCAGTCGTGACTTTCTGGAACAACGCCAGAAACCAGTCACGGGTGGTTTTTTAATCCCACCACGGCCCAGTCCGTATTCTACCCACGCGAAATAGGGTCAATCGCCAAATATCGATATACCTAAGTACCCGCGTGGGTAACCTACCGAGGGACCATACCTCGGCGAAGCCTGTTTGGACACGAACCGCTTAAGCGGTCCGTTCCGTTCTGGGATAACCGAACGGGTATTATCGCCAGACCTCGCCGGACCTGATTCTCTTTATCGTTATTTAACAACCAACTATTATTCTGAGATGCAATATGGCGTTCCAATGGAGACAAAGACACGACAAACGGGTTAACATTCACACAAGCACATTTATTATTTACACACATGCACATATACAGCCATGCAATCAATGCAGGTATTCAAAACACGTATATATTCAACAAAAAGCAAAACACGCATGCAGTTGTTTTATGAAGACTGCGGGACGGGACCAAGACACGAGCAAGCAAAAACACTACGACCGACTATTATTTATTAATGTACAAGCACTTAACCAGTTTTACTTACAGGACACGGCGCCACCAACATTCATTCAAAAGAAAAGAAAAGGCTACCCAAAGACAAGGGCGCCAGACAGGGTCCGTAGACCTTTATGGCATGGAGCCTGGATGACCGAACGGGCCCCACGAGACCGTTGCAGGTTACCTGCACCCTCGTGGTGCGATGGTGGGCGAGTCGCGACGTCTGTCCCCCACGGCAGCTAGGACAGCCGCGGCTGAGCTCGGCCTTCCACGGGGCCGGCGAGCTCTCTCCGGCGCTCTCCACACGGATGCGCAGGCTTGCGCGACAGTGCTGGCAAAGTCTAAAGGAGGTACGCCTCCCATCCGCGTCCCTGGTGCCACGCCCGGACTCCCCACCGACTGCGAGCTCCGACGAACGGGTCGTCCCACGACCGCTTCTCCACAGACAGGCCACCACGAGCCGAAGATCCCAACAGAAGACCACCAGAAGAAACCACCAACACACACTACTTGGCGTCCTGTGCCCCTTATATGCTCCTGGCTTCTTGCTCCGCCCTCCTGCGAGCTCCTCCGGGAATCTTCGAGAAAGGAGGCGTTCCTCAGTTCCAACGCCTCGCTCCTCCCTGTTTATCGCTCCGCCCCACTTCCAGCTCCTGCGGGAAGCTTCGAGAAAGGGGGCGTTCCTTATTTCCAGCGCCTCACTCCTATGAACCAACCAATGACGAACGATCTCCCTTTGCGGTGTGCGGGAAAAACAGGCGGGAAAATCCGCGCGCCACTGATATACCTTGTTCTTTTTCCTTGGCGTTCTCGGAATCCCTTGTTCCTTTTTCTTGGTAGAGACAGTTTTTATGAGCGGAGAGGGATGTGATTTGGTGTGTGGAGAAGGGGATCGGCAGTTGGTGTCGGGGAAGTGGTTAGGTGATTGGCGTAATTGTGGTTGGCGTTTGTTGTGAAGCGCGTTGATGAGAGTGATGTTGGTGGTTGGTCCAAAATAACGATAGTAAGAAAACGGCTATCTCAAAGATCACAGCCCTGTCCACACGGATAATTCCCATTAAACAACGGTGGAAATCTAACTGAACACGGACTTATCGGCATAACTAACTCAGGACCTTTATGGTGTTCTGCGAATTTCCACAGCCGTAACAATATATATATATATATATATATATATATATATATATATATTATATATATATATACATAGAAGTTAGATAGTTCAGATAGAGGAGATAAATTTGAGGCGTTTGTGCCCTCTCATTTACCAGGTGCAGTGACGGACCCACGCAAACCCAGTCGCAAAGGAGAAGGGTTTCCTCCTCCTAAGGAGAAGGAGGAGGAAAACAGAGGGTGTCCACAGTGGTGTGTTGGGGAGGTGTAAAATGAGGGGGTGTGGCGGTGATTTGCAGAGGGGAAAATGTTAAAGATGTGGATCAGTGGGCCCAGGCAATCACTGATGCCCTTTTATTGCGTCCACAGGAGACGAGTCGTAAATATAGAAAAGTGAGAGGAGATAGCTTTGTAATGAAGGGTGAGGAGGTCTTGAGTGTTAATGCTAATGTCCCAATAACTGTGCTCGGCCTGGCATCCAGTCCTCTCACTCGTTTGTTTGGACTCTGTTCCACTCGCTCGCTCCACCAAGCTCCGTTGTCCGTCGACTAGTCAGGAACGCACTGACTACCAGAATGCCAAGAACCACAATGTGCATAAGAACAAGAACGAACGCAGACACGGTGCTTTTATAATCCCCTGGCGGGGGCGGAGTTTGGAAGTGGATCAGGCAAGAGCGGTGGATGTTTTCCGGTGCCCCCATCGGCTCGTGGACGATTACCATGGCGCTGGCCCCACCCATGTGAGAGTTCAGCAGGGGAAATGGCCTCACTCACCATGAGCTCTTCTACGTGGCTGGTCTCCGCAATTAACATGGGGCAGGGAATTTTGACGTGCGCTTCGGCTGTGAATGTGTGCCAAACACGCAATGCAGGCCATAATTGAGCGGATCTTCAGGGACACCCACACGTTGTCAAATGGAGCCAAGCACACACTCGTGCCCCAAGTTAGAGGTCCGTATATCCAGACTCAAGCATCGGCAATGGCGTGCTATGCTTCCCCATTCCCTGTCGGTCCAAAAAGGCGGTGGTGGTCGTCGGTGGTAACCGTGGTTGAGTGATGTCAGCGTCGCAGTGAGGGCAGCACTGAGTTCTGGCTTGGTGATGGTCAGTCATCATGGTTGTGGTGTCAATGGCGAATGCAAGCGAGCTTGAGTTGTGGTTCGATGGTGTGGCGATTTTATTATAAAGGCATTTTGGTGGTGTTTGAAATGTTGTAGCATTGGGGTTCATGTATGGTGAAGACTGAGGTGTATTGCCCATTGAGTTATGGCGTGCGATTTGAATGGGAATTGGTGCACGGATGCTGTGACTGCTATTTGTTTTGGTCTGCTTATATGAAGAAAACTCATGTGTGCAGCAGAGAAAAATAGGTAAGGAAGTGGCAGAAAAGCCTACCTAGAGCCCACACAACAAATATTGACCCATAAACCCATTACACATAAGGGAAGGGCTATCTAAAACGAATACGAATGAAATAACTATGTCGGGAGCCGCTATATGTTGTGTGCCTTTGCCTTGGGGAGTGACGGTTCTCAGAAGCGTCACAATATATATATATATATATATATATATATATATATATATATATATATATATATATATATACACATATGTTTCAAATTACACACACTTGTATCTCAACAATCTTTTTTTTTAAATCGTTGCCATGTTTGGACTATTTGGAAGTATTGCATTCGTATAACTTTTTGAACACCCCACAGATCTGAATACACTTTGAACTGTATCCCACACAGTTGAATCCAGCAGTTTTAATGCATTGTCCACAATTCTTATTTTTCACAAATTTTGGGTTTGTAAACAGTTTCACTGAACACTTCAAGTTGTCGATGCTTTCAAATGGAACTTGGTAGCTGTCCACTGCATGGAATTAATTGCATCACTGTAAAGTTAAGCAATACTGCTGTCACGAACCCTCAGTGACTCTCTGTTTGAATGTCAGGGGAGTAGAATGTAACTAGTGTGTGTCGACTGCCTACTGGCAGCCAAGCGAGGAAAACAAGCAGTTTCTGAATACTTGCTAAGCTCTCAAATGTTGGCTCTTGTCGTGTAACTTAGCTGGTCAATGGAGGGTGATGGACAGGGCAAGACGAGCTGGCTGTTGGCAAGAGGTATGTGGGAGTGGGGTGGCATGTTGGCACACAAGTGCAATTAGAGAGCTTGGTTTCGTTGCACTGGTTCAAAGCAGAAGCTTTCATCCACACCATGGACTTTCCTGGTAAGACATATGAGTTGTTTTTTTTTACATTGTGTGAGTTTAACTTTGATGAACTACAGCTTGTTGGGTTTTCACGTGGTTTGGTAAGACGTGAGTCGTGTTGAATACCATAGGTCGCTGATGTGCAATATTGGTGACCTCAGGAATGAAGCTCTGCTGCTGTCTTAAACGGAGTGATTCTGTCTCCCTGCTTGTGCTTTTATTAATTAAAAAATATGTACAAAGAGAATATGTTTGCACATGGTGAAAATTTTCAAATCGTTGTGGAAATGACTCCGAGAGGGTTAAAGATGCCTGATATAACCGTAGATATTTTCTTCGTGAATGTTTCACATCAGCGTTAAATGTGATATTGGATATCCGTCGTTTTTTTATGTCCAGATAGACTCTGTCAACATATCCTCAAGTATGTGTCTGAAATGGCCATCTCTTTCGACCCAAATTATTGATGTTTTACCCTTTGGAATCAGTCTTTTATGTTCTTTTAAAGTGCTCGCGGGGCCTTGACGTGGCAGTTTTGACAAGAGAACGGCATAGATGCCTTCAGCTGCGGCATATCACCCCAGGAGATCGAGGTGAAGGGTCGTTCCGCCCTCCAGACCAGGACGTTCATCCAATGGTGAATGAGAGGGGAAGGGCGTGGCACGTCATCCATGATCTGCAAGCCCGAGGCGATAAAGGCAGGTGCGCTGAGGGGGACATGAGGAGATGCCAGGGTGGTGGCGGGTGCCATTGAGGGGAAAGCTGTGCCAGCCTACAGGGCTGCAAAAGGATAGTCATGCCCCCACCCCCACGAGCCACATCTCTCCTCCTCCTCAAGGACAGACCATAGTTGTTGCAAGGATTCGCCAGGGTTGCAGCTGTGTCATGCTGGCACAGTTCGGGTACATCATGCCTTGTGTTGGTGACCTCGGGAGTGAAGTCCGTCTCCTGTGGTGGTTGGGCCCTAAAGCATAGGATATTTAAGTATCTCCCGTTTGTTCGTTGGTATTGTGACAAAATAAGTCATATGGTTTGGCAGCCATATTGGATTTACCCTAAAACCTATAAAAAAATCTTCTTCTCCAGAACGGCTGGGCAGATTGAGGGGAAACTTCACATTTATGATCTCGTAGTGATGGGGAATACATGTTTTAAATTTAAACTTCATCGGATGCATGGTCTGGCAGCAAGAATTATTTAATTTTTTTGATCCACGTTCTTTTTTATTTCTTTTTTTTTTTCAATAAGGCTCACTTGGCTGTGCCTGGATGTGTTTGAGGGTAGAGGAGTTGCATCTGAAATGTGAATCCTATCCAGGTTCCTCCCGATGACTTCATCTTTGCTTTTTGCTTGTTCGGGTTCCTTCTGATTACTCCAATGCAGGACCGTACCTGTTTGGTCTTCCATTTGATCTGAATTGAATTTGTTTTAATCCTATTCTGAATTTAATTGAATAATAAAAAACATCATGGGTCAGGGTCAGGTGTCCGATCAAAGCGGGGTTGCAACAACAAAGCGGGACGATTTGATATCCGGTCATCACTAATAACAGTTATAAAGTGGCAGTTCTATTTATGTCTCATTAATTACATAACAGAACTGCGTGAATAGAAAATCATGTGATGTGGCTTGTCGAGTAGTCCTTGGTCTCGCTAATGGTGGAGGTACATAAGCAGCAAGTTCTTGCGAGCACAAACGGAAGTAATATCTGTAGAATTCTTGCATTGGTTCTTGTATATTTCTCTCCCCTTGACCGGTATCATCTCTTTATTACATCTACCTGGTCTAGAGGTGATTTCTGGTTGTTGTGGTTCTCCTGGGGGTGATTATGAAAGACCGTTGAGGGCTAATTGACGACAGTGAGTTAACACTGTACGCCCGAATTGAGTCGCATGTCAGGCTCGCTTGGCCTCATTTGCTCTGATGTGCAGCGCCTCATCAGCATGACGCTCGGTGGATTCGGACTTCCAATTCGTACGGTATCGTGGCTTTTCGATATGTGATCTGGCGAGGAAGACCCAGAAGCGAACGACCGTTGCGGTCATGTTGATACAGCGTGTCGGACTCATACTGGGCAACAAGAGTGACCAACGACCGTTGCAATATTATCGTGTCATTCTTTTTTTTTATTCTTTACAATATCGAGGCTCAAGGAAGGGTGAGGTGATGGAGGGTAAAATAAACAATGACTTGACAGTTGGGTAGCTGGACAAAAATATGAGAGAGACAGACAGACAGAGACAGAGACACACAGTAACTTCTACGTAAGACGTTTTGAATTAGAGAGGGTTAATGGTGATGGAGATTAAAAAAAAAAATTGTGAGTAAGGATGAGGGAGGACATGAAATGGTAGTGCACTGCTTGCTTGAAATCCTGGAGGAAAGAGTGAGATAGAATAGCCTGCGATAAGCGGCTCCACAGAAAAAAGAAGTGAGGAATAAAACAGTTGAAAAGTCCAGCAAGTCTGGATTTTGGAAGTTTAACCAGGATGTGGTTAGTGTCAGGACATCAGGGAGTTGTTGGTAAGGGCCACAGCTGAGAGAACAGAGGTAGATAAATCAGATGAGAGGCAGTAAAAACAGAAAGGCCACCGGACCTGTCTGTGGAGTGAGAGCAGAAGACCTTTTTCTTCGATCTCATCATCATTCCAAAAATGTTGATAGCTTTGGATTCCACAGAATCGAGCAGAGACAGATGTACTGCTGGGGTGCCAGCCTTTGGAGTGGAACATTACTCTGTTGAGCTATGGATAAATGCTTTGTAGGCTTGAGTTCTGATTTGTCAAGGAAAGACTTGGATCGACGGAGGACGCCCAGATTGAGGCTTACTTTGGAGGCCATCTTTGTATATGTTACGATACATGAATGTCGCACTCAGGGATCCGAAGGTAAAACGTACTAGGGAGAACTACACATGATGGCACACGAAAATTTGACGACTCGGGACGAGTCTGTAAAAAGGGGAGGGGTAGTGTTACGGCTGTGGAAATTCGCATTATACCATTCAGGTCCCGTAGGTGAGGTATCTTTTAAGTACATGTGTAGTTAGCCCAAACCCGTTGTCTAAAGGGAATTTATGTGATTCATTCGGGCTGCGACGCTTTGAGATAGCCGTTTTTTCTGTTCTATCTTTATTTTGAACCAGCCACGTCCAACCGCCATCACAACAACCCACCGCAACACCACGCCAGCCATCGTCACCAACTGCAACCACGCTCCAACCCTCAGACAACAACGCCAACAGCCACGACCTTTACGTCACAACTCGCTCCCACATCATCGCATCATGCCATTCCACATGGCACCATGACCATTCCCGCAGCACCTGTGAACACTGAGCGTCGGGCTGTCCTGGGCTCGTTCAGCGATACGCACCGAGCGCGAGTGCAAATAGCGGCCTTTCCGAGGGAAAATTCGGATCAGGAATGCTACACGCCCACTTCTGATCCGTCCAATTAGGAAGCGCGGGGGCTTGGCCCCGCCTCCAGGCGCGTCTGTGTGAAATCGAGAATATGCAAATTCTAGGATCAGGGGAGGTTCACGCCCCGCTTTCCTCCGACCAATGGGCGAGCGTGGCTCCGCCCCCGAGCTCACTGATCCGGAAATTTGCATACTGTTTGCTCCTGCCAACCTATAAAGAGACGAGCGCAAGGCGAATCGTGGCAGAAGTGTGGCAGTGAATCAAGTCGGTGTTGGAGAACGAAATCAAGTCGGGTTGGAGAACGGAGTCGAGTCGGGTGGGGAAGGCATCGATTGGTTTCTGCAGTCGGCTGAGGAGAATTGGGGGAAGAGCCAAGGAGCTCGGGTCCGAGCAGGGAAGACGGTGGTCGGCGACGAGGTCGCGGTGGGATCGCTCGTCGTGGGACCCAAGCAGCACGCCATTCTCCTCCCCCAGGGCATCAACAATCCCCCCTTTTTTCCCCGCGCTGAGAGAGTGCAAAAAGGGGGCCCCGTTCCCACCCCACTCCAAGCGGTGCCAACGAAACCCGCGAAGGAGCACGAAGTTGGGGCACCGCGCGCAGCGACATTTGCGGCTCGTCACGAGGACGCGGGTAGGACCCCCCGGCTCGCGGCCTGGCCGCTCCTTCAGGTCACGCGCACATATTGGCCACGGGCCCGTCTGCCCCCTTGTCTTTGAGGGTGGCCTTTTCTTTTGCTTTTGAGTAAATGTTGTCGGCGCCGTCTGTAAAGTAGAATTGTATAAGTGTTGCCGAGTGTTCGCGTATTCGGTAGTATCTCTGCGTCATTGTTTCTTTTGTTGTACTTGATATATGTGCATTCTGATTCTGTTTGGCTGTATATGTGTGCTTTGTGTCTGTGTCTGTGTGTGAAATAAATGTGCTTTGTGTTGAACTGTGCCCGTTTCGCTTCGTCTTTTCTTTAATTGAATCTCCATCTTGCTTCACGTAAAAGGGTTCGGACGGGTGCAAGAGCCTGATAATTAATTGGAACCGTCGAGGCCGACGATAACACCGCTCGGTTATCCCGATAGCACGGAACGGACCGCTTAAGCGGCCCGTGTCCGGAGTCGACCTACGGCGAGGTGCGATCGCCGGTTTACCATCCGCGTGGGTACTTAGGTAGGTCGAGTTTGGCGAACAACCCTATCCCACGCGGTGGCTGATTGGCACGATCGTGGTGAGGTCGAAAGGCCCCCGTGACTGGCTCGGGCGATAGTTCCAGGAGGGTCACGACAGAATTGTCCGTCCGGTGGGCGAGGCGGCCGCCATTCGAGTCACGTGGCCGTTCGCACGCCGGCGGGCGCGAATTCGCAACAATATCCTTGGAGCAACTGTTCAGAGGAGAAGCATCTTCGACATCTGAACGGGACTCCTAATTTTTCGAAGCAGACTTAGCTATTTGCGTAATGTGTGGATTCCAGGATAAATTGATGTTAGAGTGATACCTAGTAGGTTTATTGTATCACATGGTGAATTATGGAGCTTTCAAAGGAGATTGGAGAGTTGAGAGGAGTTTTAGAAAGAGAGATGGAAAGTAATTGAGTTCTTGAAGCATTAAACTTAACTTGATTACATTTGCCCCACTGGGAGATCTCGTCCAAATCCGAATTTAAAGAGGTGGCTGTGATGAAACGAGATGTAGATCGAGTGAGGGAAGATGGGGGCAGATGGGAAAGACATGGAGGAATGTAATGTTGAGTCATCAGAATACGAGTGCATTTGGTTATTTGTGGAAGAAAGAAGGTCATTGATAAAAAGGAGGAAGAGTGTTGGAGGCAGAACGGAACCTTGAGGTACACCGCTGTTAATAGGGAAGGAGGGATGTTGAACTATCAACAATTACGGAGATAGAGCGGTGGGAGAGAAAGCTCGATATGAGAGAGCAGAGTGAAGGAGGAAAGCCGAAAGAGGGAAGCTTGGATATCAAACCCCGATGCCAAACTCTGTCAAAGGCTTTTGAGATATCAAGGCCGACACACAAGGATTCCCCAAAGTCTCTCAAGAAGAGGCCCAGACATTCGTAATGTAAGAAAGGATATCACCTGTAGATCTTGCCTTGTGAAAGCCGTATTGGTGGTCAGATAGAAGACTGGTGAGATTCAAGATGCTTGAGAAAATGGGAATTGAGAAGACATTCAAAGACTTTGGAAACAGTAGAAGTTAGAGCAATAGGACGGTAGTTAACAAAAAACGAAGAGCAAAAATATGAGAAGAGTTAAGGTTAAGGTTATAGGTAAGGTAGAAGTCTTTCTCTCAGATAGTTAATGCTTAGAATGGTCTCCCTGGAAAGGTAGTGGCAGCAGAAAGAGCAGATAAGTTTAAATTGGAATTAGATAGGTACCTGGAAGTTAGGGAGATAGAGGGGTATGGGGATATTGGTAGGACTTGTGGGTAGTTTGTGTACGGATGGGTGGTGGTATACATGTGTAGTGATGTCTGTGAGAGGGTCTCATCAAAGGTGAATGTGCGTGGTGCTGCCTAAGCAGAGCGTTGGTGCTGCCTAAGCAGTCTCCTTGGCTATTGGGCACAATCCTGGACGGGTCACCACTCCGACACAGTATACCAGCATGCTGGCACTCATTTTGCCAACCTCGGAAGGATGACAGGCAGAGTCAACCCCATCTGGTGTTAATTCAACAGCTGAGTAGGATTTGAACTCAGGATCCTCGGATCCCAAGCCCACCACCCTAACCATTAAGCCAACACCAAGCACTACTTCAAGAATGGTTCACTGTAATGTTTAATATTTTTGGTTACATCTTTCTCATATTCTCTTTTGGCTTGCCAAGTTATATTCTTAGTTACCCTCTGTTTACCCCTCCACTGATATGAGTTGGACTCTCTTGTCCTGTTATTTTATGGTTGATAAATGCCTTCTGCTTATCTTTAATAACACTGCTTCTCTCCTTAATCATCCACCCTGGGGTCTTTCGGCCATTACGTTTACATCTCGCTGGAATATACCTATTTTGCCCCTGACACATTTACTCCTTGAAGGTTTCCCATCTCTCTGATGCACACTGCCCACACATTAGCTTTTCACAATTTAGAGCATCTCCAATTGTCTTCTCATACCTTCAAAGTTTGCCTTCCTGAAATCTAACAGCCTTACCTTACTGTCCCAAACTCCACATCTCAACAATATTGTTGCACACAGTATGTTGTGGTCACTTGTCTACAGGTGTTCTTCGACCTCCACCTCCTCCACATATTGGGATCATTGCTTGAAAAGGATACAACTCTGCGCTTCCCTTCTTGGGCTTTTCTACAAATCGATTAAAAAAAGCAATCGTGGATTACATTTAGAAAATCCTCCACGGTTCTGCTCTTTCCCCATTCCTGGACACGATCTATCTCTGCCAAATTGAAATCCACCACAACGAACACTCTACCGTTTGGCGACAGGCCTTTCTGAATTCTTCATGAACTCCTCTCCTGCTCCCCCCACCCTCATACCAGGAGCCCCTAAAGGAGGTACTGCATCATCGCTATTTTGTTTTGTAGTTTTCATTGTGAAAAGGTGGTAGCCCAGTTGTTTGTGTGTGGTCATTTGTACAGGATGGATAAAGTGGTTGTTTTATTTGTACGGCACACTTAGCTCCTGATTGTTCAAGCATCTACATAATCTTAAAAGGCAAAATAAGTAAATAATTAAATAAATATGGGAAAAAAACATCAGGTATAATTGATACTTTCCATATTCTATCGATCAAAAACCAATTGTTGATAAATAACGGCTGTTTCTTTCATTCATTGTAAACAAGTGTCAAGTGACAAGTCACACGAGCTGATGTTAGAATTGTACCGTCGTAGTTCAGGGAACACGAGCAGTACAAACAATATCGTTTTTCTTGTATAATGTTTTGAAAAAGAACAGATTGTTCTGAGATCAATCAATACTGATGGTAGGACACATCAAGACCCCCCAGCTTAGACATTAAATTTTTCTCCTTGTGGACAACAGTTCACATGTGCTTGATTCAAAAGAGATTATATTTGGGGTAAAAACACCATAAATCATCCCGTCTTTCTGGCATTGGCTCAGTGCAGCATGACGCATATATCTAATTTGTTTATCTGAGACTTTGTGGGTTTGTAAAAGACGAGTTCAGGGTCAATCAAGACCATTGGAAGGACCCTGGTTTGGAAAAGATCAGTTCAGTCGGTCAGGACCATTGTAAGGATCTTAGTGTGGACTGGAAAACTTGATACCGCTGCCCTACATTTAGAAAAAAGATGTGGCAATAACATTTAGCCTCAGTTTCACTCTATGTTTTGTTCCTTTCATGCCATTTGTGCTGGGCTTTGCCACCGCAGTTCTTCTCATGTCATTTTGGGCTTTATTCCTTCTCCTTGAGATCCAGCTCCAGCACAGGTCACCAAACTGTTCTGCTCACCCCGTGGGAAGTTCAGCATGAAGGTGCTTTCCATTCCAGGGAAGAAGAAATGCAACACGGTAGCTTCAAGCGAGCAATTGATGTGATTAAATGTTCAAGATAATTTGAGCTTGTACACACACACACACACACACACACACACACACACACTGTGGAGGAGGAGGAGATCGGGACCATACTCGGTGCAGAGTGTTGGTACTGCCTAAGCAGTCTCCTTGGCTATTGGGCACAATCCTGGACGGGTCACCACTCCGACACAGGATACCAGCAAGCTGGCACTCATTTTGCCGACCTCGGAAGGATGACAAGCAGAGTTAACCCCACCTGGTATTAATTCAACAGCTGAGCGGGATTTGAACTCAGGACCCGAGGATCCAAAGCCAACACCAGGCATACACACTGTGGCTTGATCATGAATTGACGATGTTCCCTGCATATCCACCAGCTCAAAGTCTCTTGTATCTTCCCCGGCCGACAAAATGTGTGCAGTATTTACCAAAGGGCATTTATCAACATCTATAAATTTGAGCTTCATGCACTTACCTGACCACTCAAACAATTGTGTAAGCCCCATTTCCATGAAAGAAATGAGAATGTAATTTAAGATGTTTGTGGTTTTTTGTTTGTTTCTTTGTTATTGTTCTGACATTCCACATGACAAACCCGTGGCCGCATGGGACAGAGCGATAGATAAAGCATTTACCGCAATTAGTAAAGCATACATTACAGTCTATCAATGAGGAGCATACTGGTCTGAAAAGGAAAGTTCATCTTCATGTAGTTTTTCAAAAAATAAACTCAAAGAAAGTGTAAGGTTTCGCTTGACCAACAACGGCTTTACATTTGGCAAGATGATATGCCAGCAGACAGTGGGGATACCCACCTTTCCTTGCAAATTTGTTCATGTACATGCCTGGTGTTGGCTTAGTGGTCAAGGTGGCTGGCTTGGGACCTTAGATTCCTGAGTTCAAGCCCCTTTGGCCGCTGAATTAACACCAGGTGGGGTTCATTCAGCCTGTCATCCAACCAAAGCTGGTGAAATGAGTACCAGTGTACTGGGGTAATAATCATTCGGGGTAACCTGTGTTGGAGTGGCGACCCGTCCAGAAATGTACTTCTTGCCAATGAAACTGCCTCGACAACCCTGTGTTCATTGACGGTGCGAAAGGAATGGTATTATTATTATTATCATTATTATTACATGTAAAATAATAAATTTCACACAAAATTGTTTAATAAGTGAGATGCATTTCTATTGCACATTGTACAAATGTCTTTATTGGACAGTAACATTCATAAAAAGCTCTTCTATGGTACAGTTGCAGGACGCAGGTGAAATAACCACATTGAAAACGACCACATACAGCACTTAACTTATCAATAGATTACAACAACTAGTCAGACGTTTAGAAATACATCACTGAATGTATCAATAGATTAAAACAACCAGTTCGATGTTTACTAATATAGCACTGAACTTATCATGAGATTAAAACAACTCGTCAGATGTTTACTAATACAGCACTGAACTCATCAAAAGATTAAAATAACGAGTCAGACGTATACTAACACAGCACTGAACCTATCAATAGATTAAAATAACTAGTCAGACGTTTACTAACACAGCACTGAACTTATCAATAGATTAAAACATCGAGTCAGACATTTACGAATACAACACTGAACTTAATAAAAGATTAAAACATCTCGTCAGATGTTTACTAACACAGCACTGAACTTATGAATAGATTAAAACAACGAGTCAGATGTTTACTAATACAACACTGAACTTATTAATAGATTAAAACATCTAGTCAGATGTTTATAATACAGACAGTGACTTATAAATTTTATTATTATTAATATTATAATATTAAAAAATAATATATATATAATATTTTAATATGTATTTTAGAATATTTATTTAAATTTTTTATTAATATATTTAATATAATATATTATTATAATTATTAATTAAAATTATAAATAATAATAATTTTATAATTAATATTATTTAATAATATATAAATAAATTTTATTTTTTATATTATATATATATATTATATTTAAAAAAATTATATATTTATATTATAGTATTAATAAAAAAATATAATTTTATTTAATAATATCTATAAATATTATTAAAATATAAAATTATATAAGTATTCTATAAAAAATATTTATAAAAAAAATATAAATATTTATATTATGATTAATATATAAAATTATTATTTAATATAATTTATTTATATTAATATTATAATTTAATTTATATCTATTATTTAAAATAATCAATAAAATTTATATATTTTAATTAAATTTTATTTGTTAATTAAATTTTTATTTTATAATTATAATTATAAAATATTTTTATATAAGATAATAAAATAATTTATTAAATATTATAATTAATATATAATTAAAATAAGATCTTTAAAATTTAATATTAAAAAAATATTAATAAAATAAAAATAAATAAAAATTACATAATAATAATTAATAAAATAAATATAAAATAATGATAAAATATAAAATGAAATTTTTATGATAATATATATAACTTATATATATATAACTTTATTTTTTTAATTAAATAAATTAAAATAATTAATTCAATTATTAAGATTATTTAATATATTATTTTTTATAATTATAATATTATATTATTAATTATATAATTTTTTATAATTTAATAATTATTTATATGATATAATAAATATATTTATATATTAATATAAAGTATTATATAATTTTTTAAAAGTATTTATATAATATTATTAAATTAAATTATAATATCATTAGATAAATATAGAATTTAAATTAATAGAAATTTTAAGTAATTTTTTAATAAATTTAATTATTAAATATTAAATTATTAAAATTATATTATTATATATATTAATGTATTATTATATTTTTATACTATTTAAATAATACATTTAATCAAATTGTATTATTATAATGAGATACAATTTAATATGCAATTTGTAGATTTGTATACTTATAAATATATAAAACGTCTAGTCAGACGTTTACTAACACAGCATTTACTTATGAATAGATTAAAACATCTAGTCAGACGTTTACTAAAACAACACTGAACTTATTATAGATTAAAACAACGAGTCAGACGTTACTAATCAACACTGAACTTGTTAATAGATTAAAACATCTAGTCAGATGTTTACTAACAGCATTAACATTATGAATAGATTAAAACATCTAGTCAGACGTTTACTAACACAGCACTGAACTTATAATAGAATTAAAACATCGAGTCAGATGTTTCTAAACACACTGAACTTATAAATATATTAAAACATCTAGTCAGATGTTTACTATACAACACTGAACTTATTAATAGATTAAAACATCTAGTCAGATGTTTACTAATACAACACTGAACTTATTAATAGATAAAACATCTAGTCAGATGTTTACTAATACACACTGAACTTATTAATAGATTAAAACATCTAGTCAGATGTTTACTAATACAACACTGAACTTATGAATAGATTAAAACATCTAGTCAGATGTTTACTAACACAGCACTGAACTAATGATAGATTAAAACATCTAGTCAGATGTTTACTAATACAACACTGAACTTATTAATAGATTAAATATCTAGTCAGATGTTTACTAACAAGCACTGAACTTATAATATATTAAAACATCTATTCAGATGTTTTACTAACACAGCATTTAACTTATTAATAGATTAAAACATCTAGTCAGACGTTAACGAATACAACACTGAACTTATGAATAGATTAAAACATCTGGTCAGATGTTTACTAACAGCACTGAACTTATGAATAGATTAAAACATTGAGTCAGATGTTTACTAATACAACACTGAATTATTAATAGATTAAAAACATATGGTCAGATGTTTACTATTACAACACTGAACTTATTAATAGATTAAAACATCTAGTCAGATGTTTACTAATAACACTGAACTATTAATAGATTAATACATTCGTCAGACGTTTACTAACACAGCACTGAACTTATGAATAGATTAAAACATCGAGTCAGATGTTTACTAACAAAGCACTGAACTTATAAATATATTAAAACATCGAGTCAGACATTTACTAATACAACACTGAACTTATTAATAGATTAAAACATCTAGTCAGATGTTTACTAATACAACACTGAACTTATTAATAGATTAAAATATCTAGTCAGATGTTTACTAATACAACACTGAACTTATTAATAGATTAAAACATCTAGTCAGATGTTTACTAATACAACATGAACTTATTATAGATTAATAATCTCGTCAGACGTTTACTAACACAGCACTGAACTTATTAATAGATTAAAACATCGAGTCAGATGTTTAATAACACAGCACTGAACTTATAAATATTTTAAACATCTAGTCAGACGTTTACTAAACAGCATTTACTTATGAATAGATATAAAATCTATCTAGTCAGTGTTTACTAATACAACACTGAACTTATTAATAGATTAAAACATCTCGCCAGATGTTTACTAATACAACACTGAACTTATTAATATATTAAACATCTAGTCAGACGTTTACTAACACAGCATTAACTTATGAATAGATTAAACATCGAGTCAGATGTTACTAATATACACTGAACTTATTAATAGATTAAAACATCTAGTCAGATGTTTACTAATACAACACTGAACTTATTATATGATTAAAACATCTCGTCAGATGTTTACGAACACAGCACTGAACTTATAAATATATTAAAACGTCTAGTCAGACGTTTCTAACACAGCATTTAACTTATGAATAGATTAAAACATCTAGTCAGACGTTTACTAATACAACACTGAACTTATTAATAGATTAAAACAACGAGTCAGACGTTTACTAATACAACACTGAACTTGTTAATAGATTAAAACATCTAGTCAGATGTTTACTAACACAGCATTTAACTTATGAATGATTAAAACATCTAGTCAGACGTTTACTAATACAACACTGAACTTATTAATAGATTAAAACAACGAGTCAGACGTTTACTAATACAACACAACTTATTAATAGTTAAAACTCTAGCCAGATGTTTACTAACACAGCATTTAACTTTTGAATAGATTAAAACGTCTAGTCAGACGTTTACTAACACAGCACTGAACTTATAAATTATAAAACATCTAGTCAGACGTTTACTAATACAACACGTGACTTATTAATAGATTAAAACATCTAGTCAGATGTTTACTAATACAACACTGAACTTATAATAGATTAAAACATCTAGTCAGATGTTTACTAATACAACACTGAACTTATTAATAGATGAAAACATCTAGTCAGATGTTTACTAATACAACACTGAACTTATTAATAGATTAAAACATCTAGTCAGATGTTTCTAATACAACACTGAACTTATGAAATAGATTAAAACATCTAGTCAGATGTTTACTAACACAGCACTGAACTTTATGAATAGAAAAACACTAGTCAGATGTTTACTAATACAACATGAACTTATTAATAGATTAAAATATCTAGTCAGATGTTTATCATACAAACACTGAACTTATTAATAGATTAAAACATCTAGTCAGATGTTACTAACACAGCACTGAACTTATAATATTATTAAAACATCTATTCAGATGTTACTAACACAGCATTTAACTTATTAATAGATTAAAACATCTAGTCAGACGTTTACGAATACAACACTGAACTTATGATAGATTAAAACATCTGGTCAGATGTTTACTAACACAGCACTGAACTTATGAATAGATTAAAACATCGAGTCAGATGTTTACTAATACAACACTGAATTATTAATAGATTAAAACATATGTCAGATGTTTACTATACAACACTGAACTTATTAATAGATTAAAACATCTAGTCAGATGTTTACTAATACAACACTGAACTTATTAATAGATTAATACATCTCGTCAGACGTTTACTAACACAGCACTGAACTTATGAATAGATTAAAACATCGAGTCAGATGTTTACTAACACAGCACTGAACTTATAAATATATAAAACATCGAGTCAGACATTTACTATACAACACTGAACTTATTAATAGATTAAAACATCTAGTCAGATGTTTACTAATACAACACTGAACTTATTAATAGATTAAAAATCTAGTCAGATGTTTACTAATACAAACTGAACTTATTATAGATTAAAACATCTAGTCAGATGTTTACTATACAACACTGAACTTATTAATAGATTAATACATCTCGTCAGACGTTTACTAACACAGCACTGAACTTATTAATAGATTAAAACATGAGTCAGATGTTACTAACACAGCACTGAACTTATAAATATTTAAAACATCTAGTCAGACGTTTACTAACACAGCATTTAACTTATGAATAGATTAAAACATCTAGTCGATGTTTACTAATAACACTGAACTTATTAATAGATTAAACATCTAGTCAGATGACTAATACAAACACTGAACTTATTAATAGATTAAAACATCTCGTCAGATGTTACTGAACACAGCACTGAACTTATAAATATTTAAAGTCTAGTCAGACGTTTACTAACACAGCTTTAACTTATGAATAGATTAAAACATCTAGTCAGACGTTTACTAATCAACACTGAACTATTAATAGATTAAAACATCGAGTCAGACGTTTACTAATACAACACTGAACTTGTTAATAGATTAAAACATCTAGTCAGATGTTTACTAACACAGCATTTAACTTATGAATAGATTAAAACATCTAGTCAGACGTTTTACATACAACACTGAACTTATTAATAGATTAAAAACAACGAGTCAGACGTTTACTAATACAAACACTGAACTTATAATAGATTAAAACATCTAGCAAGATGTTTACTAACACAGCATTTAACTTTTGAATAGATTAAAACTCTAGTCAATAGTTTACTAACACGCACTGACTTATTAATAGATTAAAACATCGAGTCAGATGTTTACTAACACAGACTGAACTTATAAATATATTAAAACATCTAGTCAGACGTTTACTAACACAGCATTTAACTTATGAATAGATTAAAACATCTAGTCAGATGTTTACTAATACAACACTGAACTTATTAATAGATTAAAACATCTACCAGATGTTTACTAATACAAACTGAACTTTTTAATAGATTAAAACATCTAGTCAGACGTTTACTAACACAGCATTTAACTTATGAATAGATTAAAACATCGAGTCAGATGTTTACTATACAACACTGAACTTATTAATAGATTAAAACATCTAGTCAGATGTTACTAATACAACACTGAACTTATTAATAGATTAAAACATCTCGTCAGATGTTTTACACACAGCACTGAACTTATAAATATATTAAAACGTCTAGTCAGACGTTTACTAACACAGCATTTAACTTATGAATAGATTAAAACATCTAGTCAGACGTTACTAATACAACACTGAACTTATTAATAGATTAAAACAACGAGTCAGACGTTTACTAATACAACACTGAACTTGTTAATAGATTAAACATCTAGTCAGATGTTTACTAACACAGCATTTAACTTATGAATAGATTAAAACATCTAGTCAGACGTTTACTAATACAACACTGAACTTATTAATAGATTAAAACAACGAGTCAGACGTTTACTAATACAACACTGAACTTATTAATAGATTAAAACATCTAGTCAGATGTTTACTAACACAGCATTTAACTTATGAATAGATTAAAACATCTAGTCAGACGTTTACTAATACAACACTGAACTTATCAATAGATTAAGACAGCTCGTCAGACGTTTACTAACATAAGTAGCTACAGTTAGCAGATTAAAACAAGTGTTCTTGAAGTTGACAAAACGATAAGAAATATGATTTATTAAATAAATAAAAAGCGTTAAAAACATTATTAACTAACATTAACTCGGTAGAGCGCCTACCTCCACCACGTAATGCCTGATCCACGAGAACATATCGGGCCCTCTGTAAAAACTAAATAATTCTGGTATCCAGATCCGGATTCGGATCTTCACCAGAATCGAATCAATTCGTCCGTGCCACACACCCAACTTTTTTGAGATACCCTGCACACAAACAAACAAACAAACAAACAAGGGGATGAAAACATTACCTCCATCTACCTTAGGTGGTGGAGCTAATGAACCATTCAAATAAATTAATTTTAAAACATCTTCACTGGTTACTAGGAGGTACGGCGGAGCACCAGGAGAATCCGTAAAAAAAAATTCCAGTTTCTGTAATTGATTGGCAAACTAGAACAGCACTTGGTAGAGCACATCACCCTGCCAGGCTGAACAGTTTACGCTTTGTATCCGTCCCACTGGTAGGTCGGATCTGGATCGGGACCTGAACCAAAAACCTAATCGGTTTGTTCTTCTCACCTGACCAACTCGGCCATCAAGTTTCGTTCGAATCTGTCCACAACGTTTTGAAATATCATCCTCAGAAGCAGAAAAACGGACAAACATGTCCACCTTCGGTGGTGAAGGTAACAAAGTTGACATGCTGGGTAATGTTCGTGTAATCTGAAAGGTAAGGTGTCACGATTTAATGTATCGCCCAGGAAGAAAGTAAACATCTCTCGG
Source organism: Eptatretus atami (assembly GCA_035128595.1). NCBI lineage: Eukaryota > Metazoa > Chordata > Myxini > Myxiniformes > Myxinidae > Eptatretus > Eptatretus atami. The sequence goes on along the minus strand of CM068961.1, from coordinate 15,672,084 downwards.
GAAAGCTGAAAGTAGAAGGTTTGAATAGTGAGGGTGAATTGAATTGACTGACTGTCCGGACGCAGCTGAGGTTGTAGCTTGTAGACTTCCAGATGTAGACCCACGGCCGTGCTTGTGGACCCACAGTTTGGAGACGTTCAAGGCCGGAAGGGTCGAAACCTCGAGGATGAACAGAGCTCAGCTGATGATCTGGGCAGTCAGAAAAATCTATCAATTGCTTACAAGTTAATGAGGTTCTTACTTTAGATAAACAACTTTTTTTCAGGTTCTCCGTTCAATAAATGATTTGATTTGTGAGGAAGACATGAAAAAAACTGTGTGTGTGTGTGTGTGTGTGTGTGTGTGTGTGTGTCTGTGTGGTCTGCAGTTGGAGACTTTGGACAAATGTGGCAGGAGCACTGTGAAGATGCTGATGCTCTGTTGGGCTATGCAAGCGCGATGCGTACCTTAGCTGAGGAACATTGGAGTGAAAATGCTGAAAACGAGGACCGGATTGACTGGTGCCGCAGGTGTGTTTGCATTCGCGTGCGTTGAGAGTCACTTGCTTTTGTGGGTCTGTTTTTCACGACTGTTCTGCTTAGTGTGGGGCTAAAAGGGGGGGGGGGGGGGGGGGTTAAGACTGTTTTTTCTCCCCTTCATCATGAAAGGGACAGTCCTGCTCCAGCATATCTCGGCACAGATATCCGTCCTTTTCAAAGTAGATTCCAGCCAATGTCGTACAATTTTCCTGGAGGTGGGTGAGTTTCCTTATGGCAGTGGAAGAGAACACTTTCACTCCGCCTTTCAGTGAACATGTTTGTGGTTAGCTGTGTCAGTTAATGGTGCATCAAATACATCTAGCGGTGGTTCAGTTCTGTGGGTGTTTTGACTTTATTTCTTGTTTCCCATTGGTACTTTGAAAGAACAGCAAGTATCTTGTAACTGTGTGTGTGTGTGTGTCGTTGATCGTTATCTCCATAATTCGGGTTTCAGAAGGTGTATCGGAGCCCTCCCAGGACTCGAAGTATCCTCCTTCGTTTTGGTGAAGGATCGTGATTCATGGCCTCAGTTGTGAAGTTGTGTTGTTCTCAAAGTTTTGCTCCGAGGGCTCTTTTCAGGATCGTCACTGAGTCCCGGACAGCCACCAACTGTTGTTTGTTTGTGGTCATGTTCCCAGGGATGTTTTAAAAAATAATATCTGTGATGTTCTTCGTCATCATTCCTGTTGCTCCAATTACCACCGGTACAATTTTGGTGCTCTTCAGACTCCAGGATCTTTTTACTTCAATCTTGAGGTCTTGCTATTTGGTCATTTTCTTGATTTCTGCGGTATTTATACCAAAATTACTGGGTAATGAAACCTCAATTTTAACAATGCCTTCTTTTCCTTTTTGTATCTGGGTACTATGTCTGGTCGCAGTGCTTTGTTTTCCACGACATGGCTGGGTGGGATTATCACGTCTTGCGTGAGCGTGATTTCCTTGTTTTCAATTATTGCATTTAGTTTATGTTTACATCAGTTTTCATGTTTCCATGAGTTTTCTGGAACTGGGATATTGAGATTTTTGTGAACGTGCCAATGGATTACTCAACATACCTTGTTGTGCCTTTGTGTGTACAGCTTCTCTGACATGAGTATTTTACGTCCCAATAGGAGGTGGCTCGTGCTTTCTGTTTCTCCCTTGCAGATCCTACACATGTCTGATTGACTCAGTCCTGCCATTTTCCAAAAGCCATTCATGTGGTGTCCCCGGTCTTGGGCATTTATAATGATTCGTTCTCCGTCCCAATTGAGCTGACCACTTCTTTGCCATTCCAATGATCCTTCTTTGTCTATCCCCAATCTGTCCAATTCTTGTTTTTTTAAATATTCCCCTGCTCGTTGGTCTTTCTCCCACTTGTCACTATATATGTTGATATTTCGTTCTTTTGTGCAATTGTTGGGGCTGTATTTGTTGCTGCTTCGGTTTGGTGTGTGACATCTTCTATTCGCACCTGTTTTTGGAAGTTGAGTGAAAGATACCTTTTCTGGCTTGTGTTCCTGCTTGTGTACAAATTGTATTCGGTAGTCTGTTGAATTTTTCACGTACTCTGCTAATCCTACAGTCGTCGCTCTTTGCACGTGATCGAGTTCCATCAGGCTGCCACCTCCTCCTTTCCTCGGCAGGTACATTCTCGGGATGCATTGATTTTTGTCGAACATTTTGTGGATCAAAAGGAGTTTCCTTCTTCTGATATCTAGGTTATTGATTTCCGCTTGTGGCTAGTTTACTATTCCGCAGCTGTAATGGAACACTGGTACTGCGAGTTGGTTTATGACTTTGATTTTGTTTCTTGGGGAGAGGAATATGTTTTCCGGATCAGCCTCGTTCTACGCAACAGGTATTCTTTGGTAATTGTTTGGTGCATTTTTTTCATCACAAATTTGGTGACCTTATACTCCATGCTCCTTGAAGATGCTTCTTTGTCGAGCTCCCGTGTTGTGTTTAGGTAGACTTTTATGTTGTCTGTTTTTGTTGGTATACCTTGCACGAATGTGCACTTGGCACACTTATTTAGACGAGATTCCGTTTGGATGTCGTCAGAGTACCGTTTCACTAATTTCAGTTGTTCTGTCAATTTTTTGTCATTTGGTGCAAAGAGTTTTGAATCATCCATGCAAAGTAGATGCGTCCCCTTTCTTGTTTCTTTGGACGTTCTTTTATTGGTTGTTCGGGTGTATTAATTGTGTCTACCGGAGTGCTCAGTTCCTCAATACCGACCACAAGCTTGTTGGAGCAACTCTGAAGTTGCAGCTTAAATCTGGGATAATGGTAACATCCCAACCGAGGCTGGATGTTGGCAAGCTCAAGGATGAGAGGGTAGCTGAGGAGTTTGCGAACAGGCTGAGTGGAGATTTGAGGAGTCTGGGTGCTTTTGGGGAATCCTGAAGAATTGTGGAGTGCCTTCAAGACCACCTTCCTTGATGTTGCCGGTGAATGTCTTGGAACTCACCATCGGGTGAAGAATAATTTTGTCTCTCAAGGAACACTGGATACCATTGACCAGAGTTGCAGGGCCACGATTAATGGCAGAGTTGAGCTGCGTTCCTCCAAGCCCGTCCTTCGGTGTACTGCAGTTGGAGTGGAGGATGGTAGGCTCTTGATAGAGGAGTCCGAAGTGAAGGCCCACTGGGCCTGTTACTTTGAGCGACTGTACCACGCTGATCCACCAGCTGTTGAGTTTGATGTCAGGGGTGTTACTATCCCGATTGCTGACCCTCAAAACAACTATGATCCACCTTCGTTTGTGGAAACACAGGCTGCGGTGAACCGGTTGAAATGGGGGTAAAGCTCTTGGGATGTGGCATCCATGATGAACTTCTCAAGGCTGGTGGAAATGCTGCACCCGTGTCATTGCATGCAGTTCTGTGCTCTGCCTGGAACACAGGTATCATCCCAACTGATTGGAAGAGGGGCCTTGTTGTCCCACTCTGGAAAGGGAAGGGTGATCGCCAAGATTGCAACAACTACCGAGGGGTGACGCTGCTCTCAGTTCCGGGCAAGGTATTTGCTCGGATAATTCTTGATAGGGTTCGCCACCATCTGCTTGAGCACCAGCGTCCAGAGCAGTCAGGCTTCACACCAAAGAGGTCAACGATTGACCGTATCCTTGCTCTTCGGGTCATCGCCGAACGCAGACGAGCGGCAGGGGCTGCTTGCAGCCTATGTTGATCTCTGTATAGCATTTTATTCAGTGAATGGGGATGCCCTCTGGAGGATTCTTGGTCTTCGTAGGGTGCCACCAAAACTGATCGATCTGATGTCTAAACTATACTTTGGAACTGAGAGTGCTGCGAGATGCGGTGATACCATTTTTTTGTATATTTTTATCTCTTCTCTGCAGTTCTGTTTTCAGTTCGTTTTTAGCAACCACTACCTCTTGGCCTTTGTCTTCAAAATTTATATTTATTTTTTGTATTCTCCTCTTTAGTTTTAGACTTTGATTTCGTCTTTGAAATCGCTGAATCTGTCCCTGTCTCCTTTCTGAGCATTTCCCTCCGTCTCTCGAGTCTTTGCTTCCACGGTGGTGCTTGGTTTTTATTTGTGGGACCTGTTCTGTTGTTTGCAGTGTTTTCTTGTTACTTTTCCCTAAATTAGTGGAGCTGCTGCAAAATTCACTTTGTTTATTTCTTTCAGCAGGGCGGATTTTGGTTAATTCTTCAAAAATATATATTTGTTTCTCCTGCTGATTAGTGTTTTTGTGCGTTTATTATGATGTCGTCAAATTAGTCGTGGTCTTTCTTCAGTTGGTATCATTCTCACCTTCTCGATCTTAGAGTGTGTGTGTGTGTGTGTGTGTGTGGTGTGTGTGTGTGTGTGTGTGTGTGTACGTACGTACGTGCATCTTCTGTTGACAGGCCTGAGTCCAAGCGGTCATTCCATTGCTCTGAGAGCAGTATGGGAATATGTTTGTGCACTTTTTTCTTATAAGGAAGTGTAAACTGGAATTTCGCATCTCAGTGAATATGGGTGTATTTTGTGTGCGCTCTGTACGTTGTGTGCGATCTCTATGATAATAAGTAAAAGTATCCGTCCGAATGACGGGAAAAGTTGAAGTTAATCTATCAATTTAAATGATTTCATGGACTTTAAATAGGTTAATTGTGTTGCACTCTCGGTTTCACTCGGAGACAAAGCCAAAGGTCTGAGCGACTTTTCCCGCCAACAGCAAAATGGTGGTGGAACATCGGGTGGCGGAGGTTCAATTTGTCTAAAAAGAGGGGAAAATATCCCGCTTGTGAAATAAAATTTGGCATCAACATGATTCATGCCTGTTGTCCGGTCATTTCAAAAGTGAATGTTGAGCTTTGCCTGTGTGAGCAGCTTTTCAAAGGCAGCACGGCCGCCGTAAACGGGAGACAGACACAGACGCCACGGTTCACAATATATAGAAGAGAATTATCTCAACTAAAACTCCACTAATCTGCATTATTCCAACCCCCCCCCCCTGTGAATCTGCATGAAGTAAATTTTGGTTCACGAGTCAGTAAGTGACCACTATATTCGTTATGGGTCTGTCTGTCTGTCTGTCTGTCTGTCGCGCCGAGCATAGCTCCGTGGGTTTTGATCGATCTTGATAAAATTTTGGTGGGAGGTTTTATCATGATCTAGTTTGTTTTCCGGAGAATGGGGTGGTGCCGCATATTGGGCGGAGCCACGCCCAAAAAACATGTTTTTAGGGGGTAGCCGATTTCAAGTTACATCTTCTCCGAGGGGTTTGTCGAATCTGGCAGGGGTTTGGTATTTGGTTACCCAATGGCACCTGCATAGCCCAACGGAGCTCGATTTTTCATTTTCTCCCAAGGTCAAGGTCACAAGGTCACGAACTTAGAAAATGTCAAAAAATCAATAAATTGGGCATCGAGCTCCTAGGGTTTTCAACTGTTTCAATGAAAGTTGGTATGCAAGTAGTAGTCGTTTGCCACCGTATACAGTATGTTCTGTACTCAACCTTGTTGTAATGAGAAGTGTATTGTTTTTTGATGGTTTCGTACTCACATGGGTCTATAGAGAAAATTTGGCTTGGTTTGCCGAAGCGGCAACCTTGGGGAACTCCGCTAATTTGCATAAATCCAAGATGGCCACACGGACGTGGTGGAATATAACTTTACAACCAATTAACTTACAATCACGTGTGATACCTCTTTCCCGTATAATTTTGACCTGAGGAATCGATTTCTGAGGTCCATTTTGTGATTTGGGGTCAATTCAGGGACAAAGGTCAAGTTCAAGGTCATTTTCGGCCAAAAATGAAATAATATAATGATAATGAAATTTTCAGAGCGATGGTGGTCAAGCGTTTATTCATTAACGGTGATCACTCCCATTCATCATCAGAGCCGAATGCAAGATCAAGATGTTCAGTTTCCTCGTCATCTTCCACATCTGCTTCTCCTTCCTCTTCCACTTCATCTTGGTCTTCGTCTCCTGTCTTGAACGGGTTGAAGCAGGCGTCACTACAAACACAAGTGCAGTACACAGTGCATGATATCTTTCCATGGTGACAGCTGCAACGTTCAGTGCCGCACGTCTTCACCGCCGCCTTACAGCCGCACCGCACTACATCCATGAATCTTGGGTCCTGGGGCTGATCGGAGGTTGCTGGTACTGGGGTGCCATCTTTTATTTCCCACCCATACTTCGTGATGTCAAGTTCAGGTGGAGCCTGCTGGTCAGCAAGTTTTGCGAGTATGGTCTGCATCCTGGCTTAGCGCGGCCATACTCCAGCATACTGCGGGATGAGGTTGCTGGAATTCATGTGAGAGGACATGGGTAGTGCGTCGACCATTGGGTGTGAAATCCTGGAGATTGAGTTGTCAAACCACGCGAAGATGACGCCGACGGTTCTACACAACCCCATGAACTGGTGGAGAACCTGTGCATTGTCACCTAGTGGACGAGCGCCGATTTTCAGAATCTCAGGGCCTCATCGTACGAGGTCGTGAAGCCATGTTCATGAAGGGTTTGAGAAGTTCGGAACTGCCGTGCCGGTGCAACAGTTGACGCCCAGTCCTCATGTTGTCTGATTTCTGGTACCTGAAACGTGACTCTGAATTGACTGGCTCAGGCTCAGAGATTTCTTGGTCACTTTACCACCGGAGACCAGGTCCGAAACCAACTTCAACAAACTTGGGCTGGTCGCCTTGATGTGTTGGCCTGTGTAAACTCTGATAGGTCATAATTGGCACTGTTGTACTTGACCGACCGTGCTCATGCTTGATCTGCCTCACAACCGAAGCAATGCTCCTCTCATCCGTATCGTCTACCTAACTATCTTGAGACTTTTTGCAACGACTCACGGAAACCACAATGGTAGCACAGCCATCTACCCAAACAACGATAACATCCTTACTCATGCAGTCAGTCAACTTGCTTAACATGTCACGTCGAGCGAGCTTGCCACCTCGATCTGAGTACAGGGAATGCAGTTCAACACTATTCCATATTCTGGACCTGTCTCGGTTCATGTACTCAATGACTTCCTTCAGAGCATTTTCATCTGCACTACCAGTTGGCAAATCGGCATATTGGGGACTTTCGTGAAACTGTTATAGCAGCGGACGTGGTACTTGCACTCAGCAGAAGGTAGATCAGAAACAAAAAGAAGGTGCAACTTGACCCTTCTCGGACATCATCATTATGCTGCTCAGCAACATCAAGGAGCATATCTTTCATAGTTGGGAGTGGGTTACGTTCTGTGTCAAAATGTTCTTTGGTCATATACTCACGAACGCGGTCCATCTTTCTGGGTGTGTATCATCAATGGGTAAAACTTCCTCGCTACAGAACATACAATCACGTTTGTATTCAAACACACCTTGTCAGCTACTTTGTATGAGGCCTTATAGTAGTCCTTACACCCTCATCTTCAGCCTTTCTTTTCTGTGACTTTCTCACTCTCTCAATTTTCTCTTTTGATGTACAAGTACAGTTGCAACCTTTGTGGCAGGCTATGCTTGCGGCATCTCCACCAACATCAATAATGTTCTGTAGCTTAGCCGGCAGGTCCCCATCTCCATGGGATTTGGCGCACGAGATGAGCTTCTTGATCCCGATCTCAGTGAATTTCGTTTCTTCTCCACCTCCGTGACACACCGGGAGAAAACACCTTGAGTCAGCCATCATACGTTTCTCTGAAAAGAAGAAGAGGTGAGATTAGAATCAATGGGATCGTTCATCAAACTATCGAGTCGGAGTGATCTGCAGTTGATGCAGGGGTCAAAAAGTTTTAAAACCCTCCAATAGTCCAAAAAATGACATTGAACTTGACCTTTGACCCTGAATTTGACCCCCGAACCACACAACTGACCTCAGAAATCGATTCCTCACCTCAAATTATATGGAAAAAATGTATCACACGTGATTGTAGGTTGATTGGTTGAAAAGTTATTTTCCACCTCCGTCCGCGGTGACCATCTTGGATTTATGCAAATTATCGGAGTTCCCCAAGGTTGCCACTCCGGCAACCAAGCTAAATTCTTTCTATAGACCCATGCGAGTACGAAACCATCAAAAACAATACACTTCTCGCAACAACAAGGTACTCAACCTGGCAACTGGACTATAGTGCTCTTCGAGTACAACAACTTTCATCATTTACGTTTTTCTCGATTCCCGCCAGTTTGCCCATGGCGTCCCCTCGAAGGTCAAAAAATAAAAAAGGCGAACCGTGTACATTGCTCGTGAACCATCGCCATCTCCAGACTTGTAAATTTTAATTTCAAACAGTTACAATTGATACTGAAGTGTTTGTTCTTGATCGAGGTATTTTCCAGATGCTGTTGGCAGAGCTTTTTCACTTCCACAAGCTGTTTGACGAATTAGAAGGTACACATGAGCATTTAATAATAAACTAAGGCTTGAATTATTCGTTAAGAAAAAGAAAAATAAACAGGGGATAAAAGCAAGAGCTCACATGGATTTACAAGGAACTTTGGCACAGGAGTAGGCCGTTCAGGTCATTATGCTTGTGCCAAAACATTTGAAAGTTTACCACCGGGATGATGCCAAAAATCAAAGATTTGGTCATATGATGCAAAAAAACAAGTGCCAACAAGTACCCATTCTACTCTCCATGCGGCCGAAACTATCCTTGAAAAGTTTGGTCGTGATCAATTAAAGCGGTTTAAATAGATTACCCTTGCTCATATTCCGAATTCCCCCCTGAAATCCCAAAATATTTTAAAGCTGATAACTTCATTTTTTACTATTAACCCCCCCCCCCCCCCCCCCATGGGTCCTTCGCTCTCCCTACCTCCAAGTTTGATGGTGATCAATTAAGCCATCACAGAGATCCTCCTTCACCCTCTTCCAAATCTCCCCAAAATTGAAAAATCTATGAGCAAATTACTTCATTTTATTTTTCACCACAAATCCCCCAAGGGGCTCCATTATGTCCATTCTGCCAAGGTTGGTGACCCTACAATGGTCTGTTCTCAAGATATTCAAGATGTAAGGGAACAGACACATACAGACAAACAGAAACATGGCATATGACACAAAGGGAAGCTTTGCCTGATGTGAGACTGGTTAGCAAACGTTCCGCAAGTGGACCTGTTGTTTACTCAAAAGATCGCACATGCTCACATGGAACAAATACAAGGACTTGTGTGATCCCCATGTTTACTTGTAACTTATTCCGCCTACTTTGTAAGGCAGAGGAGTGAAAATGTGCGCAATCTCTCGTGTCCTTTTACATCTTCCATGTCTGTGAGTTCAAACACCAATTCGAGGCTGAGTCACGAGTTTTCAACTGTTTGTTCTTATTCAGCAAGTGCAATAGTCATGGAGTTGCTTGTGGACGACAGTGCAGCGAGTTTTGTGTACACTACTTTGTTTTGAAGTTGATATTTATTTTCTATTTAAATAATAATAATAATAATAATAATACCATTCCTTTTGTGTCATAAAGGCACATAGGGTTGCTGAGGCACTTTCATTGGCAAGGAGTATAGTCCTGGACAGGTCACCACTCCAACGCAGGTTTACCCTGAATGGTTATTACCCCAATGCACTGGTACTCACTTCGCCAACCTCGGAAGGATGACAGGATGAGTGAACCCCACCTGGTGTTAATTTAACAGTTAACAGGGGGCATGGACTCAGGACCCTTAGGTCCCTGGCCAGCCACCTTAACCGCTAAGTCAACACCAGGTATTTATTTAAATAAACCACCCCATAAACGTTGTCTTGTGACATCGGTGCATTTTCAAGGGGCCAACCGCATGCGTGAACATACGAGTCCATTATCTTGGAAACTCTTTGTTGAATTGCTCTTTTGAAAGGAGCTTTTAAACATTATATACACACATATATACATATATATATATATATATATATATTATATATATGTGTGTGTGTGAGTACACACGTACGCGCACGCAGCAAACTGATTTTTGTTTCAGGTACAAACTCTCTCGAGCAAACCCGAAGAATGCAATTTCTAAAAGATTGTTGCATGCCTCGAGGTTTTACAATTTTCCCCTTTTGGGAAGGTGTCGGGGCGGTAGAGAGAGGGAGGGGTTGTTAGCTGCAAGCAAGATTCTTCATACATTTACATCTCGGTCCGGTGTTCTTTTATGACTGCCATTTAATGGATGGAATCAGTCGGTGCTTCGGTTGGATGATCATTGTCGTTGCTCCAAGCTGTCTGTCGTGGTTCAAAGATGGCTGCACTCGAGGATAATAGCATTTGCTGAAAGTAAAACGAAATTTTATTTCCCCTTTTTTTAAGATTGGAAAAGATGGCTGCAAGCTAAGGGTAGGCGGGAATTGCAATGGAAAAGGGGGTTTCACTTTTGATTTGATGCTTTTCGAGATGCATTTCTGATTTGAATTGTATAACAGTCGTACAAACCCCCTTCTTACCACAATTGCTCCCCACACTTTACCCCACCCCTCAAGTCACCATGATGCAAATCGGCTTCACAGGCCCATGCCCAAGATAATGTCTCAGAAAAAAAACACTTGTGAACACCGGGGAAGTTGGAGGAAGAAATTGAGACGTGAGATGAAGCAATTTTGGACCATCATGCCTGTGCTGTATCCACAGTCCACACCACTATAACCTCCAATTTGCATATCTTCAATCTAACTAAAACCTTTGTCATTCATTTCTTTGTATAATTATCTTGCATATCCCATCTGTATTACAGCCTTGAGATGTACCTTCACCAAAACTCGGATCTTCAACAAAATCTCATGATTTCGTCCTTGTCACACACACAATTTGTCCACCAAGTTTCGTCCGAATCCGTCCGTAACTTTTTGCGATATCCAGCTCACAGACAGACAAGCAAACAGACAGACAGGGGTGAAAACACAACATCCGCCCACCTTCGGTGGTGGAGGTAACAACAGTCTTACGTTAGTTAACACCATCCTCTGATCCCATGAACAGTGACTCGTTTGTCCGAATTGCCTCGACGATGTGTTTTTTTATCGATCTTTTTATTCGACCTCATCACCACCTAATGCTTCCCCGCAACAAAATGATATGCACAGAGTTTGTGTTCTGAGTGACAGTTGATCGTGTCATTCTTTCTCCATTGTCCTTTCATGAGATTGACAAAGTTTGTTTTTCTTGGTCATAAATGCAGATGAAACCAAAATGTTGCTCACAGTATTAGGCTCACAGGATTTATTTATTTATTTTGTTACTTTAAAAACAAATCTAAAGTCCTCTACATGTCTTCATAATGAATTCCCCGCAACAGGGCTTGCCTCGAATACTTCCTGGAGGGTGGCTTGCAGCTGGCGCTGGTTAAGGATAAGCGCCGACAGTTGGCAGGGCAGCATCGGTCCTCTGACAACACTGGTTCAAAAGCATCGGTCGGAGAGGTGCCTCTGGGACTCAGCACGAGCAACCGAGCATGTGCTGCTTCTGGCTATCCACTTAATTCCGTGTCGCCATCGTATCCTGTCCATGAACATCTCTCGGGGAGCGGTGATGTGGAGGAGACGCCTGCTCTGTGAGTCGTGCTCTTTATGGCAGGATGTTTGATGTGCCTTTATCCTTTGTTATAATTAACATATAATTGGTTGCATCACAATTTCAACGAAGTAGCTCTTGCAGTTGCGGAATTTATGTTTTAATGCAGTGTCAGATAAAGTTACTTGCACTCCGGAAGTTTGGAACATTATAGAGGTTAACAGGCTGTAATACTCACCAACAATGTGATTGGGATTAAAATGAGAGTTTTCAAATTGCTGGTGGTGAAGTGGCATCGCAACCAATCAAGCAATTCATCCATTTGGATAATTAATTGTGACAATTTGATGAATGTTTACTCAAACATCCATGACCTTTCTCCTTTATTATCACCTTCAAAGTCTTTACTAACACACTGCTCAAGGTAATGAAAAGTTTTTGTTTTTTAAAAAATGTTTTCCCCCTATTTCAAAGGTGCTGAATCCAAATCTGGATGATGCCCCCTCGGCATCCCTGAGGGTTTTGAGATATACAAGATGGCCACCAAGATGTAAAATAACCATGTCTTTGCTCATTTTGGACGTACAACTTGTGGTGATGAGAGGAGCAATAGTTCATGCCCAGAATGCTCCAATAATATAATCCTTCCACCATGCTGTGTCATGATAGGACGGTCCCATTATTCTCTGCATGTGCATGATAAAGGTCTATGGAGTCCTCCACATATGTGTGAGATATCAGACTCCATTTCATGGATGATAATTTCCAAGGCTGGATCATCATCATCATCATCATCCTCTGAGTGTTTTGGTGCTGCTGCTTTAACAGAGCGAGGAGCCATGAACCTCTTCCCACGCTCATCGTGACGTCTGGCATCAGCAACCTGGAGATCACTAACAGCGCTTTGTAGGCATAGCTGAACTTCTTCTGCCCATCCATCACATCTTTGTTTACAGACTTCAGAGTTGGCTTCTTTGAATGATTTCTTTCCACTGCCACGATCAGCTGTTGTACAGAGTTTCATCTTGCGCCACTTGAAGGGGTTGCGAAGACCAGGTTTCATGTGACATATTCCACCAGAGAATAAGCAATTATCCCACAAGCCAAATATCGTTTGGTCAGATCCGTGGGGGGTTCACGATAAGATGGAGTTGAAGATTTCCCTTGTCGTTTCAAATATTTTTTAAAAATCTGGAATAGGGATGTGTCGGAAGACACAATTGCGACGACACTCCATCACCAAGCCAGAATCCTCTTCAAATTGTCTTTGAAGCTCAATGTTCATCCGATCACCTCGTAATTTACTCGAATCAATGATGTTTTGTGTGCGGTCTTTGCCAGCAGAAGTCAAGGGTTGATCAATAAGTCCACACTCAAATAAACATTCATCCATATTCCTTCTTCAGAGATGTCGATCATGTCATTGATTTTGTCCCATGGGTGTGTCTGCAAGTAATATGGAAAAGTCGTATCAAAAACACAACCGGTAAAATATATGAAACGTAAGGTTTTTGTCCTTATCAGGATAGAATAACCCATAAACGTATTTCTTATAACAATTGGTTCATTCATTGAACAAAAATTGCTCCGAACTTTATGGATGTTTTTTGTAATGGAGTTACTGACAAGTTATTGGAAGAATACTCAGACATTGAATGACATTGATGAACATTCACAGATAGATATGTAATAGGTTCATTTATTTACCACTAGCAAATACAGTACCACCCGTTGCTTCACTGGTGGGAATACTAAAGGGAGGGGGTGGAGAAAAAGAGGAGGGAAGAAGGAGAGAGGGCGGGGGAGAGTGAAGAGGTGAAGAGGAAAGGAGTGAGGAGGGGTGGTGGAAGGGAAGGCAGTGTGATGTGAGAGGAAGGAAGGCCAGACGTGCGGTTGGACGTTAATTACGATTCGATAATGTCTCATTAAAATGATTCTGCACAGAATAACAGTGAAGATGGAAACAAAATAATGTCTGAAATCCATTTTCTATAGGTCGTACTATAAACACCGCCCAGACACATCCGGAGACAAAACCCGCTGGACGTATCCGGAGCCAAGCCGTCTGAACACAAACACTGCTCGGACACATCCGAAGACAAACTCCCATCCGGATGCGTTTGGAGATAAACTCCCATCCAGACATAAATACTGCCCAGACACGTCCTGAGTCAAGCTGTCCGGAGAGAAACACCGCCCGGACGCGTCTGGACATAAACACCACCGGGACTTTTTGGGAGACAAGCACCGCCCAGATACGTTCGGAGACAAGCACCACCCGGACGCATCCGGAGCCAAGCTGTTCAGCGGCAAAATTCCATCCGGACACGTCTAGAGATAAACTCCCGTCAGATAAAAACACCGCCCGGACGTGTCCGGAGCCAAGGTATCTGGAGACAAACACCGCTCGGACACGTCTGGAGACAAACTCCCGTCCGGACATAAACAATGCCTGCACATGTCCGGAGATAAATACCATCCGGACATGTCTGGATACAAACACCGCACAGACATAACCACAGTCCGGATATGTCCAGATAGATAGATAGATAGATAGATAGAGAGATAGAGAATGGTGCTGCACTGCATTGGGAGGGGGTAGAGCAAGGATGGGACAAAGAGAGAGAGGTGGGGTTAGTGGAGGAAACAGAGAGAATATTTTATGCTTTATGAACAACACACGCGCACACACACACACACACACACACACACACACACACACACACACACACACACACACACACACACACACACGCACACTTAGTGCTTGGCTGATATCGGCAATTTTTCGGGAATCACCAGATTGGAGTCAGTGTGATTACTAACGACAGTACGTACTGTATACAACCCCAAAAACATGAGAGCTTTCACCGGAAAAAACAACAGAGCACGAACCACTCGCTCAGGATTGAAGGAGCACGACGAACCACTCGCTCAGGGTCAATGACTTGATCCACCAAATGTGATGAACTGGCATATTATCAACAGATATTTCAGATATTTTCAGTCCACTGCCGGACGAAAGCCTCATCATTTTGACGCCATGTTGCTCGGTCTCTTGCTTTGTTGTTTCAATTGACTCTTCTCCAATATTTGCCTATTTCATCCCTCCATCTTAGATGTGGCCGTCGCCTGTTCCTGTTGCCATACATAGGTCTCCATGTTGTTATGACTGTTATCCACCTGTTATCTGACCTGCTAATGTGTCCTGCCCATTTCCATTTGCTGAGTTTGATTATTTCTAAGATATCCTGAGTTTTGGTTTGTTATGTGACCCATTTATTTGGCTATCTTTGTATGTAATACCGAACATATTTCGTTCCGTTCCAACTTTTTCTCCATTATTGTTGTTAACGCCCAGGTCTCTGCCCCGTAGATGATAGTTGGAATAATGCATTGATTGAAAACTTTTCTTTTCAGACGTAATGGTAAGCTAGCTACCTCTCACGATGTTACTGAGTTTTCCATATTGTCTCCGTCCAAGTTTGATTGCTATCTTTATTTCTTGTTCTCGATTATTTTCCTTGATGCTAAAGCTTTGCCATAACTATATGTGTTCTTCTACTTCTTCTATTTGGTTTGATATGTTCTAATTTAAACAACGGTAAAGAAAAACTCATTGTACATAATGGCAGCCATATTGGCAGCCATTATTGTTTAAATTTGAATATATACGTGCAGTATCACACGTTTGTCACTGAAAATATTAAAATAATAATCAGTTTACCTTAAAGAACATACAAAAGCCATTTGAATCACATTTTTATGTCGATTCATTGTAAGCAACGTTCGGGATATTTGATACTTTGGTGGCCATCTTGGATATCTCTAAACCCTCCAAGGATACTGAGAGGGCATCATCCAGATTTGGATTCAACACCCTCAAAATAGGGGGAAAGCATCAACAAACTTTGGTAAGATGGTAATTTTAGGTTTTCAGCCTGACACCCAGACTATCTCTCGATCTACGTACCATCTAGAGGTGGGGTGACAAAGTGGGAACTGTCCTTTTAGTCCTTTATTTTAGTCATTTTTACCCTTTTAGTACTTGTAAGACACTTTTGACACTTTACACCCTTTAGACCCTATTCCGTAGAACCTGACCCACTTAGACCAGTGTTCTTCATTGCACGGCCCGCGAGCCACTGGCGGCCCCTGGTGGCCTAAAGTGCGGCCCCTGACGTGCGCCCGATAATACACAAATGTGAAAACACCCTTCATAATCTGCCATAAATGCTATCAAATTGACCCGACGGTTTCAAATGAGTGTTCCGATGCGGAGCATAAAAGTAACACAACTCCATCAGGACACGGTTACAGCCCAGTTCACCACAACGAAGAAGAGTATGTGGAGGCCGGGCCTAATAGCAGCCATTACGGAGTCCTGCAGGTGGTGCGGCGGCTCTCACACTGATGTCTTATCGGCAAAAGTGGCCTCCCTCAAAAACAATAGTGAAGATCACTGCTCTAGACCTTTCAACACTAACTCCTATTAGAATGTACCCTTTGGACCTTCAGATCCCAAAGACCCTTTCTACTATTAGACCTCTTAAGATCATTAAGACCCCTTTAGACCTTGCCGACCTCGGAAAGATGATAGGTAGAGTCAACCCCACCTGGTATTAATTCAACAGTTGAGAGGGATTTGAACTCAGGATCCTGGGATCCCAAGCCCACCACCCTAACCATTAAGCCAACACCAAGCATATTTAGACCCTTTAGACATTTACATCACTTATACCCCTTTAGACATTTACATAATTTATACCCCTTGAGACCCCTTTCTACCCTGAGACCCTGTAGACCTTTAGACCCTAGACCACTTTAGACCTTTTTAGACCCTTTCAACACTTTGGACCCCTTTACACCATTACACCTTTTGAATGCTATAAACCCTTTAAATTAGTTTGACTTTTTAGACCCTAAGACCGTTTAAACCATAACGACTGTTGGAATGTACCCTTTAGACCCCTTAGACCCTTTCGACCATTTTGATCCCTTTTGACCTTTTTATCCTTTTAACACCTTTTTAGTCCTTTTATGATCCTTTTAGTTATTTTAAGACCTTTTCAACACTTTAACTCCTTTTAGACCTCTTGGAGTCTTTTGAGTTTAGACCATTTGCACCCCATTTTGGGTCGAAGATGGTTTAAGGGTCCTTTCACTGGATAAAACTAATGGAACGATTTTCATCAATTCAGGACCAGCTCATCCTAAATAGTTTCCACTGCATGAATACAATCACGTTATCAGGCCTTTTAGCCCCCACGGGCCCATAATTTTTCCATCAAATCAAACTGTAAATCAACTTTATCACCTAATGCACCCCAACTCCGATTTCCCTCCATTGAACACAGACTGTGAAGGATAATAATGAGTGAGTTCCATCACATCCCCACCAGAGCTCAGCAGAGTTCCACACATCTGCCCAAATATATATTTGTCTTGTACCCATGTTTTTGTATGCGATGACACCGTCAGGGCTTCTGTGCAACCTGCCTTCTGGGGCCCCTTCTGATCATTAGCAGAAAGGACAAGCACTCCGTCCTTGATTTTGATGGGAAGTCACAAATGGTCAATTTAGACAGACTCGAGGCCGCCTACATGTACTAAGAGTCTGATGCAACTCATCCTACTGCTGTAGCAGAACAAACTCCAGCGACATCGATACATCGACTCTCACCGTTCCTGTGAGACTACACACAAGAGCACCGAGTTCAGCCCCATCAACATCTGCATCCGCTGCTTTGCCACCAACAACTACATCAGACGTGAGGAAATGGGGTTCCGGCAGACATGTCCATTGGCCAAAGAGATTTGTGCAGGCATTCAATTAGGGCTGACGTCTACATGATCAGTCGTCCCTCTTTGGTCATTGATCAAGAGTGGAGTCAGTGCAGTGACTCGTGAAATTACTCTCAACATTTTGTTTATACTTGTAATAAAGCAAACGTGTGAACACGCGTAGCCAATCAGTGGAGTCTTTCCAGAGAGCCAGGAGACGCAGGGGATAATATACTGCAAGGTGCACTTCAAGGGAGCTCGTCACCACGACATGATAGTAGCTCACGCGCCTTTCCTTACAAGCCTTTTCTCATCCCTATTCACGAGTCAATCAACACGTCAACATTTAATGTCCTTTGTTCGACGTTACCAAGGCAATTGACCGAGGTGGATTTCGTTTGTCTGATTAAATGACCACGACCACAACGAACGAGTCTCCTCCTCTGCTTGCCATCTTCGACGCCATTTTAAAAGCCGCGGCGGCTCGACGCCAATAAATCCTTCCTTCACCAACTGCTGCAGAGACGATGGAGTAATCATCAGCCGGACTTCATTTACAACACGTCATTGTGTTTTAAATGCGAGTGACATTTATTTCGTTCTGATTCAAGCGTCATCATCAGAACCAGCACACAGAAAGGAATAATCACCACAGGGAGTAATAAATGCAGTGGACGGTTGGGTTAGTTGGGGATGGGACGTATAGAGTCGGAAGGAAAGAAGCAAAGTGATGTAGGGTTTGAGTGAACATTGGAAAAAAAGGATCACAAAGTGTAAAACACAGCAGACTGACATGAAATAATTATTGATTCTTCATGGGTAATGGGTGATGTTACTTTTTCAATGGAATTTGGCGCTCACTTCACGTTACCCTGAATAGATGGTGTCAGGCCTTCTTGCTCATCTGTTGGTCCTTGTGGTAGTGGTGGATTAACGCATGGGCATGCCAGGCCTGTACCCAGGAACCCAGAGCTCAGCGTGGGCCCCGAGCTCAATGTAGGACCCAGGCAGAGGCGGCATCGGACTATGCAACCCACTCAATTGCATTGGGCCTCCAGATAACATGGAGCCCCACATGACTGATCATGGGTTACAATCTTTCGAGAGCCCCCCCCGCCCTGCTCCGGGGCCTCATTTTGCCAACAAAACATATCAACATGTGAGCGGCGACAAACACAGTGCAAGGGGACCACTCCATCTCAAGGAACGAAAGCCCTATTTGAGATGGAGGAACGAAAGGGTGGATTCAGGTGAAGCGCAGTTTCCATGGGAGTTACAGGGTTTGAAAGGCAAAGAGCGAGGGACCGGCGATGAATGGGCAGCTTGAGTGAAAGAAGGATCAAAAGATGATGTTTTGATAGACAGAGGGATTAAAGAGAAAGTGAACATTCTAACTCACAACGCATCTCCCTCCCAAAATATCCCTCCATACAAAAGGGCAAGGATCTGTGTGTCTCATAAACTAAAGAAATATCTGTCTCGGGAAAATCATAATTGTCTCTGAATGAATGGGGGTCTTTTCCATAACCGCAACAATATATTTGTGCCATCACAGTGGGGCTGGCAAGATTGCTTCGGGCTTTGAAGTATGCACACCCGCCTTTTTTAAAATGTCTAGCCTGGGTTTTAATGCAGACCCAGCTATGAACCGTCACGCTGGTGTTTCTCATGCAAGACAAGGCATCAGTGTATGCGCCGTCCATCGGAAGGACGTTAAGCCAGACAGCCTGTCTTTCAGCACTGGTTATTATCGGGGGACATTAAATATCATAGAGTCTTTGAGTTATCGCCGGTGCCCTGAACATAATACAAATCCATGGCACCTTCGCTTGAACGTCAGGCTTGGCCAGCCGGTTTGCGAAATAATTTTCCCGAAAAGATTCCCTTAACACCTCCCATCCCCACCCCGTAGTAGTAGTAGTAGTAGCATCAGAGCATCACTTAAAAGAGAAAGTCATAATAAAAATGCTTATCGAGGTAAATTGCCGTTGCCATATTATCAGAAGACACTCTTTAGCTGCATTTCTCCAGCCAGCAGTTGTGAAGACACTTAATGCAGAACAAGAAACGTACTCACAAATCTTCTAAAACGAGCCGAGCAATCCCATTGACTCATAAAAAGAATGTCGCACAAAATAATTTGTTTGACGCACTTGAAATCTCGTTGTTTTATTCACTTTTTTTTTTATTTTAACCTTAGTAAGCGACTACTTCAATGAGACTTCGAGGTTTGGCTTTCGCACAACAGAGACGTAAGCGCAAAACGATTTTCTCATGACGTGCAGTAAATTATTCTCAAGGGCGTCTGTTTGCTTTGATGAGCCGTAATTGATTACTTTCATTTCATCCTCTTCGTTGCCATTTCCATCCTAACTTTTACACGTGTAGTGCCACAATAAAAACAAAGCATCCCCTTGTTGTCTCCAGATGTCCGTGGAGGGACTTCATCTCGGTTGCCAGCTCCTGTTCTGTATCTGGAAGGAGAGCTGATGGCAAGAGCAGATATCGCGTGCTAAGTGGCGTCTTTTGTAGCATCTGAGAATGTCTCGTTTAAAAGGCAATGCAGGTCCAACTATCTGGCAGCTCGAACAATCTTAATTGATCTCCCCCATCCTTTGTCTGTGGACGACGCACTTGCAAGGTGGGGGGGGGGGGTGACATTTTCTAGCAACGTCGAGGTTGAAATGATGCGTTTCTCCTTTGTGATAAATTCCTCGGCGGATACCGTGTAATCGATGAAAATTGAGAGTTTTGCGAAGTGAAGAAGAGCATCTTTCATTTTGTTTACTATAATGCCTCCTGCCTTGTCTTGCAGCCTCCTGTCTCCTTCACACAAGATTCGATTGCTGGACGTCGGCAGCTGTTTTAACCCGTTTCTCAAGTACGATGAATTCCTGGCCATCGGGATCGATATATTCCCTGCAGTACAGGTAATATATACTCCAACACATAGGATTATGAAAACAGTGCATTAGTTGAATGATGAGAACTTGAAGCACTACCTTTCGTTCAGCATTTATTCGTGAGTTCATGAAAAAAATAACTTGTGCAGGTATGAGGTTTATGGAGAAGCATTTTAATTTGATCAAACTACAGTCCTGTCAGGTGCAACTACTCACCTCAACGAACTATTCAACTTTCCAAGAAACTACCTGCAAATGGATCAAGTGATTTCATCAAAGTTTGTCGTTAAAAAAAAAAAAAAAGTTCGAATGAAGAACTAGTCTTGCTCGGGAAAGCTGGTGTCGTTCCACATTGGCGGACGGGTAGAACCACGGATGAAAGGAACAGGACATTGATTGAGGTATGCTGACCACCATGGGAATCAAGGAGAAGCTGACATTTCAGGCATTACCCTTTCGTTGGAGCAAAAGAGCTCTTGTGGATATCCCTGACATGGTGCTTGTTCATGCACCAATTGGTGCTTGTTCTTGATAGTATGGCACCAATTGTGTTCCTCTGGAATTTTAAAAATTGTGGAACATATTGTAAGGAGATTCGACCTCAATCATTGCTAACGCTTGATGACGTTAATTGAGGCTGCATTGTGACATGTCTGTGTACATGGAACCTCCAATGTCATTTGATGAACAAACTCTTTTTATATGCCTCCGTCGACGAAGTTGCTGGAGGCATTATGTTTTTGGGTTGTCTGTCTGTCCGTACGTCCATGGATAGGTTTTTGTTATCGCGATAACTTAAGAACGACTGAAGGGATCCAAGTCAAACTTGGTACAAGTACGAGGTCCGTCTAAAAAGTAACGGGACTGACTTCACAGAAATTTTATTCCAAAAAATATATTGAAAATCACAGCTTGTCCCTTCAAAATAGTTTCCCTCCAGTCTCACACACTTGTCCATCCTCTTCTTCCACACTTCGATGCACCCCGAAGGCTTCTTCTGGAATCCTCCGGAGCTCCGTCGTCACGGCCCTTTTGATGGCCTCCACATCAGGAAATCAGGTCCCCTTGATCTGATCACCCCTTGAGCTTGGGGAATAGGAAAGAAATCACAAGGGGCCAAGTCTGGCGAATACGGGGGTTGCTCCAGAGTTGGCACGTTCCTCTCCACCAGAAACTGTCGGATGCTCAGGGCACTGTGAGCAGGGCTTTGTCATGGTGGAGCACCCAGGCGTTGTTCTCCACAGATCCCTCCTCTTATCCCGGACTGATCTCACGAGGTGCCAGAGGATCTACTTGTACACGTATTGATTCACTGTTTGACCCTGTGGTAGAAACTCGAAGTGGACGATGCCCTTGATGTCAAAACGCGATGAGCATCACCTGACCTTCGACTTCGACATCCTTGCTTTGTTTGGTCTTGGTGATGCCGGACTTTTCCACTGACGACTCTGCCATTTGGTCTCGGGATCGTGTTCGAATATCCACGATTCATCTCCAGTAATGACTCTCCGAGCAGGTCTGGATCGTCCTCGAGACGCTCGATAATATGTTGACAGACAGTGACTCTTTGCTGTTTCTGGTCCTCGGAAACACTTGGGGACCATCTTTGCGCACACCTTGCGCATTTCGAGATTTTCAGTGATGATGCTCCAGACAGTGTCCTTGTTGATGGAAAGTTCCTCAGCAATCATCCGCACCGTGAGTCGACGATCTGCATGCACCATCTGCTTCACACGCTCGATGTTGTCCGCCGTTCTGCTCGTTGAAGGTCTTCCAGACCGTGGATACGTCTTCAACCTCCTCCCGTCCCTCTTTGAACCTCTTGTGCCATTCAAATGCACGTGTATGTACATCGTTTCTTCCCCGTGGACTTGCTGCAGCATTGCGAAGGATTAGGAAGGTGTTTTACCAAGCTTGGCATGAAACTTCAGATTGGCTCTCTGCTCACGACTCATAGCGCGACTACTCAGACTAGCCACGTGTAAAGCACGACCTGTAAAAAATCACACAACGAGCGCAATCAACCATCACCAATCATATATATTGCTGGAATGTTGTGAAAGACTGTGACGCAACCCGTTCATTCAAGTTGTGTAAGTGGAGCACACAGCAGGCTCAGTCCCGTTACTTTTAGACGGACCTCGTATAACTAATGAAGTAAATAACGATTTATAATGATGTAAAGATAAACTGAATCGATTAAATGGGTCAAGAGGTCAAAGGTCAGAGGTCATGTCAGGTAAATATGTTGTCGAGGTAGGGATTTGAACTAAGCTAAGTACATGTACAATGATACACACATACCAGATTAGATGTTGAGGTCAAATGGTCTTTAGGTTTTCGGTCAAAGTTAGAGTAAGTACAGACCGAATGTGGGCGGAAGCATATCGATTGATGTCGCGATGTCAAATTGTCTAGTTTTTTTTTGTATACATAGTCGAGGCTCATGGAAGAGCGAGTGCACTGAACGGATCAGGATGTAACAGACAAAAACAGTCTGCAAAACACGCATGCATGGGGTAGACAGGATAAATACAGAAGGAAAATCCAAGGAGGGAAAACTGGAAAATTGGAAGGAGAGATTTGGATGGGGTTAATGAGGGGAGCAGGGGAGCCCAAGTGTTTTTGCCCCTCATATTTTGGCAGGGTTTGAAATTTTTTTGGTTTTCCTTGCCAGAGGCTCTTGCAGTTCGGTCCATTTGTTAGTTTGTCTGTCTGTCTGTCTGTCTGTCTGTCTGTCTGTCTGCCGTATGAACATAAACGTACACCGTCAATGCATTGTCAGCACAAATGAACAATCAAACACACCAACACACCAACTACACCACATAAAACCACTGAAACTTCACATAAAAATCCTGGTGAGGGTCTGCAATCTCCGATTACTCTTTCTAGTTGTTATTATTATCATTTTAACAATTCCAAGCATTTATGCATGCAACTATTCCTGTCGTCCCATTTATAAAACGTACAAACATATCGGTCACATCACCGTCCCGGCGGAGTCGTCGGTTAATTCGGGTTTATTGGCCCATTTGTTCCAAATGGTGAGACAAACACTACATTGAGCACGCGTTTCTTCACTTCTTTCACATCTGCTACATGAGTGCCACATACCTTGGCTACCTACCACACTTGGCTACCATACTTGGCTCTCTGAAATTGCATCATAATCATGTGATCAGCTTAATTTGCATCTCTGTTCACGGGCTTGCCACAGATAAATCAACTCGACGAAAGCTGTTGAGAACGTAAGCAACCGGAATGGCACTCGGTAGAGCGCATAACTCCGTTGGGCTAAACATTTTAGATTTTGTATCCCACCGATGAGCCGGATCTGGATCTGGAACTGAACCAAAATCGAATCGGCTTGTTATTATTGTCACCTAACCAACTCATCCACCTAGTTTTGTCATAATCCATCACTAACTTTTTGAAATTTTGTGCTATATATCGTTTTTGAGCATATCTCTCAATGGTGAAGAATCACTTTAAAAAAATTATCGGATCCGGATCGGATCTTCACAAAAATCATATCTATTTGTCCTGGTCACACACCCAACCTGTCCACTAAGTTTTGTCCGCATCCGTCCATGACTTTTTGAGATTGTCTGCTCACAGACAGGCAAACAGACAAACCAGTGAAAACCTAACCTCCATCCACCTTCGGTGACGGAGGTAAAAACGGGGGATTTTTTTTACTTCCCATCCCACGTCTCTCTCCTCATACCTACATACATGCTTCTTACTTCAAGGAATAGCAAGGATATGGGATGCAGAAAGTCATTTGGCCCGTCATGTATGCACTACACCAACATCAGACCAAACACATCCATCTGAGGCTGCAGACTCGGTCTCAATGTGGGCGAGAGGGGAGGTACTCCAGGAGCCAAGGGGTGTTCGCATGCTAAAAAGGGCCCCTAAGTTACCCACTATTTTCTGAAAGGAGGCATCCACCTGGGGCATCATTTTAGCGAGGGTAGACATTCTGTAACCCGGCAGTAATCTTGCTAGGGATGGTTTTGTAGCTATCACCATACTGAAAGTTTCTGCAAAAATTTGGGGTAGGGGAAATTCAAATCTTCATAACTCAGTAAGGAAACGAGCTGTTTGCATGAAATACCCCTCAAAATGTAGCTTATAGGGTATGCTACAAGATGAAAGTAAGAAAGATAAAATTGGGTCAAGGTCAAGGTCACCAGAGGTCAAGCAATGACCTAATTTGACACTTGCTTAAAATCTGGGCCTTTAAAAACTTAAAATTACACCAGATCCCAGTTGTAAACTGTTTTATTCTTTTATTTGCAGATTCTCGTAGAGTATACATAGGAAAGTTTTTTAAAATTATTTGAAGAAAAAAACTTATGTTTTAACCCCCTAGGCCCAAGACGAAAATATTGAAAAATCGCAAAAATCCGTTTTTAAGCATTTTACCGCTAAACAATTTGATATGATGAATTGTTCAAATAACCAAGAAAAATCAGTTGCCGGTGACACAGGGCATCAGCAAACCCACAGGAGTAAAACTAAACCAGTAAAAACATCCTCATTGCTGTTTCACTGAAGTTTCACAACCTAGGAAAGTTTCTTAATGAAAGTGGAGCTGACATTCAAACCACCGTGAAATCTGATTGAATCTATTCTGCATGATGATCTATCCTACATTCTTGCACCCCTTGCCTGAAGCTTGGCATTGACGGTAAGGGCAGCACCTGATGCCACGCTTCCCGCAGGAACAACTTTTTGTTGCACATGAAGTGCATGTGCATGGCATTGGAAAGTGATCTGGCAGCAAAATTTGATCCCGCACTGGATGCAGTAGGCCATCCTGTTCAAAGAAACCGAAGTCTTTGGAATCAAGATGTGGATTATCCAAACAGTGTGTCTGCATGTACGACACATAGACAGCCCTCTGAATATGGCCTCTGATCAATCTGCTGTTTGGTGAAGGTCTAGGATTGTTTTGGAACTGTGGTGGAATACGTGGTATCTGAGGTGGTCCATTGTTTGACAATCACTTGGAGCTTTCAATGGATAGACCTGCACCAGAAATTCTCCACTAGGTTGAAATGTGTATCATATGGATTCCTGGCAAAGTTTGGAGAAATTTCTCAGGCTTGGCCTTCAAACCCGCCGCTTTCGTTCCGAATTTACTTGTTGAGTCACATCCAGTCAGGTGATGAAGTGGATGATAACTTTGCACTTCTCTGGGCCCATTCTAGTTGCCAACGTATGGAGGGAATATATCTTGTGGTGGTTGCAATGCCAGCCTTTATCCACAATTCCTTTAACCCATGTGCCTTCAATATACTCCAGTGATGCAATCCAAGAACTACCACATCTGTGTCATTAGAAAGCAGAACAACTCGTTCTGCCCCGCAGTTGGTAGCATTAAGTGCATGTGGGTGTTCTCACATCGGCTTTTCAATGTCGAGATCCAATCTGGCACAGGGGTTGGGTCACTGCCATTGAAAATGCCCTGACATGGGTCAATATTGGGTGAGAATCCAATTCCACTCAAAACGATATCAGTCATTGGCCTTGGGTGTGCAGAACATAGTTTCTCAAGAGTCCCTGGAGCTTTGACTTGTTCGCAGATGATGCCCAGAAAGCGTCCATAGAAACTGGCAGTGGTGTCTCTTCACAAATGACATTCAAATCAATTGGACTGCACCTTTGTCTTCTCTGACGTTCACTGTCTTTTACGGAGCCTTCCACGTATGTATCGAAGACGAAGTCAATACGATTGGAATCTTTACTCAGTCCATATGCCATCTGTAGGAACCGTGCACAAAGATCTCCAAACGTCTTCAAGGATGATGTGTTATTTGGCGTAAACACACATCACATCAACGATGCTAGCAGTTTTCACTTTTTTCCATTCATCTGGGGGCAGATAGTCTTTCTTCTTGTCTAAATGCTCATCCTCCAAGCCTTTGCAAAGTTCACTTTTATTTGGCTTCGACATAAGTCCTTTCTATCAAACAGGTAGCTTTTCTCAATTAAGTCATGCCTCAGCAGTTCCTTCATATCATAATTTCTCACTCTAGCAATGTCAAATATCTTTTGAGCTTTAGCAAGTTTTTTGCTTTCCTGTTCTCCAACCTGCTGCTTTCCTTTCTCTGGTTTCATTGATTTGAATGTCTTCAAGTTATTCCTGTGGATTGGGTCAAACAGTGATTTTTCCTTTGACCAACCGTTCACGGCGGAACTTTCATAGAGATCGCTGGATTTCGTCTTGAAATTCAGAAGGTCATCAGGATTTCACTTGACACAATTTCTTGGGTAAGAATGTTGTGCAACTTTGGCTGCTCCACCTGAATGTCTGCTTCAGACACACCTGCTGGGTTTTCATTCGTTTGATGTATTCTATTACATCACGAGCTAACTTTTCAGAGTTCAACGTAGCCGAGACATTGAACTCATGACCAACTGTAAGTTCAGTACTTGGGAGTGAAACCACACTGATCTGCCATTGAATATTGACCACTGCCAACATTTCATGATATATTCTCCCACTGAGCAACGAATTTCTTCTTCTTGGTGCTACCTATGATTCCACTGGCACTCTTCTGTGACCTATTGATGGTCTGTTCTAGGCACATGTAAGTCCAATCGCATTGAACTTTCCAGCAGTCCTCTTTATGCTGAACTTTCCGGCAGCAAAGTTCTCATACACGTCTGGTGCATCCTTCTGCAGTCTCCGCATATCCTCCAAGTAGACTGATGCCCATCGGTAATAGTTGTGGCGGTCACATCCTGCGAAGATTGGCAGGGCGGACTGGATGCTTTGAAGGTGTAACTGCCAGTTCCCCTCCCGGTCTGCTCTGACGAGGTCCTTAAGGATAGAAACCATCTCAAGAACCCGAAGAAAAGGTCTCAGAGTTATTCCGTAGATCTGACCGAAAGGCATTGAAGTCATCGATCATGCGCGAGGAGTCTACAAATCTATCAAGAAGACGTTTGCTCCGCTCTCTGTCTTTTTCAGACACTGCATCTTTTAGTAGCTTCAGCATTCTCCAGTTCATCCATGTAAGCTGACGTACCCTTGCACTGAAAGAACCTCGCCCACTGTAATCTCTCAATGCTCTCAGCCAAAAGCATCAATCCTTTCAATGAACGAACATAATGTGAACCATCTATGACAGATCGTACTACATTAGGACCAAAAGCCTTGGACTCTGTAAGGATAGTTTCCGCCCCACTTCCATCTATGAACTTTCCTATTGCACCCATGAGCACCTTTATCAAGTGAAAGGACCCTAAAACTAAGACTATGTTTTCAAATTCCTGTGGGTTTTGCATTGTAATTTGTCGAGCAAACTGATAGACCCCCTCGTCACATGCCACCGGGAGTGGGTCTGCTCTAGTTTCCCAAGAATTTCCTGGAAGTTTTTTAACGCAGTGTACACCGTTGCATGTTCTGTTACTGGATAGGGTAGTACCGGTAAGAACCCTACTATCTTTACAGGAAGGTTCTCATTAGTGACCAAAGAGTTAAAGGCACTCCAGGACGGCATGGTCTGCTTTTCACAGGTCTCACCGACCTCATCATCACGCAGGTCCATCCTACCTACTACCCAGGCTACATCCTTTGCCCTAACCTGCTTATATTCACCCTCATTCATCTTGAAATGCTCCTCAGGAACTTCATACAAGGTTGAAAGAGTTGGTTTCTTTGATACCTTGTAGTATTTCCTGAAGAACCTGGCAACTTAGTTCTTCTTTAAATTGCCGATCCCTGTGTGATACATTTGTCTCTGACCTTTTGGGCTTACCATTCATAGTTTCAGGTTTGTCCTGCATTAGGACCATTACCGTATCATGGCTACCCCCTATACCCGACAACGTGCCTTCCTCGTGATCAAAATTATCGAAAGCCCCCATGGTAAACTCTTTACTATCAAAATTATTAGGAAGAGGGGCCCCACCCTGACTGGATTCAATAACATATAATGCCATGTCAGAATGATAACGCAGGATTTCATCGTAACTTACCGCCAGCCCAAACCTATTGAGACTTGATACCAATAATTTGGACCTACAGGCATTGTAAACGGCTTCAGAATTCAGCATATGAAGGGGGGTACGTTTTCTACCATTGTTCAAAATGAAAAATATCACTTGGAACACAGACAAGATCTTTCATGCTTAGCAGTTTCTGAGTCAATTTCAGAGTCTTCCAGATTTGCCTCAGCGCCTTCTCCATCATCACAATCAATATCAACATCAAACAATCCTGAGAAGAAATGTCCAACCTGATCTGGAAGGACTATAGCATTGTAAGCATCCTCTAATTCAGTAGAGTCACAAAATTTGTCATCAAGTTCAAAGTCATGTTTCATAATGCACTGCCGTAACAACCTGCCGCAACGTTTCAAAACATCTGCGTTCAAGTCACAATCATTTCCACCTGACATGCCTGATTGTACCTGCGGTGTATTAAGCACCCACTCTGAAAAACATAGTGGGCAACCTACTAGAACCTGGAGGCGAAAAGAATGACAACTCTTTTTTGTACACACTGATTAGGTACATTTTCACATCTC
This sequence comes from Eptatretus atami, assembly GCA_035128595.1. NCBI lineage: Eukaryota > Metazoa > Chordata > Myxini > Myxiniformes > Myxinidae > Eptatretus > Eptatretus atami. The sequence continues at coordinate 15,643,397 of CM068961.1, read as the reverse complement.
TGTTTGTGAACTTGTAGTTCAGTTGCTTTTCATTAGAAGACATGTTGCAACGATCGGCTACAAATGACAGGTCGTGACATTTCCCAGAGTACAATCCAGGTTCTATATCTTCAATCAATCCTGAAATATATCCAACTTCCGCTGACCAGCTGCTTGCGACCCTGAGAGTTTTTTCTCCTTTTCTTATATAGTTCCGAATACATGTCTTATGGCTATACAGGTCAGCTCCGAATACTGCATTTGCATCCTGCAAGTCTGAAGTTTTGGTATATACCTCGTCCTGCAGAAGCAAAGCTGCTTTCAGGAAGGCATCAGCCCTCCCTTTTTCTGAGATGCGATATTTTGAGTAATCATTGTTGTGTTTGGCATTTCCACATATCACACACTTTTGTGAGAAAATGTCAACATCATCAGGCTTACATGCAGAGTCTCTAGGCGCAGTTGATGATCTCCTAGACCTAGAATCTGAGTTAGATGAGCCCTGCTGTGTACTTGGATCAGGAGATTCGGGACGACTACAGCCTGCTAACCCAATCCTATCAAGGGTCTTTTTCAGAGTATATTGTTTATAACATTCATTACTAACATGGTAAACAATTTTACTATTGTCGACCTGCTGAAGTCTATCATACACAACATCCTTTCGAATAGATGCTGCTTGAACAATCCGTTCTGTGCCCGTATCACTGCCTGTAGTATTAAGGTGTGGCTGATCCGTCTGACAAATGATGCATTTTTCTATATCAACAGGTGGATGTGGGCTTGGTGATGGTGTTGATCTCCTCAAGCGTTTAGTTGGTAAACTAGCCATCTCACACATGCACAGTGACCTGAAATCAACAGAGGAAATTTTTCTTACTACTGACCTCCGACATTCATTTTCAATGTGTACGCAATCTATCTGTGAAAACTGTACACGTACTTAAGATACTCATTCTGAAATGCAATGCAACATCTCATCTCTTCACATCAAATGCCCAATAGCTTTAAATTACATAAGAGAGTACCCACCCATGGGAGGCTACATGATGTATTTTAATCTAATCTATCCATCTACTCACCTAGAAATGCATGATTTTCATGAAAGAAACTTTGGAACTCTGATGAGTGGCTTCACGGACACAACCAAAATGTACAGTGTAGAAAGTGAGGATTCCCCATAAAGGTGCTGACTCACTGATTCTCAGGCCCCAATGGCCCAATGCACAGGGAGTAAGGTCAGGTCACAGGCAGTAGGATAAAAACCTGTGAATGATAAGCTGAAATACGTTCAACACCATTCATTCAGCCCTACCTCCTACCCCCTACCCCTGCCCTTACCCCCAGGGACCCCCTGTTCCCCTCAAACAGACATTATGATAAGTTTCTTACTATTTAATCCTGTGTTTTATAAAGATTTAGGGGGTTTATCTCTTTTGATACACTTTCAAACAGCCCACATAATTTGCCTAAAATCTTGAAAAATTGCATTTTTGGCATTTTTTCGATATTTTGACTTGAAAATAAAAGGGTTAAAGTGTGTGTTTTTTTCTTCAAATAATTTTTAAAACTTTCCTATGTAGTACTCTACTAGAATCTGCAAATAAAAGAATAAAACAGTTTACAACTGGGATCTGGTGTAATTTTAAGATTTTAAGCAAGTGTCAAATTAGGTCATTGCTTGACCTCTGGTGACCTTGACCTTGACCCAATTTTTCTTTCTTACTTTCATCTTGTAGCATACCTTATAAGCTACATTTTGAGGGTATTTCATGCAAATAGCTCATTTCCTTACTGAGTTATGAAGATTTGAATTTCCTCTACCCCAAATTTTTGCGGAAACTTTCAGTGTGGTCGATAGCTACAAAACCATCCCTAGCAAGATTACTGCCGGTTACAGAATGTCTACCCCAGCGTAAAATGATGCCCCAGGTGATGCTCTTTCAGAAAATAGTGGGTAACTTAGGGGCCCTTTTTTAGCATGCGAACACCCCTTGGCTCCAGGACTAAGGTGCCATATATGGAAACAAAATCAGATACTCAAAGTATTTATATTATTATTATTATTGCAAAATGTTTTTGTTTTTGCTTTTTTGTTGTTGTTGGGGTTGGGGAGGGGATGAAGATGGACCCTCCCACGGACATCAGGGATGGGATCCTCCCATTAGACATCACAATCACCCAACCATACTCAAGCTACCTACGGCACATGCCAACATACATATACCCCTCCATCTCCGATATGTCGAGGTACCTATCTAATTCCACTTTAAATCTATCCACTCTTTCTGCTGCCACTACCTTTCAAGGAGACCACTCCGTGCATTAACTACGTTCTAACTGAAAGGCAGCACGCAAGCACACAAGCGAAACAACACCAGACCATCAGACAAACATAACCACTGAGCTTGTGTGGGTGTGGGGTGAGCGACGTCACTTCCCAGAGCACTCTGGGCACCAGTGATGTCATCTTTTATATCATCGCTTATTTCTCCGCACTCGGCAGGACAACATTTTATCCTCCCCCATGGGTGTCAACCAATTTTCTTTTGTACGATCAGCTCGGGTCAGAATCAAACTGCCGACCTCCCAGACTCAGAAGGGATGCTCTAACCATTATAATCTTCTGTGCTATCTCTCCGCACCACAATCCTCTTGTATTTGGGGGGGGGGGGGGGGGTAAATGAAAAATTAATTGAGGTTGTGCAAATCCTAATAAAGTGGCCAGACATTCCAAAACAGTGGTTTCCCTTTAAACACACGTCTGTAGAAAGATGCTTCGAACGTGACGTTTATCGGCCTTCCATACATTGTTAAGTATATTCGATTCAACGTGAAACTTGAAATACTTGTGCTTAAACCCCAGATGAAGTTGAAACTTTTGGAATCGGGACTCGCAAGGTACTTTAGAGTCTTCGTTTGATGAAGGGCAATCAAAGCATTGACAGGTTATTTGCATTCGCACGTCACTAACAGTCTGTTGGTGGTTGCATTTTTGCACACATTGCTCTTGAGCTTGTGGACCTGTTGCCATGCTGCTCCACAGAACGTCTACAGATGTGACTTCCTCAGCCTGGAGCTCGATGCACCTCTCCAACTCGTGCCTGAGGACAAGGATGATTTCATACGACAGCTGCCAGGCCCTGTGATTCGTTCTCTTCCGTGTGACCTCTTCCATGCCGTAGTCTTCTCTCTCTTGCTGTCATACTTCCCTTCGCCACAGCAGCGCTGGCTGTGCTGTCAAAAAGCTCACGAACTGCTCCCGTTGGGTGGTCTTCTGCTCATTGTAACACCAGACTCGAGCCACGCCACACGCCATTCGACAATGATGAGGAGCTGGCGTGTTGCCATCGAAGCGCTGGGCTTCAAGCGTTGGCGGTGAGGATCGCACAACCGTGTCGGGATGTGATGTAGACACCTGCACGGTAGCCCTCCACCTCTTATCTTCGTTGAAGGAAAGTTCAAAATGGCTAAAGAATATATTTTGGCCACAAAAATATGGAAATTTAAGAGAAAATGGAAATGTTTGGTTTGACCTTTATTGCATTTTACTTTGAAGGGGTCAAGTTTCTCGGTAATGGATGACACAATTAGCTTGAGGATTCACAATTATGTCCGTTGACTTGAAGATATCTCGTCTCGTAGAAAATGTTTCTCTCTCTCTCTCAAAATAACGCCTGTATTTTAACAGGTACGTCAAGAAGTCGCACATCCACCTGATGGCCTTCCGTAAAGTTTCCTGCAAAAGTGGAAGCGAGCTCGTTGGCGAAAACTATCCAGAAATGCTATACATCCCACAAGACTTCAACTGGGAGGACGAGGAGGACGATGAAGCAACCAGTACGCGCGCGATTCCTCGTACGGACAGTGAAAACGACCTTCTGGTTGAGGCTTTCACCGAACTGCCCGATTTTGGCTTGTTGTCCACGACGTGCGACTCAGATTCAGGAGAAAGCGAGACCAGCTCCGCACATTTCCGGGAAGTCGAGGACCCGGTGCTTCTTTTTGCTTGACATCTCGAACCAGGACGATCTTTCGCGATCAGAACGAGTCGTTCCAAAATGATCGACACATCTGTTGGGCTGGTTTTTTTTTTGAACAACTGCTCTCCTTTCAGCAATTCCTACTTTTGCGATTATAGATTACAATTTGGTTTTTTTTTTTATTGTCTGTTGATGAAATGTCAACGGCGATTTATAGTTTAAAAGTTGAATGCGACAAAATACTTGGATTCAGTTAAACGTACTTTCAATTTGGCGTTCAACCATTTGCGATTGAACGTTGTGCGCGCTCAGTTGACTCAAAACGACAGCAGCCGAGCCTGACTGTCCGCCGCCGCGGTCTCACAGTGAAAGAAGTCATCGTTTCGACGTCTTTCGCAACTTTATTTATGCTTTTCTGTTTTGTCAAATGACTATTTCTCTCTGCTCCGTTCGACATTTTCACCAAGATTTTATCAAACCCATTTCCAGACGAACCCTCAATGTGGATGTGATTTGTATTTACAATGTTGGTTTTTTTTTTCCAGTTGTACAATACAATAAAGCATTGAGTGAGTATCGTGATGGCAAAACGTATAAACATAATTTGTTTTTGAAGGCTGTCGTGCTGCATGATGCTGGCATGGCACCGCATTGAAAATTCTGCGTCGCTAGGTGTGTGTGTGGTCGTATGGCAGCTTAGATGCCGGGGTAGCTATCATTTCTTGAAGCGCGACTGTGTCGCTGATGCAGTGCTCCTCTACCAGTACACTGGTACTCATTTCGCCGACCTCGGAAGGATGACAGGCTTGAACTCAGGACCCTAGGATCCCAAGCCACCACCCTAACCGCTCAGCCAACACCAGGCTTGCTCGGTGTGATTATGCTTGGACGACAGGATAGCCCGAGCCCGAAAGGTATCCGCACTCATCTCTGAGCCGTTGAGTCTGCGTTCAGTTCGCATGGCCTAAATTAACGCAGCCATTGTGTGCGGCCTGTGACTTGCTGGTTGCATCATTTTCTCTGGTCATGGCTGTGCCGCTGATGCAGTGCCCTCCATTACCGGTACACTGGTACTCATTTGACCGACCTCGGAAGGATGACAGGCTGAGTCAACCCCACCTGGTTTTAATTCAATGGCCGACAGGAGCTGAAACTCAAGACCCGACGCTGAGTCAACCCCACCTGGTTTTAATTCAATGGCCGACAGGAGCTGAAAGTCAAGACCCGACGCTGAACCCTCTCTACGGCATCCACAGTATGTCCATCCTGAGTTGTAGTGATCAAAACTGCACACAATATTGTGGATGTGTCCCTCACTAAATTCCTGTACAATGTTAACACCACCTCCTTTGATTTATAATTGATCACCCTCCTCATACAACCTATATTGTTGACAAGACCGACCTCTCTTTATCCTCAGGTGGTATCTTTGTTCGTAAAAGCGGTCAAGTTGGTGACAGTCTTCGTGACTTTCCGGCCATTTGATGCTCACCATGGCGGTATAGATAGCAGCAGATTGTTTTTTTTTTGCTTCGTTCGAGCTTTGAGAATAAACGTTTATTACTTTATACCCAAACAACTAGACCCCAGTAATGGTTTTCCCAGCTGTATTGAACGTTCCACGTCACTTTGTTGTTGTTTTTTTTGTGATCCTCGGATATATTTCTCAGTCGAGGGAAGAGCGACACCAATTTTTTTTTTTTTTGTCATCTCACAGTCGAACTTTTAAAGACGTCAAAGTGTTAGTACAGTTTAATAAAGGTCATTACATTTCAATGAGTAACAAGTGAGAGGACTAATGTTTATAAAGAAAAAGGTGACGCGTTGGTGGCTTCTTGGCGGTGTAGAGGGCACAAGCGCATTAGGTGGTGTACGTTTATATTCAGTTCCGTGTTCCGTCCGGTTATATTTTTTCTTCAGATGACGGATTTTGTTATTGGGAAAAATAAAAAAAATAAAACCCAACAAAACTCTTCTAGAATCACCAACAAGGAATAACATAAGAAAACCAAAAAAAAATTTTTTTTCACTGCTTCTGGTGACTTCGTGGTGACGAGCAGTTCATACGTTGAAGTGAGTTTGTCTTGGTGAACCTGAGGGTCAACATCATCATCCTCATGCTCAAGTACGGCATGTAGGTGATGTCCTTGAATTCTCGATCACTCCTTCACATCTTACATCGACACGTACTTGGTTGGGGTGAGTCTGAGGAGCCGGGAAACTTCGATGTTTGATTGAATCTCTCGAGCCACCGATGCTTGACGAGCTTCATGTTTTAAATGTCTGGAAAATCGGCCTCTGCTCGTCTCTTGAAAACCATTAAAATCTCCAACAATCCTAGTAAAAAACAAAAACAAATCTTTATTCTCTCAATTAATTGACGATGTTCTTTGAAAGGTTTGAGTGAAAGACCTCTTGTTGCTCTTGCCGTGAACAAGGGTCCAGGTTGTCCTCATTCGGACTGTGACGTGCACCGTTTGGTGAACCGTGATCATGTCCCCAGGTGTGTCTTCAGCTTCAGGTAATGCAGTTTGTGTGTGTTTTAAAAGTGTTGGTTTGACTTTGTATGGGGATTCCCCGAAGCTTATGTACTGGGTCAGTCGCTCTCTCTCCCCCCTGGAGAGGTCTTCCTTCGACCTTCTCGGCATCTACCTTGAGTCTGAGATGCCGCAAGATGTCACCATATCGCAGGTGTGGTCTTATCAGAAGCTGAAAGAGGAAGTGGGAGCACCTGCAACAAGGATACACCAGACTACCAGCTGTGCTTGGGAGGTCTTTGATGTATACTACGAACAACACTGCACCAAAAACGGTTCCTTGAGGGATTCCGCTTGAAATCTGCGACTAGAGTGAGGATGCTCAAAACGCTTCCTTGTGGGATTCCGCTTGAAATCTGCGACTGGAGTGAGGATGCTCAAATGCTTCCTTGTGGGATTCCACTTGAAATCTGCGACTAGAGTGAGGATGCTCAAACGCTTCCTTGTGGGATTCCGCTTGAAATCTGCGACTCGAGTGAGGATGCTCAAAATGCTTCCTTGAGGGATTCCACTTGAAATCTGCGACTGGAGTGAGGATGCTCAAACACTTCCTTGTGGGATTCCGCTTGAAATCTGCGACTCGAGTGAGGATGCTCAAAATGCTTCCTTGAGGGATTCCACTTGAAATCTGCGACTCGAGTGAGGATGCTCAACGCTTACTTGTGGGATTCTGCTTGAAATCTGCGACTCGAGTGAGGATGCTCAAAATGCTTCCTTGTGGGATTCCGCTTGAAATCTGCGACTCGAGTGAGGATGCTCAAAATGCTTCCTTGAGGGATTCCACTTGAAATCTGCGACTCGAGTGAGGATGCTCAAATGCTTCCTTGAGGGATTCCACTTGAAATCTGCGACTCGAGTGAGGATGCTCAAAATGCTTCCTTGTGGGATTCCGCTTGAAATCTGCGACTAGAGTGAGGATGCTCAAAACGCTTCTTGAGGGATTCCACTTGAAATCTGCGACTAGAGTGAGGATGCTCAAAACGCTTACTTGTGGGATTCTGCTTGAAATCTGCGACTCGAGTGAGGATGCTCAAAACGCTTCCTTGTGGGATTCCGTTGAAATCTGCGACTCGAGTGAGGATGCTCAAAATGCTTCCTTGAGGGATTCCACTTGAAATCTGCGACTAGAGTGAGGATGCTCAAAAACGCTTACTTGTGGGATTCTGCTTGAAATCTGCGACTCGAGTGAGGATGCTCAAAACGCTTCCTTGTGGGATTCCGCTTGAAATCTGCGACTCGAGTGAGGATGCTCAAAATGCTTCCTTGAGGGATTCCACTTGAAATCTGCGACTAGAGTGAGGATGCTCAAAACGCTTACTTGTGGGATTCTGCTTGAAATCTGCGACTGGAGTGAGGATGCTCAAAATGCTTCCTTGTGGGTTCACTTGAAACTGCGACTGGAGTGAGGATGCTCAAAACACTTTCTTGTGGGATTCCACTTGAAATCTGCGACTCGAGTGAGGATGCTCAAAACGCTTCCTTGTGGGATTCCGCTTGAAATCTGCGACTGGAGTGAGGATGCTCAAAATGCTTCCTTGTGGGATTCCACTTGAAACCTGCGACTGGAGTGAGGATGCTCAAAACACTTTCTTGTGGGATTCACTTGAAATCTGCGACTCGAGTGAGGATGCTCAAAACGCTTCCTTGTGGGATCCGCTTGAAATTGCGACTCGAGTGAGGATGCTCAAAATGCTTCTTGAGGGATTCCACTTGAAATCTGCGACTAGAGTGAGGATGCTCAAAACGCTTACTTGTGGGATTCTGCTTGAAATCTGCGACTGGAGTGAGAGATGCTCAAAATGCTTCCTTGTGGAGATTCCACTTGAAACCTGCGACTGGAGGAGGATGCTCAAAACACTTTCTTGTGGGATTCCACTTGAAATCTGCGACTCGAGTGAGGATGCTCAAAACGCTTCCTTGTGGGATTCCGCTTGAAATCTGCGACTGGAGTGAGGATGCTCAAAATGCTTCTTTGGGATTCCACTTGAAACCTGCGACTGGAGTGAGGATGCTCAAAACACTTTCTTGTGGTTTCCACTTGAAATCTGCGACTCGAGTGAGGATGCTCAAAACGCTTCCTTGTGGGATTCCGCTTGAAATCTGCGACTCGAGTGAGGATGCTCAAAATGCTTCCTTGAGGGATTCCACTTGAAATCTGCGACTAGAGTGAGGATGCTCAAAACGCTTACTTGTGGATTTGCTTGAAATCTGCGACTGGAGTGAGGATGCTCAAAATGCTTCTTGTGGGATTCCACTTGAACCTGCGACTGGAGTGAGGATGCTCAAAACACTTCCTTGTGGCATTCCGCTTGAAATCTGCGACTCGAGTGAGGATGCTCAAAACGCTTACTTGTGGATTCCACTTGAAATGTGCGACTAGAGTGAGGATTCTCAAAACGCTTCCTTGTGGGATTCTGCTTGAAATCTGCGACTGGAGTGAGGATGCTCAAAACGCTTCCTTGTGGGATTCCGCTTAAATCTGCGACTAGAGTGAGGATGCTCAAAACGCTTACTTGTGGGATTCTACTTGAAATCTGCGACTGGAGTGAGGATGCTCAAAATGTTTCCTTGTGGGATTCCACTTGAAACCTGCGACTGGAGTGAGGATGCTCAAAACACTTCCTTGTGGGATTCCGCTTGAAATCTGTGACTCGAGTGAGGATGCTCAAAATGCTTTCTTGTGGGATTCCACTTGAAATCTGCGACTCGAGTGAGGATGCTCAAAACGCTTTCTTGTGGGATTCACTTGAAACCTGCGACTGGAGTGAGGATGCTCAAAACACTTCCTTGTGGGATTCCGCTTGAAATCTGCGACTCGAGTGAGGATGCTCAAAACGCTTTCTTGTGGGATTCCACTTGAAATGTGCGACTAGAGTGAGGATTCTCAAAACACTTCTTGTGGGATTCTGCTTGAAATCTGCGACTGGAGTGAGGATGCTCAAAACGCTTCCTTGTGGGATTCCGCTTGAAATCTGCGACTAGAGTGAGGATGCTCAAAACGCTTACTTGTGGGATTCTGCTTGAAATCTGCGACTGGAGTGAGGATGCTCAAAATGTTTCCTTGTGGGATTCCACTTGAAACCTGCGACTGAGTGAGGATGCTCAAAACACTTCCTTGTGGGATTCCGCTTGAAATCTGTGACTCGAGTGAGGATGCTCAAAATGCTTCCTTGTGGGAGTCCACTTGAAATCTGCGACTCGAGTGAGGATGCTCAAAACGCTTTCTTGTGGGATTCCACTTGAAATCTGCGACTCGAGTGAGGATGCTCAAAACGCTTCCTTGTGGGATTCCACTTGAAATCTGTGACTCGAGTGAGGATGCTCAAAACGCTTCCTTGTGGGATTCCACTTGAAATCTGTGACTCGAGTGAGGATGCTCAAAACGCTTCTTGTGGGATTCCACTTGAAATCTGCGACTCGAGTGAGGATGCTCAAAACGCTTTCTTGTGGGATTCCACTTGAAATCTGTGACGAGAGTGAGGATGCTTAAAACGCTTCCTTGTGGGATTCCACTTGAAATCTGCGACTGGAGTGAGGAAGCTCAAAACGCTTCCTTGTGGGATTCCACTTGAAATCTGTGACTAAAGTGAGGATGCTTAAAACGCTTATTTTGTGCAGCACTTGTACATCTGTTTGCTTTCCCTCATCCAGCATTCCTCGTCCACTACTGACGTACGCAGAGTAACCTTGTGTTACATGAATTGCCCGGCGTGAACCCATTTTGGTAATCTGTAAGCAAGTTATAACTTCATAAGTTTATATTACTTGCGAAAATCGAAGATTTTCAAGTATATTGGTTGGTAGTATGTGTAGTCACAATTTTAAGCTGATTTTCACAAAACTTCACCGCATGATAGAGTTAGTCATAAAGGCCCTGTCACACCTTGACGTTTTAGCCAGCGTATGGCAAGGTATCAAATGTATGTAAAACGCTGGCGTACGCTGAACTATTGATGCTTTTTCCCGTTTTGGACGTATTCATAACGAGTTGGACGTATGCATAACGTATTAGTAACGTACACAGAACGTTTCAATCACATATAGATAACTTATACCAACGAATGCTGAGCGTGTTGTCGGCGTTCACAACCTATGCCCAACGATAGTGTAACTTATGCATAGCGCGGCAGCGTATCGCCGACGATCACGTGGCATAGGCAATTAATAGGCTGCGGCTCGACGATTCAAATCATAACCGCACGAGACATCGAAGTGTGAAGCCGCTGTCACACCTTGACGTTTTAGCCAGCGTATGCCGACGTATGAAAAATTTGCCGAACCAAGCTGGCACACGTCGATAACGTTATGGGTTAAGTTTTGTATACGTTAAGAGCACGCTGGCATACGTCGTCATACACCGAGTACATCGACAAATTTTCAGCATGTTGAAAATTTCTCGACGTACTCGACGTATGACACACGTTCCGCATACGCTGGCCATAAGTTGTAGCACGTTACGCGATCGTTGACACACGTTACTTGTAGTTACTCATAAGTCGAAACACGTCGAGGTAATGGTTAGTGTCAGTGTTCCAGACTCCCTGGTTTTTTTTTTGTTTTTTTTCTTCGGTATGACGGTGATGTTGACACTCTGATTTCTAGTGCGGTTATGATTTAAATCGTTGAGCGGCAGCCTATTAATTATATTATATCATAACCACACTAGAAATCGAAGTGTCAACATCACCGTCATACCGAAGAAAAAAAACAAAAAAAAAAACCAGGAGTCTGGAACACTGACACTAACCATTACCTTGACATGTTCGACTTATGAGTAACTTACAATAACGTGTTCGACGTGTGTCAACGATCGCGTAACGTGCCTACAACACGTTACTCATAGGTTAGAATAAGTTCGGGTAAGCTAACATTACTCGACGTGTTAGACTTATGAGTAACTTAAAAGTAACGTGTGTCGACGTGCGTCAACGATCGCGTAACGTGCCTACAACTTACGGCCAGCGTTATGCGGAACGTGTGAGTCATACGCTCGCATACGTCGAAAAATTTCAAGCATGGAAAATTTGTCTTACAGCTCGCGTACTACGACGTATGCCAGCGTACTACGACGTATGCCAGCGTGCTCTTAACGTTTCCAAAACTTACCCATATGTATTCGACGTGTGCCAGCGTTTTAAACAAATTTTTCATACGTCGGCATACGCTGGCTAAATCGTCAAGGTGTGACAGGGCCTTAAGTAAGAAGTCTATTGGTTTTGAGGTCAAAAAGTCAACATAGGCCAAAGGTCAACTAATATGTCAAATTTCAAAATCCTGCATTTTCTTCCGATTGATTCGAAATTTCAACAGGATTTGCATATCAGGTCACTGAATTCAACCAACCACCAATTATTTTTGAGGTCAACACGGACCAAAAAGTGAGTATAGTCCAAAACGTTGACGTAGTCGTTTCTAAAATTGTCAATTTTCATCCATTTGACTTGAGATTTGTGGAGGATTTGTGTATTTTGTCACTTAAATCAACTACCAATTACTTTTAAGGTGAAGTTTGTTTTTTGGATTTCACAAGTATCATGCTATGCATGACACCTTTCTTGTTTATTTATTCGTATGCAGTCTGTGGCTGCTTGGCTGCATCATTTTCTGGGGACGTGCCTGTGCTGCTGACGCAATGCCCCCCTGGAACCAGTAAGCTGGTACTCATTTTGCTGACCTCAGAAGCATGACAGGCTGAGTCGACCCACCTGGCGTTAATTCGGGCCGAGTCGACCCACCTGGCGTTGATTCGGGCCGGGTCGACCCACTTGGCGTTGATTCGGGCCGGGTCGACCCACCTGGCGTTGATTCGGGCCGGGTCGGCCCACCTGGCGTTGATTCTGGCCGGGTCGACCCACCTGGCGTTGATTCGGGCCGGGTCGACCCACCTGGCGTTGATTCGGGCCGGGTCGACCCACCTGGCGTTGATTCGGGCCGGGTCGACCCACCTGGCGTTGATTCGGGCCGGGTCGACCCACCTGGCGTTGATTCGGGCCGGGTCGACCCACCTGGCGTTGATTCGGGCCGGGTCGACCCACCTGGCGTTGATTCGGGCCGGGTCGACCCACCTGGCATAAATTAAATGGGCCGCCAGAAGACCATAATAACTCGAGACCATAATATTTTAAGCCAGCCAGCTTAACCGTTAAGTCAACACCAGGCTACTTGGTGATGTTCAGTGATGACTTGGATATGTATATTTGTGAGGGGATCTTGCATTTAGTCAAATTAATGGAGCAATTACCCCATGTGAAGATTGGCTGTTTTTCTAGCTATAATGATTGGCTATTCCCCTGGATTGGCAGCGTGGTTATCTACTCGATGTCCAGATAGATTATTCTCCGGACAGACAGACATTAATGATCGTTGAAGTTGAAAATCAGCTGGTTTGTGGCGTTTGAAATTTGGAAAAATGAAAATAAATACAAATTATTTTCTTCTGCAGGTCTATGGATCAGCTGCTGCTCTGAATTGCCTTCACACCTGGCGGCTAAAAGCTAGGAGGCAAATGGCCACCGTGGATTTGAAGGCCTGTGGCCATTTTTAGTGTTTGATGTGAGGAGGAGGGCACATTGTCAACAAGCAGGTTTCATGAAGTCGCTCCGCTACATCGTGAGCCACTGTTTGCAGGTGGTCATGAACGCACAACATGAGACCGGCCGGAATGGCGGGATGCGCTCTGCCTTTCGCTTCCTTGGCTTTATTGTAAATGGACTCTTGCTCGTGGCACTTTCTCTGGGCTTGTTCACTCGGTGGGAGCACTCTGGGGATACCAATCTGCTGGTTATGTTTGTCATGGGCCTCGTTGTATTTTTGATCGCTTGCGTACTGTCCTACTACTTCTCCATGGAAAATGCTTGCACAAACATAGCCCATCTCGTGTTTGGCTTTCTCCTTGGATTTTTGGCTCTGGTTGACCAATCAAACCTTATCGATGATAGCAAAGAGGAGGCATCTCGTTACCTTCTTTTGCTGAGTATTTTCACCAGGCCCATGCTCTCGATCAGTTCCCGCTTCTTTAGAGCGACACGTTTTGCTTCCACGTTGCTCCTGAGCACGGAATTTCTGGAGCTTGTGGGTTTTGGTGCAGCAAGCGCGGCATTGACAATGGAGCGGTGCTTTGATGTGTCACTCCTGCTCTGCGCTTTTGGATTGTGCCTCGCTGACCTTCGCATGAAGTCTCTCCTTGCGTTGCCCACCATGATTGGATTCAGTGTCATCTCGGTGCTCCTCTTCTTTCCCGCTTTGGACCTCAGCGTCAACCCATTTGCGCTGGGCTGCTTCTTTGGTCGCCTGCTCTGTGACCCTTTGATCGACCTGTTCTACTCTGGACTTACTGTGACTGAACGCTGGCATCCATATCTCCAGGTATCCAATCACTCCGTGGTTGCTTCAATGTTGTTATTTTGTGTCGATTTTATCATCATCCATTCCCATCAGATTCGATGATGCATTTTCGATCACTGCTTTGTTTTACAGGGTCAAAGGCTCGTGGAGAAGCTGCAACATAAATTGTGCACACATACAAACAAATACATGAGACGACACTGGACTTGACCAGACGAACGCAGCCATTGAGCTTGGGGAAAGAGCACTCTGGGTACCCGTGACGTTATCTTTATGACATCACTTTAATGTCGCACCCAGCGGGGGCAATTAAGAAGGAATTTCCTCCTCCCCTACAGGTGCCAATTCATGGGGTTTGTCCTGCTCTATCCCTTAAATGCTGATCTCCCAGACTCAGAGCGGATGCTCTAACCACAATGCCAAATTGCTTGTGTCGAGTGAAGTTACTGAAAATGGAATTCCAAGGAAATTATATTGAAGTTTGATAAATGTTGTTCGAAAAATGATGGCACACACTTTTGTTTAACATGAAGTGGGTGTTGCGGTGCGCCCGATAATATCGAGCACGCATGGCCTCGACTGCCTAAAGTCCTCTTCGCCCAGCATCGTGAACTGTGCCGAGCCGAGTCAAATCGTACTGTGCGGTGCAGGAGATTGTGTACATTTCCCCTCATTATTTGCATCCTCATGCATTGCGCAGCAGATTTTGAGGCATACACAGCAACATCCAGCACTGCTATCTCTGTGGTGCAAAAAAAATAGTTTAATCTTGCACAGTACCTGCTGAGGTCATCGGGTGACCACTGAGAGTAAAGTTGAGAGGTCACTTGCTTGTTTAAATATCAAGTAATACCTGCTGAGATTTTTCACTCGTATGAGAGGTTGTTTGTTTGTCACAATGGGGGAAGTGACCTAACAAACCCTGCTTTCGACTCCCACAAAAAAAAAACAAATTCCAATCTGATTTGCCTTTAGATACCAAGCAAATATAAATTGTCTTTGACCCCCTCATCTTGCAGTGCGACGCGTCCTCGACCACCGTAGCTTTTCATCGCGATTTATCGGTGCCATCCATTGAAATTATGAGTGGTAAGCGACCAACCATTCAAGCGAAGCGAGGTCAAGGCCGTTTGTTCCCGGTACGTGAAACGCCCTGTAACCCGTACTTTCAGAAAACAGATTTTTTTTTTTTGGAACACCGGCTGCGTTTTCCATCCAATGATCATGTGACTGTTAAGAAATTATCCATGGGTAGGTGTTCCTATGCCAAAAGTTTTGTATCAATCGCTCAAGCGGTTGCGGAGAAAACGAATTTAAAAGCGACTGAAGGTGAAAAAATGAGGGCGAAAGGAAAAAAAAAAAGTGACGGCCTCGGCCGACGTTCCACAACATGGTCAAGGATGGTTTTGGATGCCTATTACCAATTTTGTAGGATGTTAAATTAGAAGTATTGAAGCGATCTGAAAATGGTGAATGTGCTGTGGACATAGGATGCATTCTCGGTCTTATTGAATCCACATTGATGACGATCCGTGCAAATGCTGATAAAATCGAAGCAAGATGCAAAAGTGTTGCACCTTTTAGGAAGTGACAACAATAATAAGGCGTACACGAACAACCCTCATGGAAAACATGGCTGATGAGTACCTGGATTGAACACCAGAACCAACAAAATGTTGTTTCGATCTCTCTCCCGCTCCCTTTTACATTTTTTTTTACTTCTGCCACCGAAGGAGCACGGATGTTGTGTTTTCACCCCCTGCCTGTCTGCCTGTGAGCAAGGTATCTCAAAAGGTTGCGGATGGAGTCGGACGAAACTTGGTGGACGAGTTGGTTAGGGCCCTGTCACACCTTGACGTTTTAGCCAGAAATGGCAACGTATAAAAAATGCACGTAAAACGTTGGCGTACGCTGAAGTTTTGAGGTTTTTTTTTTAAGTTTTGGTCGTATTCATAACGTGTTGGTCGATGCATAACGTATTAGTAACGGGCACAGAATTTCGTTGTGTTAAAGATAACTTATACCAACGAATGCTTAGCCTGTTGTCGGCGTTCACAACCTATGCCCAACGATAGTTTAACTTAGTCATAGCGCGCTGCACGTATCGCCGACGAACTCGTGGCGTTCTCTGTTAAAAACCTGCCGCACGCCGATTTAAATCATAACCGCCTGAAAATTGGAAGTATCAACATCGCAGTCACACCTTGACGATTTAGCCAGCGTATGCCGACCTATGAAAAATGTGTCTAAAACGCTGACACGTCGAAACTGTATGGGTAAGTTGTGTATACGTTAGGAGCACGCTGAAAAACAATGAAGTACGCTGGCATATTACGTGGTACGTCCAGTACGTCGTGAAATTTCAAACATGCTGAAAATTTTACGACGTACTCGACGTATGGCTCACAAGTTCCGCATACCTGCATAAGTTCTCAGCACGCCTCGCGATCGTTTACACACGTCGGCCACAACGTTACTTGTAAGTTACTTATAAGTCGAAACATGTCGAGGTAATATTTAGCATACCCGAAACTTAATTTTTAACCTACGAGTAACGTGCTTTGAACCTATGTGTAGCGTGCTTTGAACCTATGTGTAACGTATCTCAAACGCACATTGGCGTATGTAGACGAATTTATTGACGTCTCCGGACGACCACAGAACTTACTGAACGTGTTTCTAACTTACAGCTACCGTATAATGGCGTATTGGCAGCGTTTAGGATTGGTTATTACAAATGGGCTTCACAAGAGGAACCCGTCAGTGTTCCAGACTCCATGTTGAGTAGATGTCAATGTCAGTAGTAGTAGTAGTAGTAGTACTTCGAGATAATTTAGTGATGTCGATGTTATTAGTAGTAGTAGTAGTAGTTCAGAGAATTTAGTGATGTCGATGTTAGTAGTAGTAGTAGTAGTAGCAGTAGTAGTAGTTCGAGAGAATTTAGTGATGTCGATGTTAGCAGTAGTAGTAGTAGTAGTAGTAGTAGTTCGAGAGAATTTAGTGATGTCGATGTTGCAGTAGTAGTAGTAGTAGGAGTTCGAGAGAATTTAGTGATGTCGATAATATTAGTAGTAGTAGTAGTTGGAGAGAATTTAGTGATGTTGATGTTCGCAGTAGTAGTATTTAGTATAGTGAGCAGTAGTAGTCGCAGTAGTAGTAGTAGTTCGAGAGAATTTAGTGATGTCGATGTGGTAGTAGTAGTAGTAGTAGTTCGAGAGAATTTAGTGATGTCGATGTTAGTAGTAGTAGTAGTAGTAGTAGTAGTAGTTCGAGAGAATTTAGTGATGTCGATGTTGGTAGTAGTAGAGTAGTAGTAGTAGTCGTACTTTCAAGCAAAGTGTGAACAACGTTCGTGTAGCGTGCTTACAAAACGTTACTCATAGGTTAGAAATAAGTTTCGGGTACGCTAAACATTACTCGACGTGTTTCGACTTATGAGTAACTACAAGTAACGTGTTTCGACGTGTGTCAACGATCGCATAACGTGCCTACAACTTATGGCCAGCGTAGCGGAACGTGTGAGTCATACGCCGGCATACGTCGTAAAATTCAAGCATGAAAAAATTTGAGGGAAACCCAAAAGTACAACGTTTAAAGCCAGCGTACTACGACTTATGGCAGTGTTTTTCAGTGTGCTCTTAACGTATACAAAACGAACCCATAACGTATTCGACGTGTACCAGCGTTTTAGACAAATTTTTCATAAATCGGCATATGCTGGCTAAATCGTCAAGGTGTGACAGGGCCTTTAGGTGCCAACAAGCCGATTCGATTTTGGTTAAGGTCCGAATCCAGATCCGGCCTATCGGTGGGATAAAATGTAAACTGTTCAGCCCGGTGGAGGTATGCGTTTTACGGAGTGCTGTTCTAATTTCTTCTGGGAAAATAGTTTTCGCGCAACGCAATTTCACACAGCACGGAACACATCAACCACGTTGAGCGGGGAATTGCCGTATCTGAAATGTATGAAACGCATCGTGGTTTTGAAGTTTTTGAAGCACTGTTCCATTTTATTGATGCAGGCAGGGCCTTGTAGCTGAACATATTCGGAGGTTATGCAAGCAGCTGGACAGACATTTGACAGCACAAATCGTATGCACACCAGACTTTCTGACTTACCGTGTGGGGTATGATGGGGGTGAAGGGTGTATTAGGGATTTAAGTTTTGTTGAATGGCTTTGGAGGAACTTGTACATTTTGTTTCATGGAAGGATTGTGAACGACATCGAGTTTTTTTTTTGACATTTAAACGTGGTGACATTAACGATGAAGCACGAGACCAAATGATCGTGTACGTGCTCGCTGGTCATGAATTCATTACAGGCCCACAAGATGCTGCGCCGTTTCTCCGTTCTCGTTCTCTTGCTGGCTGAGCTGTTATTTATCATCCTGTCAGCGTTCACCCTTGGCAACGTCAACCGCTGGTACATATTGCGTTTGCTCGGCATCATCGTATTCGGGATACTGTGGGTTACTTCTCACCTGGTCTTGGTCACCGCCCTATGGGCCTTTCACAATCGCCTCAACAACTGCTTGGGTACATGTGCCTTGCTGCGCACTGGCAGCAAAAGCCTGGATGACGTGATGGCATCGCGAGGCATGCGCCAATACTGTCTTGTCGCAGAGCAGCTCGTGTTCGGCGCTCTGATCTCCACCATCCTCATGGCCGTCGTGTGCTGGCAGGTGGCCGATTTCTTCTCTCGTAGTCCATGTGCTTTTAACAAGTGATTTTGTTTTGGAGACATCACCAGCTTAGAGGTCTGCTAATCGTATCAGTAATAGGAGATAAATATTTACACATCTCATTGTGCTACAGATATAACTCTGGTATAAAAAGGAACACTGTTGCTGTCTCTATAGGCTGCCTTGTGAGAAAGACTGTGCTTACAAAGCAATGGTGGCACTCATAATACTACAAACATGGCAGTGCCCATTATAATTTCCCATGCAAGACGTATACAGGTAGTGGACTAAAAAAAATGGAAACACCTGGGTAAATGAGGGACACCAAGCAATGACTTTCATACAGGTGTGGCCCATATGTTAATTCAGCAAGTAACATCCCAGCATGCTTCGGGTCATGTATAAAAATGCTGCTGCACAGGCCTGGTCCCTTCCCTTCGTGTGCAGCTTTTTTGGCTGCTGGTTGCATCATTGGTTAGGGGCGTGGCTATGCCGCTGATTGCAGTGCCCCTATTACCAGAACACTGGTGCTCATTTTGCAGACCTCAGAAGGATGACAGGCAGAGTCAAAAACCCACCTGGTATTAATTCAACAGCTGAGTGGGATTTGAACTCAGGACCCAAGGATTCAAAGCCACCACCCTAACCGCTAAGCCAACACCAGGCTATACAGGCCTGGTTGCCTATAAATATAGCTAGCATAGCTGCAAGAGGAGACCCCAACAGCCCCAATGCCCCCACCAGCCTCAGTGACCCCATCCACAGAGCATGTGTGGTCGCCCAATGGTTTGATGAGCGTGATATTGATGTTATCCAAATGTCATGGCCTTCTCAATCACCAGATCTGAACCCAATAAAGCATTTATGGGATATTCTGGAACGACGCCTGAGACAGCATTTTCAACCTCCATCAAACATGTGTGAGTTGATTGACTTTCTCGTGGAAGAATGGTGCCGCATCCCTCCTGCAGAATTCCAGACACTGGTGGACCTCCACAGCCCATACAGGCCGCATGTGGTGGCCCAATGCCCTCTTCAGTGGCTTTACATTGGTGTCTCCATTTTTTGGTCCACTACCTGTGCATTTGTGCACATATATATGTATGTAAGTGTTCGTCCCATGAGATAGAGTGAGTTTAATGAACTACCTGCTCACATTGTTACAGAATAGTAGTGTGTGCTATGACGATCTGTTTTTTTATTTTTTATTTAAACCCCAGGAGAAGAATGGGACATTCATTGCATTGTTCATGTTCATACTGCCCCTGGAGTCATTGGTGTTTGGACTTTTTCACGAGTTGGGAAGCTGCCTTGGTGGGACTTGTGTTGGCTACTCACTTATAATCCCAACCGCTTACTGCAGGTACTTTCTCAAGTGTTACTGAACCAGTGCTGGCTTTTTGAGCAATCAAGTGAATAACTCTTGATGATTGGGTGCTTTGTGTGTTGCTAATCCAGCCTTGTTGCTATCCTGCAAGCTTGGTTAAGCTTTGTTTTTGCAAAACATGTTAAATCATCACTTCTGTAAAAACAATTTTATTTTGCCAGCAACATATGTTGTAATTCTGTCGGTGTAAAACGTATAACCATACTTAGAGGCCTGTATCCTTCACAGAGATCCAGGGAGTATCAGGACAAGTTGTGAAAAGTTTCTGGGGTTAAACCAATCCTGGATGGATTACCACTCCATCACAGGATACTCGACGGAAGGTGGCAGGAGTTTGTAATTTAACCAGTCGAAAACCCCCCTCCCAACCTCTCAAACACTCCCTCCCCCCTCCCCCCACTCCACTTCCAACCCTAATCTTTAACGTCCACGAACAAACAGTGCTGGCAGACGAGTCCTCCAGCTTAACGTCCTTGCAATGGATGGCGCACACATTGATGCATCACACTGCATGCTAAACACCAGGGTGACAATGTATAGCTGGGCCGAGATTTGAACCCAAGCTGGACATCTTAAAGGCGCATGGCAGCTCCTTCCACCATTTTAATACATCTTGAGCTGGCTCTTTGAGCGAATTATCCAATTTCCAGTATTTAATGAAGCATAAAAGTTTCATTTAGTACTGATAAACGGAGTGGCTCGGTGGTTGGATGGATAAAGCCGAGCTGCATTGCGGTCACTGGTGTGGGTTTGATTCCGATGAATGCTTTGTAGAAATCTGCACTCCCAGTGATGGAGTGACGACCTTTCCAGGATGATCCAACCATTACACCACCCGGAGTCGGTGGTGCAATGGTTCGAGCATCTGCTTTAAGTCCGGGAGGTCGCTGGTTCCAGCTCTGGCTGAGTCATATCAAAGACTTTAAAATGGTACGTGCTACTGACTTGCTCAACACCAAGCATTTCAAAAGGATAGAGGATGGACAAACAACCATATATTGGCAACTATTGTGCAGGCTTGATTGGCCTAATGGCCTCCTGCGTTAACGCTTCTTTTAAGGGAACTCATTATTATTATTATCATTACCTCCACCACCGAAGGTGAAGGAGGTTATGTTTTCACCACTTTCTGTCTGTCTGTTTGTTCGTTTGCAGGATATCTCAAAAAAGTTGTGGACGGATTCAGACAAAATTTTGTGGACAGGGTTGGCGTGTGACAAGGACGAACTGATTATATTTTGGTGAAGATCCGGATCCGGATCTGGATCCGACGACTAGAATTTTAAAAGTGATTCTTCACCATTGAGAGATTGGGGTGAAAAATGATATACAGTATTCGATATTTCAAAAAGTTTTGGATGGATTCGGATGAAACTTGGTGGACATGTTGGGTCTGTGAGAAGGAAGAATTGATTAGATTTTGGTGAAAATCCGAATCCTGATCTGGATACGAGAAGTGTTTAATTTTTTTAATGATTCTTCACCATTGAGAGATGGGGCCAAAAACGATACATAACACGATATTTCAACAATGTATTGGGCCCGATATGTTCTCGTGGATCAGGCATTATGTACCAGAGCTATGCGCTCTACCGAGTGCCCTTGTAGTTATTATTACCAGCAGTGTACCCACCCAATGGTGGATCGTGTTCCATGCGTGCAACGCGTTGTTTTGACGCATCCCTTGATGTGGGTCGTGTGCAGGCAACAGACCACTGCCTTGATTGCTTGCGAAAATAAAAATAACCCGGGTTACGTACATGAAGAAAAACACGTGTACTGCCTCTGTGCACATATAATAAATCCTTTTTTTTTTGTTTTTTGTAGCTCAGATAATTCAAATTACACTGGCAAAGTGGCCTGAAGCCTGAGGCCTATACATGTTGCCACCGTCACAAGGCCCGTGATGCCTGTCGGCTCCAACCTTTCGATATTTGATAATCCTTTGAACAGTTGCTTCAGTTGTTTTACACTGAACAGTCACTCCTTGTCGAGAGACAGCAGGGACGACAGACAGCAGCAAGCTGGTGAGAGTGCCTTGAGGCTGTCAAGAAAATGTGCTCAACCACCATCACTGGAGTGACTGTCTTGCAAACACGTTCTGTTTTCTGTGTTGTTACCTCCTTTGTCCTTAAGTCTTTTTTTTCTTTTGCTTGATCCCAGCCCAGATAAGCAGCCAATGCCTCTGCCTCCTGAGCTGGTCGAGACGATCAATCTGCGAGCAACAACCATGTTGCATGCCATCCAGCGCTTCTTCGCACGCTACATGGTTGAAAACTTTGGTTGTGATTACAGTACGAGCGGAGTAAACTTGGACAACTTGCAGGGCAAACTGCGAACCTTTTTTGACCAACGCACAGATGATGGGGCTCGTCATGACACCTACATCCTGCATTACAGTGGGCACACGCACAACTCCGGGGAGTGGGCCTTGGCAGGTATGTACCACACATTTTCCATGAATGGTCCAGCGGATCACCATAAAATACGATGCTGCATACTGGCGATTAGAACTGCTGGAAGAGATTGGGAAACTTGGCTGTTGCCGATTGCATTTGTGGTAAAGTTATTTAAGCTTAGAATCCACTGATCTTTTTCATTTTTGGGAGTTTGTTGTCATAATTTGATCACCTCCAGATGTTTTGTCATTATTCGAGTAATCAGTCATTGTCTAGTTTGTAGTGACATGGTCGTTCTCAGGGGATGAACAGTGCTGTGAGGTGTGGTGGTTCCATCTCCGACTTATTTCCAGTTGTTCCTGGAGTTTGTCACGGGGTGTGTACTGGCCCCTACACTTTTCAGCACTTATATGGACTGGATATTGGGGAGGATGTTGGAGAGATCAAGTTGCGGTGCCTCGTTTGTGAATGTCAAGATCTCTGACATTGATTTCGCAGATGATTCAGCCAACCAGTCCAGATGGCATCAGCCCTCATGTTTGAAAAACCTGCTGTGCTGCTCTTGCTCACCCTCTCTCTGTTCTCTTCACCCTCATTTTCTCAAGGTTGTCTGCCATCTGCTTAGAAATCGGCAAACCTTACCGCTCTGTATAAAAAAGGTGCAAAAACTGATCCTTGCAGCAACTACAGACCAATCAGCCTGCCCACAATCATCAGCAAGGTCATGGAATCCATCATCGCTTCTGACATCAAATCCTTCCTTTTCTCCAATGGCCTGATTTCTGACCATCAATTTGGATTTAGACTAGGTCAATCAACCCTGGACATGCTACTTATACTTTCCCAACAATGGATGGAGGTCCTAAATGCCAAACATTAGATCAGAGCCATCTCCCTTGACATACCGCGAGCTTTCGATACGGTCTGGCATCCCGCCCCTGCTCACCAAACTCTTCTTGTGGTATCCAAGGCAATCTCCACTCATGGCTCCTGTACTTCTTATTCTGCTGCAGTCAATGCATGTCTCTTGATGGAATTCTCTCATCTCCTCTTCCTGTCCAGGTTGTAGTTCCTCAAGGCAGTGTTCCTGGCCCTGTACCTTTTCTGGTTTTCATCAATGATCTCTCATATTTGCCGTAAAATCCTCTTTCTTTATCTCTTTGCTGATGACTCCACCCTCTGCTGTGCCATCTCTCATCCCTCTGATCCGCAGGCAGCAGCCTCTTAACTCTGCAGACCTGGATAAAATCACAAGCTGGTCAAACATTTGGAAGATGTCTCTCAATCCTGACAAATCTCACACAGTCACTATGTCTCTCCGAAAGGACCATCTGGAACCCCCCCCCCAGTCTACTTTCTCAACAATCCCTTGAAGAAGTCCTTTCATTCAAGCTTCTGGGTCTCAGTATCTGCCATGATCTTTCCTGGGAAAGCCACATTTCCAAGCTGGCCAACAAAGCCAGTCACCGACTGGGCATCCTACGTCGTGCAAAGTCCTTCCTTGGCACACCTGAGCTTCTAGCCATTGAGAAAACTTTCATCCGCAATCTGATGGAGTACTGCTCTCCCCTCTGGGCTGCTGCTCCCTCCTCTCACCTTTCTCGGTTTCAAGCGGTGGAAACCAAAGCATTTAGGATCATTGGTATCTCCCGCGATGAGGCCGTCTTTGGGTCTCTCACTCTCTCACCGGAGGCAGGTCGGTGGTCTTTCTGTTTTCTACAGTCTCCTCTCCGGCCTTGCCCCCCCTTGCTCTGTCTGTGATCTGTCCCCCGTTTATTTCCTCAGGGTGCTCAAGGTCCGCTAAATACCCCCTTCTGGTGAAACTACCAAAATCAAGAATCACTGCTCACCTTCACTATTTCATTCCTCTTTTTTTCCCCACCTCTGGAACAAACTCCCACACTCTTCAATCCCACTCCTCCCTCCAAGCCTTCAAAACAGCTGTTCACCACCATCTCATGTCTTTCCCCCATCCAAAATCTTGATCTTTACTACCCCTGTTAATCCACCCCAAACCCACCTCCTTCAAATTCACTGTTTTCCTTCCTCAAAGTCTCTGTAGTACCATCTTGTTTACCCCGTGTACCCCGCCCCATCCCTCTCCCTTACACAGATATCCCATTGTCTCTGTTCCCCATTATTTTCTGCTTCCCTCTCCCACCCCTCTTGTCGCCTACCTTGTTGAATGTTTGTGTATTAGCTCTTACACGAGCCTCATCTTGTTATACAAAAGAAAAAAAAAATTTGCAGAGACCCTGGATGTCCTTTTGGGGCCCCTCAAGGCACTGAATAAGGAGTCAGAGCCACTGGGATTACGGGTTTTTGGGGTCAAAACTAAGATCCAGGCTTTCTATGACATCTTGGTTGCTGCTGTCTTGTCTGTACCTGTTTGTGGTGAGGATGTTGAGGTCACTGAGAGATTCAGTTACCTTGTCAGTGATGTTCGTGTCTCTGCTGGCTGTGAGCCAGAGTTCAGCAGACGTCTGGGTCGGGCCTGGGGAGTCATGGATTCACTGGATCATGGGGTGTGGCACTGTCGGTTCCTATGCAGGAGGACAAGCGTCTGAGTCTTTAAGTCCTTGGTGCTTCCAGTCTTGCTTTACGGATGTGAGACTTGTAATGTGACGTGGGATCTGAGACGGAGACTTAACTCCTTCGTTACCAGGTCTCTTCGGAGCATCCTCGGCTATCGCTGGTCAGACTTTGTGTCCAACGAGCGTTTGTGGAGAGACTCAGATGAGATTCGTTACCTGTATAGTCCATGTGCGTCAGCTGTGGCTGTATGGACATGTGGCTCGTTTTTGCCGGTAAGCAGGATCACGATGACACTGATCCTGCTTACCAGATTTTTTTCACCGAGGGAGCCTTGTGAGTGGAGGAGGCCAACAGGCTGACCATGTGCCTCGTGGTTGCGGCAGGTTGATCAGCATCTCCAGGAGATGGGGATGGGCCAGGCATCTACCTGGGGGCTGGTTTGACGGAAGCCCCTGTAGTACCGGCGGAAAGTGGACGCAGCGACGTGCTGCTCCGGTGCATGCTACCATACCTGATCAGACCTTTCGTATGGAGAGAGATTGAGAGAGTGAGATTCGTCAAGACTGAGAGACATATTCCAAGTGTTTGAAGAGCTTGTGGGTATTTTCCCCAAGGTCTGAAGAGAGGGAAGAGGCTGCAGCTTGCCTGCCTGAAGGATGAGGGATGTTACATAACAGCAGAGGGTGGAGTCGTCAGAAAATAGTGTCCGACGAGCGTTTGATTTTCCAGTCAGAGAGATCGTTGATGAAGATGAGGAATATTTTTCCTCAAAATCCTTTTGACGAAATTCAGTCATTGAAACTCCTGGGTCTCGTTATCAGCCATGGTCTCTGTTGGGCAAACTACATTTCAAACTTGGTCTCCAAAGCCAGCCACTGACTGGGAATCCTCCCTCGTCAAAGTCTTTCTATTGGCACACCTGAACTCCGATCCACCTACAAGGCCTTCATCCGCAGCTTAATGGAGTACAGGTATCCCTCGGTTAACGAAGGGGTTAAGTACCTTTATAACCTCTCATTATGTAACCTTTGTTGTTTTCCATCATTTCTGAAGGGAAAATTACTCTTGGTTTCCTAACCGTAATGTTTTGGTCCAAAAGCAAAGCCATATGTTTGGTGTAACGATGGTTTGCATTGCTAGTGACATAACATTATTATTTCCCTAATATTAGAGACAGTAAGACAATAATAAAGTTAATTTAGTTGTGACACTTACCAAAACAATCTTGGGTCCAAGTTTCTGTACAGAAGGTGGCTGGTGGGAGGTGGTGGAGGAGGTGGTTATTTTTAACCTTTTCATTCTGAGAAGTTAATTATATACAAGCCTTCTGGAAAGTTAATCACCCCAATGAAAAGTTAATCGATGGAAAAACCTATCGTACGTATCATCGCCACGGCTGTGACATTGCACAATCACCATGACACTGTGATGGTTCCTTCGTTGCAGCAAATGAAGACCTTCGTTGTGCGATGAATAGTCTGAAACGAAACCATTAGTTGTGACGAACCTTCATTAAGTAGGGGATACCTGTACTGCTCTTTACTACTGGCTGGCTCACCCTTCAGGATTGGCACCGCTGCCTCACACCTTGATGCCGTGGAAACCAAGGCCTTCAAGGTAATTGGAATCTCCCATGCTGAAGCTGAGTCTATGGGCCTTTGATGACAGGGTAGAAAAATATCATTGATGACAACAGTGGAGTTAAAAGACAAGACCGAGGGAGACTTGGACAACCAATGAGTGTGGGGAGGAATGGAGAGCAGGAAAGGACGCTTGGGGTGGAAAAGATGGATACAGGAGGAAACTCTCAGAAGGGAAAAATGGGAAAGTTGGATTTGGATGGGGGACGATAAGAGGTGGTGGTGAATATTCCCATTGATGACAGGTCAGTGGTCTCTCTGTCTTCTGTCGCCTCCTCTCTGGTCTTGCACCCTCTGCTGTTTCTGTGCTTTGTCACCCCCCCTCCCCCCCACTCCACTCCCGGTTTCTGCAGGGTGCACGTGGTCTACCATCAACCCTCTTCTGGTGAACCTACCTAAAATCCAGGATCACTGCTCACCGGCACCCATTCGTTCCTCTTTTTTTTCCCACCTGTGAAGCCAAGTTCAACATTTTCTTCAATATCATTCTTCCTTCCAGGTCTTCAAGACAACTGTTCACTGCCATTTCAGACCATCCCCAATCCAAAACCATGATATTTTTCTCCCCTCGTTTACCTCCCCTCACCCTAATCCCTCCTCTTTCCAACTTTCCCATTTTTCCCTTCTGAGAGTTTCCTCCTGTATCCATCTTTTCCACCGCCAAGCCGTCCTTCCTTCTGTCCCATTCCTCCCCACACTCATGGTTGTCCAAGTCCTCCTCGATCTTGTCTTTTAACTCCGCTGTTGGTGTTTCCCCTCCTCTCTCCACTGTTCCTTTTGGCCGTTAACCCTTATCTGTTCAGTGTATTATCTCTTCCACGAGCCTGACTATGCATACAATTTTTTTTGAAAGGACGGTGCAGACCACTGCCTTGGGGCACGTCAGCCTTAACTGGGAGAGGGGATGAAAGGATTATGTTGACAGCCACACATTGGCTTCGAGAGTAGAGGAAGTCATAAGTGGGTATGACTGGAAAGGATGTTTACAGAGAGCGAAGGGTTGGGGGTCACAAGATTTGGAAGCAAACACAGAATTGAGGCATTCAGCCTTCTCATGAGAATAGTTGGCTGTGGTGCCATTTGAAGAGAGCGAATGGATGAAAGGGGAGCATACACCAGAGACAGACTCAACAAGGCCCACCATGTTTTTGAGGAGGGAGACAAGTTTGAAAGTTCAATCTTGCGGTTGGATAGATGTTTTCTGGCTTTCCTGAGAGTGGACGCACTCTTGTTGTGAGCTTTTTGGAATGATCTGAGATTGCCTTCCGTCGCATAAGCCTTCCAGGAAGAGAAGGCAAGTTGTTTCAGAGCAACTGCCCTCAGCATAGGATTTGGTGTACCATGGGCGAGAAGAAGGGAAGGATAACTGAAGACTAGAACGAATGTATCTGTGTATGAGGGAGAGCAGGTTTCTGTGGAAGAATTCCCGGGCTGATATCAGGGGCGGTAGATGTAGGGGACCAGTCCTGAAGAGAGATGGCTGCTTGTAGTCTTTGCCAATGGTTGAGTGAACTGCCAGACTCGCTGGTGCTGAGGCAGCACTCTGAGAATAGCCAGCCAGAGATGTGGACTCTTTCAAGAGACCATTTATACAGCTGCACTTTGGTACTCAGACCATTTCTATAGCTGCACATTACACCATATGACACTAAATGGCAGTTTCAAAACTTCCGGTATGAACACCCATCTATCATGATGAGAACCAGTCAAGTTTGGTCGAGATCTGCCAAAAGCTATTTGACGAGTTAGCAAAAACAGTCCATTCCTGCTTGATAGTACAGATAGTGATTGACTTTTTTCAGTTTGGTAACCATGTGATGCACTTGCTTCCTGAAAAACACAAATCGGTCTATTAGTCTCTGGTTCAAAGCGAGAGGAAGATGTGTACTTTGCTCCTTAAGCTATTTTCTGTCGACCGAATCGGTTGTCTGCCTATTATGATTGCTGAATCGAATTAGAATGGCACTCGGAAGAGCGCATACCTCCATCAGGCTGAACGGTTTACGTTTTGTATCCCACTTATCGGCCCGATCTGCATCCGGACTTGAACCAAAATCTAATCAGCTTGTTCTTGTCACCTTCACAACTCTTCCACCTAGTTTCAGCTTTTGGAATGGTCCATAACTTTTTGAGAGATCATGATGTCTATAATTTTTGGCATGATCTCTCAATGATGAAGAATCACTTTTGTAATTCTAGTATCTGGATCTCCACCAACATCTAATCAATTAGTCCCCATCACACACCCAAACTGTCCACCAAGTTTTGTCCGAATCCGTCCATAACTTTTTGAGACATCCTGCTCACAGACGTCTGCCTTCGGTGAGGGAGGTAACTATGACCGTAGCGTGTCCATTGCTGTACTTGGTGGTCCCACGTGTTTTCTTCAATCTGCTTTTAAATTTAATCCGTTTGAGTGATCCAGTAGGACATGCAGCCTTCTTGCACTACCTTTTGTTTTGCTCACCCTCGATATTCATCCTCTACCTATCTCTCGTCGTCAAATACATTTTTCTTACTTAACCGTATGACAACAAAAACAAACACAATCACCTTCCTGATCACCTGGTCTCCCTCCTCCTCCTCCCTCTTCACCTTTCTTCTTTCTCCACGGCCAGCTTTCATCATTTTCACATCCATTAACCCTTGAACGAGTAATTCTCATACTTGCAGAATAAAAAAAAATTGTGTGCTTACTTCAAGCCCAACTTTCCCTAGGTGGTGAAAGCCTCAAGATGGACACGCTTTTGGAATGGTGGGCTGATCGTAATGGCGCTTCCGGCTCTCGGCTGTTGATTATCCTCGATTGCGATAACAGCGCTGTCTGGGTTCGTGACGTACGTCAGGTGGCTCACTGTGTCGCTGTGCAGGCTGCCACCCTTTCCTGTCTGCCCGATCCCGAGGCTGCTGGGACAGACATGGCCCAAACCGGCGATTTTACACGTCTTTGGGTTGACTACAATTGCAAGTCCGAAGAACAAGTTGGCTTTGTTTGGAAGACTCATGGCATCAGCCCTTTATATAACGTGTCAGCTGAGTGGGCCAACTACAAGCTGCAGTTGCCTGGTCGTGCACAGTACGAGATGGCTGTTGCCACATACTTTCCTCCGGTCTTGAGGCCCATCGTAGATGGCATGAGCACCATCTGCTTTGCGAATAACAGCTACATTGGTAACAAGCCGTGTGATGTATGGTCACGCTGGTGCCGCCGTTTAAAGCTGCGATGGTTCCCACCCACCATATTGGATACAGGCCACGGCTTTAAGCTCGTGCGCGCGTGAATGCCCACCACCGTGGCTATTTATCTACGGAGGTTGGCAGAGAGGTTCGAATTTCCAAACTGGCCAGCTGAGCTTGAGCACAGTTATTCAGCTTCTTTCATCATTTTTAGTTGCCACACAAAGTGGAACTTTACTTTAGGGATGTCGTTTTGTTTTCACTTTTTAATTGTTGCATTCGAGCAGCATTATCTTTGTGATGTTCAAAACCTCTCGTGACATTTCTTCCCTTCAATATAAAGTTGCCTTAATATCTAGTACGATGTGAAATCTGCATCTGTGAACTATTTTAACAAGCGGTCGATAAACACCAAATGTCCACCTTATCCGGCTCACTGAAAATGCTCCTTCTGTCAACCTTTGTGGGTTGCTTTTTTTCTGAACATGTGAAGGTTACATTGTAGTGGGACAAACGGATTCTCGTGTAATGGGTGTGGGATTTTATACTCTTTGCTGATTTTTATCATCACGTGACCTTGATGATTATAAAAGTAGAAAAGGTTTCTACAAAGTGCCTTGTATTTCTCAAAAAAGACAAAAAAGCATTCTGGGACCCAAGTTTGTTTATTCTCTGAAAGGTTTACTTCTTCAAAGGTCATGGTCAATGATTATCTCTTCAGATGAAATTTGTTTTGTTTAATTTTACTGCTATAAGAAAAAAAAAAAGGGTGGAAGATTAAATTGCTTATTTAAAATGTGGTGGGGACCAGATTCTTGACAAACATAGGTACACATTATCTCTTGGATAATCTTTTTTTTATTTTCTAGGATTAACTAGTAAGAGACGTCCACAACCCTCCTTGACCATGTTGTGGAACGTCGGCAAAGGCCCTCACTTTCTCACTTTTAAATTCGTTTTCTCCACAACTGCTGGAGCGATTGACAAAACTTTCAGCATCGGTGTACCTACCACGGAGCATATTTAAAAGTTACAGGATTGGAGGGAAAATGCGGCTGGCGTTCCGAAAAGTCTGTTTTCTGTAGGCATGGGGTTGCAGGGTATTTCATGTACTAGGAATAAACAGCCTCGACCTCAACCAAATCAATGGGTGGTTGCTTCCCACTCATTTCAATGGATGGCACCGATAAATCTCGATTAAAAGTTACGATGGTCGAGGACGTGTCACCACAGCAAGTCGTTGCTCATTTTACTGCCATTGGGTTTATCTTCATTGCGTTACATTGTTGATCCGGCCACGTTTTTCTTCCCCCCCCCCCACAAAAAAAACAAAAACCGCTTGCATTCTTCTAGTAACCCCCTCCTGGTTAAATTCCCAAAATCCAGGCTGTTCCTCGCTTCTCCCATCTATGGAACCGCTATCCATAGGCCGTTCACTCCCACTCTTCCCTCCGAAGTTTCAAAAGCAGGCACTGCACCACCACCAGTCATCCCTCACCCTGACCCATGATCTTTATTACCTCCATTGGCCCCTCCTAACCCAACTCTCTTACCGCTGGTTTCGGTGTTACCTTTATCCCCTTGCCGATTCTGCCCAACTGTCACCCCACTTAAAGATAGAGATATGAAGATAGAGCATTGTTTAATAATAATTCACAGGACTTTGCTTGCAAATACATATTTTGTAAAGCAAGAGGTATTACAGTTCTGAAATGAAGTACTTTATCAATTTTGCAGCATTGACCAAAAATATCATTTAAAAATTTTTTTTTCTTCCAAAAACAAGATTGAGGAGAGGAAACATTCAGCATAATAATTTCGTTCATTATTACCAACAGTAAGATGCTTGATTTAAAGAACAGCCATTCATGAGGTTTTTAAAAAGCAACTGCCTGCTCATTGGAGGGTCTTCGAAAAACACGACGGACGTAGATCGTTTAAAAAATGTAAAACCCTCAAGGTCAAATTACGATCAACGACTTGGTTTCAAGATTGCAGGTGTGTTGGGATTTCATATAAGGGGATGGTGGGCAGGTAAAACTTGCTCGTTTGGGATCACTTGCACAATTCTGCTTGGAATGGTATTCCTGTTGGTACAAGAAGGATCCCGAAAACCGACTACCGTCACCTTCTAGCTACTGCTCTTCAACAGGTTCTTGAGCACACTTTGTTGACGCAGAGCTGCAGGATTTGGAATGTCTTCTGCGATCACAGGGACACCATCTTCTTTGGTGATCGACGGTGTATTGTCGGCACTGGTTCCAGTGGCCGACGGGGACTCGTCCTCACTGTCCGATAATCCGTAAAGCAACGTGTCGTTCTCATATGTTGGAAAGTAGTACCTGGTGGAGGTATTCACAATTGCGTTTATAATTATTATGGATCATTATTTTACAATAAAGGCTTTTTTTGTTGTTAACCACTCAAGGTGTTGTGCTGAAGATCTGGAGTGTCTTCTATTTTTCATTATTCAAAATTGCATGCACAATTTTACACCATAAGCAACCTGCTCAGTCTAAATAGACAGCACCAGTTCATCACGTTCTCGTCAAAACAAATATACAACACCTGGATGATTTGTTTTCATGGAACGGGGGGAAGGTGGGATCATCAACGATTCACCCAGCGAGGCACACGCGTTGGGACAGTCAACCTACGGTCCCTCACTGTTTTCCTTTCCGGACCTTCAGTGGACTCGTTTCCCACCCGCTGGCTATTCACTAATCGTGTGGAAATACACTGGGGATACATCTCTGACTCGATTCTTCTCTTCTTCCGTGAACTCCATCACGTTTAGCATTTGCACAGTCTATCTTCTACATGTGTGCTAATTCTATTGCAGGCTATTTACTCCCACAGTTTGTGTCAGCCTGAGTCTTATCTTTTCTCCCGTGGAGACTTAATATATCGTGACGCGTTTTCCTGCCAAGGCCTCCGACATATATTCGCGATTCTCGCAGACTTGTTTGCTTCCTTCAGTCATTGCCCACAGAACATCAATTCAACAGCCGAGTGGGATTTGAACTCAGGATCCTAGTGTTGGCTTAATGGTGGTGTGGAACTCTTAATGGAACTTAATGACTTAATGGAACTCAGCCTGGTGTTGGCTTAATGGTTAGGGTGGTGGGCTTGGGGTCCTAGGATCCTGAGTTCAAATCCCACTTGGCTGTTAAATTAATACCAGGTGGGGTTGACTCTGCCTCTCATCCTTCCGAGGTCGGCAAAATGAGTGCCAGCTTGCTGGTATCCTGTGTCGGAGTGACGACCCGTCCAGGATTGTGTCCAATAGCCAAGGAAACTGCTTAGGCAGCACTAACGCTCTGCACAGAGTATGGTCCCAATGGATGGATCTGAGAATCCCAAGCCCACCACCCTAACCATGAAGCCAACACCAGGCACACATTTTACCAATGGGGCAAGAATACCCATAAAAACACACTTATTCCACCCTTCCCCAAAATAAAGCAGAACGATTAAAGCAACGCCCTGCATGCTAGTCACCAACAGCCTTGACATCCTAACAATACTCACTGGGGTTGATCCCAGTCTTTGCAGAGGGGAGGAGATCCCAGGTGCCCTGAGCTTGTCATGTGCGTAACCAGTTCGTTGCGGTTTGGAAAACTTGAACCGCAGGCGTAGCATCGTCTACGGTAAACCTCCCTCCGGATAAAGTTCACAAGCTTCACCTGTTGGTAGAAGCTCAGGCCCAGCTCGTGCCGTAGTCGGGGCAGGTCAAACTTATGCACATCCTATTGGAGGAAAAAACAAAACAGCTTGCCAAGTTTTTGACATAATTTAACACTGGTTTGTGGAAAGGGGTGGTGTAATATGATCTGGGGAAAGGGGGTGGGAGATAACCTTTTGTGGGGGAAACTACCTTTCCAAAGGGAAACTTAAACATCCAATGTCTCACTAAAGTTGCCTTGACTTTTGTACGCCAGGTACACAAAGTGACATCTTCAAAGAAGGCATGACTCCAGCATCAAACAGGATATTTCCAGCAGCATTATGTGGGATATATAAAAATATATATATAAACTAGAGTAATTCGACTGCACACAGTCGACGGGTATGCTTCCGCTCTCCCGCACAAACACTTGAGTATTGACATATTTGACCCTTGACCTTTATCATATCTGGCCCAAAATCTAATCAGTTAATTGCCGTCTAACTTTCCCTTTGTACCAAGTTTGATGAAATTCTGTCCAATATTTCTGAGTTAGGGCATAAACAGTAAAAATTTCAGAGTTTGACCTTGACCTTTGACCTTTATCACATCTGGCCCAAAATCTAATCACTTAATTTCCCTGTCTTACTTTACCGTTTCACCAAGTTTGATGAAATTCTACAATTTGCTTCTTGAGTTATCGCGTAAACGAAAATCCGGACGGACGAACGGACGGACGGACAACCCGGAAACATAATGCCTCCGGCACCCTTGGTGCAGAGGCATAATAAAAATAAATATATATATATATATATATAATAATAAGATAAATAAATATATATGTAAAAAAATATATATATATACACACAGTGGGGAGAACAAGTATTTGATACACTGCTGATTTTGCAGGTTTTCCCACTTACAAAGCACGTAGAGGTCTGTAATTTTTATCATAGGTACACTTCAACTGTGAAAGATGGAATCTAAAACAAAAATCCTGAAAATCACATTGTATGATTTTTAAATAATTAATTTGCATTTTATTGCATGAAATAAGTATTTGATACATCAGAAAAACAGAACTTAATATTTGGTACAGAAACTTTGTTTGCAATTACAGAGATCAGACGTTTCCTATAGTTCTTAACCAGGTTTGCACAGACTGCAGCAGGATTTTGGCCCACTCCTCCATACAGATCTTCTCCAGATCCTTCAGGTTTCGGGGCTGTCGCTGGGCAACACAGACTTTCAGCTCCCTCCAAAGATTCTATTGGGTTCAGGTCTGGAGACTGGCTAGGCCACTCCAGGACCTTGAGATGCTTCTTACGGAGCCACTCCTTAGTTGCCCTGGCTGTGTGTTTCGGGTCGTTGTCATGCTGGAAGACCCAGCCACGCCCATCTTCAATGCTCCTTGTTGAGGAAGGAGGTTGTTGGCCAAGAACTCGGATACATGGCCCATCCATCCTCCCCTCAATACGGTGCAGTGCCCTGTCCCCTTTGCAGAAAAGCATCCCCAAAGAATGATGTTTCCACCTCCATGCTTCACAGTTGGGATGGTGTTCTTGGGTTGTACTCATCCTTCTTCTTCCTCCAAACACGGCGAGTGAGTCTAAACCAAAAAGCTCTATTTTGTCTCATCAGACCACATGACCTTCTCCCATTCCACCTCTGGATCATCCAGATGGTCATTGGCAAACTTCAGACGGGCCTGGACATGCGCTGGCTTGAGCAGAGGACCTTGCGTGCGCTGCAGGATTTTAATCCATGACGGCGTAGTGTTACTGATGGTTTTCTTTGATACTGTGGTCCCAGCTCGCTGCAGGTCATTGACAAGATCCTGCGTGTAGTTCTGGGCTGATCCCTACCTTTCTCATGATCATTGAGGCTCCACGAGGTGAGATCTTGCATGGAGCCCCAGACCGAGGGAGATTGACTGTAATCTCGAACTTCTTCCATTTTCTAATAATTGCGCCAACAGTTGTTGCCTTCTCACCAAGCTGCTTGCCTATTGTCCTGTAGCCCATCCCAACCTTGTGCAAGTCTACAATTTTGGCCCTGATGTCCTTAGACAGCTCTCTGGTCTTGCCCATTGTGGAGAGGTTGGAGTCTGATTGATTGAGTGTGGACAGCTGTCTTTTATGCAGATAACGAGTTCAAACAGGTGCAGTAATACAGGTAATGAGTGGAGAATGGGAGGGCTTCTTAAAGACAAAACTAACAGGTCTGTGAGAGCCGGAATTCTTACTGGTTGGTAGGTGATCAAATACTTATTTCATGCAATAAAATGCAAATTAATTATTTAAAATCAAACAATGTGATTTTCAGGATTTTGTTTTAGATTCCGTCTTTCACAGTTGAAGTGTACCTATGATAAAATTACAGACCTCTACGTGCTTTGTAAGTGGAAACCTGCAAAATCGGCAGTGTATCAAATACTTGTTCTCCCCATGTATATACATATATATATATATATATATAATATATATATTATATATATATATATATAATATATATATATATATATATATATATACGTATATACATCAAAAATAAATATGCCAGTAGGGGGGCTGCAAGCTGGTTAGAGATTGATGTCAAATGCAGATTTTTATATTTAATAATACTTTATACACACAAAACTTGTGCAGAGTTTTGAATTTGAATTTGCCTCACTTTGCTAATTCAAAAGCTCTTAGGTGGCTATGCGCATTACCTGCATGTGCTCATGAAGTTTCTCTGTACTTTCAACCATGGCATCACAGAACAAACACACGGCACACTCTGGAAATCCCTGCCAGTCAGACCAATCGCTGCAAAGATTAGAAGGAAGAAGGAAAAGCAAGTCATTTCCCCATTTCACAGATGAAGCAATTGACCTTCCACTGTTGCTACGACGACAATGGACACTCACATTACAACTGGAGTTATGCAATGACTTAAGCACAGTGAACATGCGAGGCACACTTTGCAAACAAGCACAATGTATCTCATGTTTTTACAAGGCACTGCATGCACAAAGGCAAAAAGAAAAATCATTCAAAGGAAAGCCATTTTATATTTCATGCCAGTTGTGTTATGTTTAAATTAAATCGACGACCTGGTTCTCGCTTGATCCACAATTGAAGGACAGCATTCTCAACTTTTGACAATTCCGCTTTGAATTATTTATGTTTTTCAGATCGAAGATATAGGACACCGATTTATTTAAACATGGTTATTCGGGTCTTGCATGCAGAAACAGAAATGGCATCCATTCAGTCATTGGCATTACCCATCAAGTGGCTGTCGTACAGGGCATTCTGCTTTATCACTGCAGACTGGTTCGTGGTTTTTCGATCTTCTGCTACCTCTCATCCGGTTTTGCACCCCATGCCCTTTTCAGCTGTATATCCCTCCCCAACTTGACCAAGGTAAAT
>CM068961.1:15584097-15597924 GCA_035128595.1 Eptatretus atami | reverse complement strand
TCGTGTGCCGGGCTGTGAATCTTTGAGTTAGCCGTTATTCTTTTCTGTCTTTTTATTTTAAAACGAACATCTCCTCCCATCTTTCTCCACAACACGCCAACATCTCCTCACCATCTTCTTCACAACCGCCATCTTCTCCTCGCCAACATTCTCCTCACCCATCTTCTCCACAACCGCTCATCTTCTCCACAACCGCCATCTTCTCCACAGACATCTTAACGACGCCAGCATCTCCACAACACCGCCATCTTCTCACCAACAAACAGCATCTCATCACGACACAATCCAGCCATATCCTCGTTGGGGCGCAAAGCGATTTCAACAACCACTCCGCGTTAAGCGGTGATTTCAACCACGTCCGCATGCAAGGCATGACTTGCAAAATGGATCAGAAAGCCTTACCCTCTGAAGAAAGCTGGCCAATCGGAAGTGAAAGGGCGGGGCCGAGCCTCGGGTGAAGGTGTGAAGGAGCAAGTGCCCCCTGGACTCCATAAAAGGCCGCGTCGGGATGCCAGTGAGAGAGTCAGTGAGGGAGTTCGAGAGAAGTTCAGTGTTCGGAGTGGAGGAGGAGTTCGGGTTGGAGTGCGAGTTGAGTTGGGTCCGGTGGTATGTCGTCGGAAATCGCAGTGAGAGCAGCGCACGTCAGGGTCCAACGCATCGCCGGCCAGGCCTAACCGACCAGGCAGCGGTGAAGGCCGGACGAACAGAGGGGGAAACGAGCAAGCCGCCTCGTCAAGCTGCTCAAGCCGCTCAAGCGACGGACCGAGACGCCGAGGTTCGCCGACCCAAAGGCCGCCAAGCCGTCGCCCGGGGGGTCAGGTAACCAGCCCGTCTCTCCGGGCCTGTTCCGGTCATCCCGGCCCTGAGTGCTTAAAAGCTCACGAGCCCGCTTCTTTTCTTCTTGGGTTTTGTATGAAAGTCTGTGGTGCCTTGTCTGTGCAAGTAGAATTGTTGTAAGTGCGTGCTGTAAATATCATAGGAATCGGCTGTAGGCTTTTGCTTGTGTCTTTTTTCCCCACCCCCCACACCCCCTCCCATTCATTGCATATGTGCATTTAAAATAAATGTCCCCCATTGTTTGAACGTGAAACCTGCTCGCTTGTGTCATTTCATTCCATTGACTGATATGGTGCGTACGGAAATTAGCGGCTGGTTATAAAGCCGATAAAGTAAATTTGTCCGACGAACTTGGCGATTCAAAACCGCTCGGCATACGCACACGGAACGAGCCTGCTTAAGCGGCTCGTCTCCGTACAAGTTCTCGTCGATCGAGGTACAAACTCTCGGTAGTTTCTGTCCGCGCGAATAATTAGGTAGATCGATAATTCGGCGATTAGATCCTGTAGCGCGTGGACAGAGCACTGACAAGTTTGTGGTGTGTTAAAAACACCTGAAGCTGGGTTTCGGCGTTGATCCGGAAGCTACGACTGGATTGCCACGTCCGGTGGGCGCGCGCGGCCACAATTGGGCTGAGGCGGTTGTCCGCATGCCGGCACGGCGGAAATCTACAACAATATATATACGTATACATACATACATATACATGATGAGGTGAAGCAACATCACTCAGAGCTCAGCAGTGATTTCATTTCAAGCTACACAATTCAAGGTGGCAGGAAACGCGTACAAGGTAGTTAATGATGTAGAACTTGTCGTAGTCCTTGTTTCTCGGGTTGATGCGTCGGTGCTGCTTTTTACGCATATGGCTGTTCAGTGTACTTTTATCCTTGAACATTTTCTCACAGTAAAGGCACTGGAAGCTGCCAGGAAACACACCAAGTGGATCCTTAGTATATAGTACGCTGTGGGTGCAGGCTGCAGACATAATACCGAACTGATGGACAGTGTTCTGACACTTTGACAGTTATGCTTCGAGACAAAATAAAGGGTGATTGATCTGATCGCAGTTCCTCTCGATAACGATACAATTACATGGCATTGGCAACTGAACAGTGAACTAATAAATGCAAATGTGACGACAACAACGATGACGACAACGAAGTTTCACTTGTCGAGCTTGCTCTGCAGGAGATCCAGGAGCTGGGTGCACGAGACGATGTTGTCCGGTAGGCCCACGCTGAATGCGTGCTCCTGTGCCATGTGGTTCAGCAGCAACGCTCTGTGGAAAGGGGTGGTTCCGTTTTTTAAAAAACTGTCAGGGCAGAACCATGTTGTCCACTTTTCCCCACAGGAGAGGAGTCTCAGAAAGACAAACTAAAAGTTCCTAAATGGTATTGCAAATTACGTTGCATCCATCTGATTAAAAGGATTTAGTGTGAAACAAGCATTTTGAATTTCAACACAAATTGGGGTACAAGAGTCTATAAATGACTTCAGTTTATGGTCGTTGGTGCGTAGACTAGTCTTGCTTGTCTTTACCAAAGCAAAGTCAAACCCCCTCCTGTTGCAAATGTTGGTTTATTTTGCATTGCTCGGCATCGTTGCATTGATTGCCGTCCTGAAATGTCCATGTATTTGTTTATGTCCCGTGTTTACCTTGATCGGGTTTCTCCAGTGTTGGCCGCATGCTGGACTAGTTTTTGTCTATATCTATCTGTTATCCCTCCTCATCTATCATTTCAAGACTTATTTTACCATTTGGACGTCATTTGTGTGAAATCTCTGTACCCTACACCCCCTACTTCTTCACATATTCTGTTGTGTTAATCGTCCGTGTTCCATGTGGTGTAGAATCCTCCTCTCTAGGTTCATGTCCATGCTCTCCTACTCACCTTCCTCAAATTCCTCTCTTACCCCCAACAAGTAACAACAAACCTTTTATGACGGTGTTCCACTTTTTTCAGAGAATTAGTCGAATGATACCATTCCTCCATACGGATCTGTCCATCACGTAATTTTTGTGGAAACCCAAACGTTCCGCGTCTTTCTTGACATTTTCAATCCGTCATTTTAGGACGTCCTCGGTTTTTGCTTTCTTTACAGCTTCATCTTCTGACATCTTCGATAAGACTGGCAGAGATTTTCATTGCACATGAAAATACCAATGAAGTCTTCTCTTCCTAAGTTCTTCTTCACCAGCATTGATTTTTAATCTCTTCTTGATTTCTGAGCTCAGCATTCTTTCTTTCTGAGAATCCATCGAATCATTCTCATAACTTCTTTCCATTCTTTATCCGTCTTCGATCTGCATTGCCCACGTTTCTCTCGCACACATCAATACCAGTCTGATACAGGATTTATAAACTTGACTTTTACAGTTAATGAAATGTTTTTGTGCTTCATTATACCACCTGAGGTGTCTCCACTTAATCCAGGATGACTTTTTTTTAAATCATTGATCCAACAGCTAATTCCGCTTCTCCTGATGCCTCTATCATGTCCCCCACATCCCTATTATCCTCAGCTCTGTTACTTTTTTTTTCTCCTCCTCCCTGCTCTCTCAGTTATTCATTGCCTGTTATGTTCTGTACTATCAGGGGTACCAAACATTGCCCGGTGATGTTCTAATCCCGTTTGCATTTTGAAGAAATCAAATTTTGTCTTTTTTTTTCTATTTTTTGTGGAGGCCTAAAACACTTTCCTGCACCCACTAATGAATGGGGTTGGCGAATATTTATTATTACCTTTTACATATCGACAAAGGTTTAGGCACGATAGGGCGATTAAACTTCCCGCCAAACGGTTTTGCCCGTGACGAACGAAAGAACTGAGCAGCTCCATTTTCGATGTTTTCTCTTGGTGCCAGGGGATGTCAAACACCCCATTCTGCTTCCACGTCACAGCCACATCAGTAGCATCATCATCGAGCATCATCGTGTTGAGAATGGTCACTCTGGTCGTGGCATGATATTGAACGGAATTCGTCCCGATGGATTTTGGATAGTTGGAGCCAGAGCCACTGTGACAATGCATGTGTTAAGATGTGTGACATACCGGACACATCGAGGTGCTCAATGTGGACAAAAGATGTCTGACCTGCCACAAGACAGATTGTATCCAGCGCCACCTTTCACATGCAGTGCCGTTGACTACTTTGGCCCATTTATCATCAAAGAAGGACGAAAGGACCTCAAACGATGGGGAGTAATCTTCACTTGCATGGCATCACATGCCATTCATATTGAGACCTCCAACTCTATGAGAATAGACTCCTTTATCAACGCTTATCGTAGATTCATCTGCAGGAGGGGTCTCATCAGAGAGCTTTGATCGGACAGGGGCACCAATTTATTTGGAGGCAAGAGCGCATTGAATGCCGCCCTGGCTGAAATGGACAATTCAAAAATTTTGCAAGAGCTACTCAAGAACAGTTGTGACTGGGTTGTTTTCATCATGAATGTTCCCCATGCCAGTCACGTGGGAGAGGATGATTCGTTCGACGAGAAACGCTCTATGGGTTCTCCTACAGCAGCACGGACAGCAGCTGGATGATGATCTGTTGAAAGCTCTCATGACGGAGACAGAGGCCATTGTGAATAGCCAGCCTCTCACTTACATTGACATGAGGTCCCCAGATTCTCCTAAACCAATTACACAGAGTCGGCTGCTGATGCTGAAATCCAA
The DNA here is from genome assembly GCA_035128595.1 of Eptatretus atami. NCBI lineage: Eukaryota > Metazoa > Chordata > Myxini > Myxiniformes > Myxinidae > Eptatretus > Eptatretus atami. The sequence goes on along the minus strand of CM068961.1, from coordinate 15,593,400 downwards.
GGTGGTTCTTCCTCCACCAGGCATGTTTGTTTGCCAAAACCTGTATTGTCGTCGCAGATGGGGCAGTGTGTAGTACCTGGCCAACTACTTTTGGTCACGGTGGGAGTCTGAGTTTCTACCTACCCTGCAAGAATAATCTGAAAACCCACTCCGTGGGAGTACCTCCTGTGCAGATGCCCTTCGCTGGGTAGCTTACCGGATGACGGGATTGGAGCAAAGCCTTCGGGACCCCCACTATTTGATGATAGGAGGAAAACCACAGGGTAACCTTCCCAGGTCAGATTGCGGTAGTGTGTGTCAGGGTGGTTCTGAGGTGTCGTCCACCAGACGGCAGCCTCCTTGGGTTAACCTGAGGCGGTCCCTTCGGTTGAGTGCCTGGAATGCCCCATCCCTAAGAGAGGATGATCACCTGTCTCTGTTATTAACTGAGCTGAAACGTTTGAACATTAGTATTGCAGCACTCTCTGAGGTTCAGAGACCGGATAGTGGTGAGATCGTGGCGGGTGGTTACGTTGGTCTGGTCGCTCTGATGGTTACCAAGCCCAAGGAGTTGCTGTAGCTGTGTCCAACAAGCTGACTCCAATGATAATTGAGGTAACACCGGTCAACGAGCGTATTACGAGACCAAGGATTCGTCACTCCTTGGGTGTCATTTACCTGGTCTCTGTTTAGGCTCCGACTGAGGTGAGTGATCTCACCATGAAGGACGCATTCTATGCCACGCTCGAGTCTGTGGTTGATCAGTGCCCCAGGCGAGATACACTTCTAGTCTTGGGGGATTTCAATGCATCAACGGGAACTGATAGGGCTGGTTATGAGACATGTGTTGGTCCCCATGGGTCTGGAACTGTGAACCAGAATAGCACCAAGTTCCTTGATTTTGCAAAAAGTCATGGACTTAGGGTGGCCGGTTCATGGTTTCAACACCCACAGGCTTATCGCTGGACTTGGTATTCCAAAGCTGGTGGTGTGACAAGGAAGATTGACCATGTGTTCGTTGATGGTTGCTGGAGTATGATCCAGAACTGCAGGGTTTACCGGAGTGCTCAGTTCCTCAATACTGACCACAACCTTGTTGTAACAACTCTGAAGTTGCAGCTCAAATCCGGGAGAACGGTACCATCCCAGCCGAGGCTGGATGTTGGCAAGCTCAAGAATGAGACGGCAGCTGAGGAGTTTGCGAACAGGCTGAGTGGGGATTTGGGGGGTCTGGGTGCTTTTGTCAATCCTGAAGAGTTGTGGAGTGCCTTCAAGACCACCATCCTTGATGTTGCCGGTGAATGTCTTGGAACTCACCGAAGGGTGAAGAAGAATTTTGTCTCTCAAGGGACTCTGGATACCATTGACCAGAGTAACAGGCCAGGCTTAATGGCAAAACTGAGCTGTTCAGGGAGTTGAGGCATAAAACTGAACGTACGCTGAGGATGGATAAGGAGGCCTCTGTGCGAGGAATCTGTGAGGGGGTAGAGCATCACCTGTGGTCAAGTGATTCTCGTCTTGCCTACAGGGGAATTAGCGCATTGCGTTCTTCCAAGCACGTCCCTCAGTGTACTACAGTTAGAGCGGAGGGTGGTGGGCTCTTGACAGAGGAGTCCGAAGTACTTTGAATGGCTGTACCAGCCTGATCCACCAGCTGTTGAGATGGATGTCAAGGGTGTTACTATCCCTATTGCTGACCCTCCAATCAACTGTGATCCACCTTCGTTTGTGGAAACAGGATGCGTTGAACCGGTTGAAATGGGGTCAAGCTCTTCGGACCTCTGGCATCAATGCTGAACTTCTCAAGGCTGGTGGAAATGTTGTACTCATGTCATTGCATGCAGTTCTGTGCTCTGCCTGGAACACAGGCATCATCCCAACTGACTGGAAGAGGGGCCTTGTCGCCCCTTTCTGGAAAGGGAAGGGTGATCGCCAAGACTGCAACAACGACTGAGGGGTGACGCTGCTTTCAGTGCCGGGCAAGGTCTTTACTCGGATAATTCTTGATCGGATAATTATGCTTGAGCACCAGCACCCAGAGCAGTCAGGCTTTACACCAAAGAGGTCAACGATTGACCGTATCCTTGCCCTTCGGGTCATCACCGAACGCAGACGAGACTTTTAGCAGGGGCTGCCGGCAGCCTTTGTTTATCTCTGTAAAGCATTCGATTCAGTGAATCGGGATGCCCTCTGGAGGATTCTTGGTCTTCATGAGGTGCCACCAAAACTGATCAATCTGATGTCTTAACTATACTCTGGTACTGAGAGTGCTGTGAGATGTGGTGGTACCATCTCTGACTTATTTCCAATCGTTACTGGAGTTCGTCAGGGGTGTGTACTGGCCACCACACTTTTCAGCGCTTGTATGGACTCAATTCTGGGGAGGATATCAGAGAGATCAAGCTGCGGTGCATCGTTTGGGAATGTCAAGAACTCCGACCTGATTTCGCAGATGATGCAGTCATCTTTGTGGAGACTCTGGATATCCTTTTTGGGCCCTCGAGGTGCTGATGAGGAGTTGGAGCCGCTGGGATTACGGGTTTCCTCAGTTAAAACTAAGATCAGGCTTTCAATCACATCTTGGATGCTGCTATCTTGTCTGTACCTGTTTGTGGGGAGGATGTTGAGATCACGGAGAGATTCACTTACCTTGGCAGTGATATTCATGTCTCTTGCTGGCTGTGAGCCAGAGGTCGACAGACGTCTGGGTCGGGCCTGGGAGTCATGGATTCACTAGATCATGGCAGTGTGGTGTTGCCGGTCCTGTGGGGGAGGACGAAAGTCCGAGTCTTCAGGTCCTTGGTGCTTCCAGTCTTGCTCTACGGATGTGAGACTTGGACTTTAACCAGGATCTGAGATGGAGACTTAATTCCTTTGGTACCAGGTCTCCTCGGAGAATTGTTTTGGCTATCGCTGGTTGGACTCTGTGTCCAACAAGCAGTTGCTGAGAGAGACTCAAATGAGATTTGTTACCTGCATCGTCCATGAACATCAGCTGTGGCTGTATGGACATGTGGCTCGTTTTCCCGATGCTGATCCTGCTCACAAGATTCTCTCAGCGAGGGAGGCTCGTGAATGGAGGAGGCCAACTGGCCAACCACGTTCCTCGTGGTTGCAGCAGGTTGATCAGCATCTCATGGAGATGGAGATGGAGATGGCCAGATGGAGGCCCTTGGAGTGCAGGCAGAAAGTGGATGCAGCGACGCGCTGCTCCTGCGCATGCTCCCATACCTGACCTGACCTGACCTGACCTGCAAGTACGAAAAAAGTGGACAAAGCTCCAGAGAAGCCTCATTAAAGAAGATATTGTCATGATGGTGGATGACTCACTACCAATATGCCAATGGCCACTGGCTCTTATAATCGAGGTTTACCCTGGACAAAATGGACATACCCAGAAGGTCAAGATGCAAGTTGGAAACGCCATATTTGAAAGACCCATCCACAAAATTGTGTTGTTTCATCAGGAATCCCCTGATGAGGAGCCAAACCACTAATAGACTTTTGAACAATGTAGATGCATGTTGGATTAATTTTCTTGCTTCATGAATTCAGCGTTTCTCTGTATGCTTGTTTTCATTTGATGATAACTTTGAATACCCTAGTCGTGGTTAATTTAATTTACTGTGTCATTCTAACTGGTACATTTGGCTTCATTGATTGTTTAAAGATAATTTGAAATGTCAAATTATGGGAGCCATGTTGCTGTTGTTTATTCAACTTGTATTATGACTTCCTGTGGCGTTTGGTCGCCGTATTCGCATTCTTGCGCTTTCGCTTTCTTCCCGCCATACTCTTTTGCCCGCGACGAATGAAAGAACTTATCAGCTCCATTTTTGATGTTTTCTTTTTAATACCCAACTTCACTGTGCACTCATGTGCTTCACTTTGTGATGAGGATGCAATTGGGAATATTCTATCTTTTTCGTCTGCTTATCCAATCGTCACCCCTTCCCATTCCATTCCTATCCCTCTGACTCACTCTCCATGCCTTTATGGTCCTTCTGCTCTTCCTTGTCAGCACCAAAACCCAAATCTTGTGTCTCATTTGAAAAACAGAGTAATTGTCTTACAGGCATTTAATCGTGTACTTGTCCGCTCTGCTTGTGATGCTTTTGATCGTGTGCTGGAATTTGGACTGCAAAAGTGCAAAACAGGTGGTTATGAATATTTGCATCCGGGAGAAACCACTTCTGTACCCACCTTTTCTGTTACCCCTCCCGACAACTCGCCAGAACCTCCCAGCACCTCGTCTGTTCTCCCATGTTGCTTCCTCCTGCTTTCATGCCCGTCCCACCTTCCATTTCCATCCATCTCCCCCACGCCTCTTCCCCCTCCTGAAGGCTCCAATCCCCCCTCTCCCCCCTTCCAGCACTATGGGTCTTTAATGTCAGAAGGTATCAAACAAACTTTGCAGATCTCTACATCCAGGCCACCTCTGCATCTCCTGATATTATCTGTTTGAGAAAAACGTTTTTCACACAGGATGTTCTCGACTCATCTGTTTCACTCTGCCATCTGGTCCGAAATCTGCCATCGCCTTCAGACTGGTTTCATCTCATCGGCTCCTGACGCCACAGTTTCTGGAATTCCTTCATCAGTTCCTGGAATGTTCTTTTCACAGCAAAATGTGGGTTTGTAAAGACAGCTGATTGAGCCTTTTCTCACAAGTTTGATTGTGGATTCGCACAAACAACTGACGTCGCATGTTAAATGACCTCTCCGATGCCCTGAATAGTCAGTTCTCTTTTCCTCTTTGCAGATGACTTCACTTTATGCTGTACTGTACCAAGGACAGCACAGCGTGAAGGCTCAACATCCCCTAAAGTTTTACATCTTAACGGCATGACGGCGGCAGCAGCTACTTACCTCTTTGCTGATCTGGAAAGGATCTGACAAATGGAACATATCATTCAATCTGGGCAAGTGTCATACTCGTGGCCCATGTTTCCAGAAAGTCTTACAAACCAACCTATAAATTATCATCAACCACTGAAACAGCTTCGGTCTGTTGAGCTTCTAGGAATCAGGCATGACCTCTTGTGAGCAGACCAAGTATTTCAGCTGGCATCCAAAGCCAACCGCAAACTGGGCATCCTCTATCATGCCACATGCTGAAATCTTATGACCCACAAGGCCTTGTTCAAACGGCTCTTTCCTATGGGCTCATGCCCCTGCTGCTTCTCACCTCTCTCCCGGAAGCTGTGAAATTCAAAGCTTTCATCATTGGCATCTCTCGCAAATAAGCTGATGCACAAGGCCTGCTGCTCTCCAATCACAAACAGGGTTGATGTCCTCTCTGGGCTCCACTGCCTCTCCTCTTTCATCCCTCCCCAGTTTCTCGAGAAGGTACATGTTCTTATAGTAGACTCCAATATGTCCCTCTTTGCTCAACTCACAAAATCCAGGCTGACTTTCCACCTCAACCTCTTTGGTCCTCTTTTCTCCTTCTTTTGGAACGGTATTCCTGAGGTGGTATAATCCCAGTCTTCCCTCCAAGGCTTCAACAAGGTGGCAGTACACCAACATCTCATCTCATTCACCATGTTTACCTGTGAAATTTCTACCCCCATTAAGCCTCCCTTAACAAGCTACTAAGTGCCTCCCCTCTTCTTTCCTTCATCATTCATTCATTCATTCATTCCTTTGCTTGTTTTGTCCACATGTTGTACCCATATCTGTGCATTGCTTTTCTTCCCTCCATCATGTTATTCTTGCTCTTCCATGAGCCTCGACTTTGTATTCACAAAAACAGAAAAGAGTGAGAACATTTAAACGAAGAATGACATTTAAAGGGAAGATTAACAAAAGCAAATGTGGCAAATGATCTGGGAGAAACGTCTTCAACGCTGTACCCTATTAATCATTCACAAATCTCTGAATCATTAAAAAAAGCAATTGTCCAAGAGAGCTGGAGATATTTCATTGCACAATTATGATGGGTTCAGGCTTACGCTCAATGTACAAGGTAAAGGGAAGCACCTGTTTCCAGTGAAATGTTCTGTGCAGAAGAAGCATTCCCGGGAAAAGGTGATGTCCTGTCGCTCCCACTGTTGTTGCTGCAGCACTTCTTCCTGCAGGTGCATTACAATAATCTCAAATGGCAGCGATCTGCATTTGCACAACCCCAGCTCGATAATTAATGTTAAAGAAAACATTGCAAAGATGAGAACGCCACTCGGTAGAGCGCATACCTCCGCCAGGCTGAACAGTTTACGTTTTGCTCCCACTGATAGGCCGCATCTGGATTCGGACCTGAACTAAAATTTCATCGGCTTGTTCTTGGCACCTACCCAACTCATCCACCAAGTGTTGTCGTAACTCGTCCAAAGCTTTTTAATATCTGCATATATAGGTATATAGTATTTTTTTGCCTCATTTCTCAATGATGAAGAATAACTTATCAGATTAAAAAAAAATTACTCCTATCTGGAGTTGCAAAACGTCAAAAAACCAAAATCGAATCAATTGGTCCGTGTCCCACACCACCGTCACCCGTCGTCCAAATCCATCCATACCTTTTTGAGATATCCTGCTCACAGACAAACGAACAAGAAGGATGCCGTGCATAACACGATACTTGCAAAATCCAAATCAACAAAAGTTGCCATGGAAACAGCAATTTGGCAAAAATTTGACCGATCAAGTGTTTTACATGATGGAATGTTGCACATCACAAATTTGGTTGATACATTTTTCTAATTGTCACCAAATAAGTGTTTTCCATGTTTTGGATGGCATTGATCTTTATCCATTGATAATTTTGACAGATTTTAAACATATACTACACGTGCATACAAATAAGCTGTGTAAGTTTCAATCGGATAAAAACCCTGAAAAAATATTTAGGTTTGGTAATAGTAAAGCACAAAAATATACTATTTGATTATAACTAGTACGTGCCCGTACGTGCGGCGCTACGTGCAAAAAAAAAAAAAAATCAATAATTTCAAGAGTGCCAGAAACAACAACCACACAGGCCGTTCCTTCGCTCGCGTGCCCGTACGTGCGTGGCCGTACGTCGTGGCCGTACATGCAAACCAAAAAATATATTTCAAACAACCACGCAGAGGACTTGTGGGACACGGTTGTGTGGGACACGGACCAATTGATTCGATTTTTGTTTTGCGTTTTGCAACTCCAGATATGAGTAATTTTTTTTTATCTGATAGTTTTTCATCATTGAGAAATGAGGCAAAAAATACTATATACCTATATATGCATGATTTCAAAAAGCTTTGGACGAGTTACGACAACACTTGGTGGATGAGTTGGGTAGTGCCCGAACAAGCCGATTAAATTTTTTTTCTTCGCTCTCGTAAACGACGACTGGATTGGGCATTGTGTTTATCTATAAATGCGCATAAGAATCGAAAATTATTAGAATACAGTAAGTCATCACTATCCGGAAGTGGTGTGTCCTGTACTGAATGTTCACATGCATTCCACGAATTATCGCTTGCATTGAAGTAACAACTGCTGTGATACTTACACACACAGAGTTAATTAAAATCAAGTTTACCTCCCTGTCTTTGCTTGCCATGACATTCGCTGCCATTGACCATTGCCACTCCGACGCACGGTAACTAAGGCGCCCTTTCCCCATCGCCACGCCTACGCAGCAACGTGTTCCTGTCATTGGTTTGTAAATAAATGCCATAACTTGGGAACCTCTTGTCCATTAATATCAAACCTTGAAAAAGCACATACCTCAGGTCCCCAGCAATATACCTGGCAAGTTTCAATTAGATCGACCAGTGTTGTCGAGACAGCGATCACAGACACACACACACACACCACACACCACACACACACAAACACACACACTGCTGGAATTATAGATAGATAATAGGGGTGAACTTTTCCAAAAGCAACTTTGTATTGAGTGGTTTACCAATGGGGGGGGGGGCTTTTGATTATGACTGGTGAACTTCAATGTTATTGCGAAAAGGCCTCAGACGAGTCGACATGGTCTAGTGTTTAGGACTAAGGGTTCTAATGGAGTCTGTGGTGATTGTTCCTTTTCATGTGCTGGTTATGATGATAGTGTTTAAACCAGAACAAGAGAAATCTCAACTCGCATTCAAAATGCAGTGACGTGTTGTAAATGAAGTCCGGGTGATAATCAATCCTCCGCTGTCTCTCCAGCCATTAGTGAAGAAGAAAGGTTTCTTGGTGTCGAGCCGCCACAACTTTAAACGGCATAACAAAAATAGCAGGCAGAGGAGGACACTCGTTCGTTCTGATCGTGCTTGTTCACCAAACAAACAAAATCCCCTTTGCTAAGATGTCTTGATGTCGAAACAAAAGTCAATATTAAACATTGGCATGCTGAATGACTCGTGAATGAGAAAAAGCTTGGAAGGAAAAGTGTGCGGGCTTCCGGGCTTCGAACGTGTCGTGATGACGAGTTCTCTTAAAAGTCATCTTGCAGTGTCCTCTCCGTCTATTGGCTCTTTGGTAAACCTCCACTGATTGTCTGCTGGTGTTGACACGTTTGCTTCATGACAAATACCGTATTAGCAAAAATGCAAAGAAAAATTTAATGCATCACTACAGAGTCCACAGGGTCTACGAGTCCGAAGGGGTCTTCTGCGTCTTCGGGGTCTAAAGGTTATTGGGGGTCTTAGGAATCTAAAAGGATATTGGGGGTCCGAAAGGGTCTTGGGGTTATAAACGGTCTTAGGGGTCTGAAGGGTCTACATGTCTAAAAGGTATTTTTCAATAGTCCGTAATTAATAGAGTAAATCAATAGATGTAGTCAAGGTCCAATAATAAGTAATTAATAGACATACTAATGCTCCAACTCACATTCAAACAGTATGTCTTCTCTCCTTTTTTGTGTGCAGCCGGTGGCTGCTGGTTGCATCAACGGTTGAGGGCACGGCGATGCCACTGATGTAATGCCCCTATTATCAGGACATTGGAACTCATTTCGCTGACCGGAAGAATGACAGGCTGAGTCAACCCCACCAGGTGTTAATTCAATGGTAAACAGGGGCTCAAACTCAGAACCCCAAGATTCCAAGCTGGCCAACGCCAGGCTGAAATAGCATGTAATTAATAGACATACTCAAAGGGGTCGACCGAGACTTCACCTCAATGGGGGTTCACCGTCCACCCGTGTTTTTCACTTTTATATACTGTATATACATAGATATCAAGTGAATCTGTTGAAAATTGACGATTTATGTGACCGTGACCTTTGAGCTTTTGTCCTATTCAAGTCAGGTATGGGAGCATGCGCCAGAGCAGCGCGTCGCTGCGTCCACTTTCCGCTGGAACTCCAGGGGCCTCCGTCTGGCCATCCCCCAGGCAAATGCC
>CM068961.1:15560316-15582632 GCA_035128595.1 Eptatretus atami | reverse complement strand
TCTCGCCCATCCCCATTTCCTTGAGAGGCTGATCAACTGCTGCAACCCACGAGGCACGTGGTCGGCCCATTGGCCTCCCCATCACGAGACTCCTTGCTGAGAGAATCTGGTGAGTACGATCAGCGTCAGGAAAACGAGCACCTGTCCATACAGCCACAGCTGGACGCTCAGGACTATGCAGGTAATAAATCTCATTTGAGTCTCTCTCAGGAACCGCTTCGTTGGACACAAATCTGACCAGCGATAGCCAAGGATTCTCTTGAAGAGACCTGGTACCAAAGGAATGAAGTCTCCATCTCAGATCCTTTGTCGAGTCGCAAGCTCACATCCATAGAGAAAGACTGGAAGCACCAAAGACCTGAGGACTCGGACTTTCATCCTCCCGCACAGGTACCGCGCGCCGCACCAGTCCACATGTGTTTCAGTCGGTCTGTGGAATCCTTACTCAAGGCAGGAACATATCCTGCCAGGTAGTACCGTAATCCATTCAGACCCCCAGGATCGAGACAGGACTATGACTATCCGCGTCTGACTCGACAGCCAGCAGAGAATGAATATCACTGATCAAGGTAAGTGAATCTCAACTCAACATCCTCAGCCACAACATGGCACAGACAGGAGCGACACACTCCAGATGTCACTTGAGAAGCTGGATCTTAGTTTTGACGCAAGACAAACCGTAATCTCAGCGGTCCGACTCCTCATTCAGCACCTCGAGGGCCCCCAAAAGGATATCTAAGTCTCCGAAAGAATGACTGCATCATCTGCAAAATCAAGTCAGAGATCTTGACATTCCCAAACGATGCAGCCGCAGTTGATTCTTCGACATCCTCCCTGAATCCAGTCCATAACAAGTGCTGAAAAGTGTGAGGGCCAGTACACCCCTGACGAACTCCAGTAACAACTGGAAATAAGTCAGAGATGGTACCACCACATTTCACAGCACTCTCAGTACCAGAGTAGAATTAAGACATCAGATCGATCAGTTTTGGTGGCACCCCCCGAAGACCAGAATCCTCCAGAGGACATCCGATTCACTGAATCAAACGCTTTACAGAGATCACATAAGTTGCAAGCAGCCCCTGCCGAAACTCTCGTCTGCGTTCGATGAGGACCCGAAGAGCAAGGATACGGTCAATCATTGACCTCTTTGGTGTAAAGCCTGACTGCTCTGGACGCTGGTGCTCAAGCAGATGGTGACGAACCCTATCAAGAATTACCGAGACTGCCCGGCAGCCCGAGAGCAGCATCATCCCTCAGTAGTTGTTGCAGTCTTGGCGATCACCCTTCCTTTCCAGAGAGGGGCAACAACGCCCCTCCTCCAGTCAGTTGGGATGATGCCTGTGTTCCAGGCAGAGCACGAATGCATGCAACGACACGAGTGCAGCAATTTCAGCTGCCCTGAGAAATTCAGCATGGATGCAACAGATCCCTGGAGCTTTACCCCATTTCAAACGGTTCACCGCAGCCTGTGTTTCCACAAGCGAAGGTGGACCACAGTTGATTGGAGGGTCAGCAACAGTTATTGTAACACCCTTAGCTGCGTGGTAACAACTCCTTGGGCATGGTAACTATCAGAGCGACCAGACCAATAGTAGGTGTAACCACCCACCATGATCTCGCTGCAATCCGGTCTCTGAACCTCAGGGTGTGCTGCATTACCGATGTCCAAACGCTTGAGCTCAGATGATAACAGAGACAGGTGATCATTCTCTCTTCGGGATAGGAAATTCCAGGCACCCCCCGAAGGGACGCCTCAGGTTAACCCAAGGAGACTGCCGTCTGGTGGACGACACCTCAGCACCATCCGACACACTCTCCGCAATCTGACCCAGGAATGTTACCCCGTGGTTTCCCTCCTATCATCAAAGATGGGGTCCTGAAGGCTTTGCCCCAATCCCATCATCCGGTGAGCTGCCCTGCGAAGGGAAGTTGCACAGGAGGTACTCCACGGAGTGGGTTTTCAGATTTCTTTGCGTATTTGTGTTTTGCGGATGAAGGTTTTACGGTGGCCGGAGTGCAAATCCTGCCCCAACCTCCTAATAAGAAGTAACCCAACTGCAGGAGGACATCCGCAGACACAGTTGGGCACTCGATATGGATGGCCGTTGGATCACAAGGAGTTCCTCCGCCTTTGACGAGTTTTTTTTTAATCCTGCTGGGTGTCCATATCCAAACACCCTCCTCACCAAAAAAACTGGTGGGGGAGACGGTTTAGTCACCGACAACCCGACCATGGAACAGCTGTTTAGTACAGGTTTACATGATACCTGTAGCAAGTCACAGATCTAATCTGGCCTGACCTGACATTGTCCCATTGACTTCAAACAATAGGCTTCCAGATTGTCAATACCTCTCCCAGGTATTGGTTTCGTGAAGATCGGAGTAAAAATGTGACCTGTAGGTGAATGATACATACAGACAGACAGAAACAAACAGACCAGACCAAGCAATATACTGTACTTACGACTTCGCAAGTAACAAACAGGGGTGAAAAGGTAACATCCATCCACCCTCGGTGGTGGAGGTAACTTGGCTACAAGACCATTCAAAGGAAAGTTTCTAAATTACAATTAGGGCCAATCAATCAAACTTCTCGAGGTGAAATAATTTCAAATATTAATGAATTTTTTTGCGTGAAATGGCATCCCCCCCCCCCCACATTTGTGGTTACCCTCTGAATGATTGAATAGAGTAGGTGAGTTATCCTCAGCACCATGAACAAATTCCATATCCCTGCACTACTGGGCTCCAGTCGAAAATCAGGCCTGGCCAACCGATTTGTGAAAGACTCGGGCCATAAACTTTTCCCGACTGACCCCTCAAGCGGGAATGATTGGAGCCGTTGTTGTATATACAACCAGTAGTTACCTAGGTATGACATCATCAACACTGTCACCCTGAAACAAATGAGTGTTTAAAAAAAAAAAAATTCAAGAATTCACAATGACTCAGGCGCGGTGGGCGTGTATGGTTGGAACGTTCGTTCTGAGCCTGGTATGTCCTGAATTATCGGTAATGAATTATCGGTATGTCCTGCGATTTTCACGCTTTTGATTTTTAACGCAGATGTGGATTAAAATTCCACCCACACTCATTACAAGGACCCCTTTGCCATCTCCCCCCTGGGGTAATGAAAACTGAATCAAATTGGTTCATCGCGTTCCTTTCAATCACAAGTGCTGCAAAAAAAATAGATTGCTGCACACAGCCTGTGGAGCAGTACAATGAAGGTGCGATCACTGCCACCTGGTCCAATGTGAGTCAAATGATCCGATCGAAGGCATTGCAAAGCATCCTTCTGCTGTCCCCTTTCTACGTGCGCTCGGCAAGCCGTAGGGAGGAGTTACCAGTGTTCATGAAAATGGCTACCATCTTTTCTCACTCCCATGTCCGTGCACTCTCCACTCTAAAAGGTCTGGCATCCTTATCCTTTTGGGGGTTATTTTTGTCCTCCAAGGATGCGGAGCAGAAGTTCGTTGGGGGAATTGTCATGAATACTTATCGTGCTAATGTCCTGCTGCAGCTGATGCCAAAAGGAACAAGAAGCGAATACTTCGATATCGCGCGGCTGGGGGCAGTAAAAGTCTAGGTTAAAAATGATGAAACAATTTTGCAGTTATAAAATTTAAATGTAGACACGGTGAATTAGCATGCATGATGGGAAGAGTTGTGACGTTGGACAAATTTCTATTTATAGCCCTCAGATCAAAGGGACGTACGCGGCCATAAGTGTGACAGAAGACGCGATAGAAGACACAGGACAGAATAGCCAATTATATAACAGCGCGATGTCGCCGCGCTGTAACAAGGTTGGAGATTTGAAGTGGAATAGCGTTCGGGAGTTGGTAATTTCATCGACAGCGCTCGGTAGTCAGTGATGGAGGCGTTGGTGGGTAGCGTTTTGAAAAATTTAACAGGTTGGGTTACGTGTAGGTCGGCATTGAGATTTGCTTTCTTGAAACCTCTGCATTCTTCGCACGCAGGTGGACAGCGAGCAGCCCGGTTGCTTCGTCGAACTGTCTGCTTCACTGCATCTCTGAGTTTCCTCCTTAGTTTGCTAATCACCGGTTTCACTTATAGTCTCAAAAAACATCCCAGGCCACAGCGAAGGTGATGTAATAACGGGTTTATCTCACGTGAACATGTCACAGAATCATTGCGGGTTTTAGTTTTGCTTTTTGTGACTTCACAACGTGTTTGTATCCAATGGCGCCGCTGCATTGAACGCTCATCCAACCGGAAGGAATGACGTCAGAGTCAAACGATAACGCAGAATGAAAAACAGACGTAAAGGTCGAAAGTGAAACAAAGCATGCAAGACAATCGGAGAGCATTCGACAGATACCCAAGCGAGCACAGGCACCGATTAAGGGACGCAGAAGCCGTTTCAATAGACGCGTGCAGCCATCGCCTTACGTTGAATGCAAAAACAGCATTTTCTAGTAAACGAACAAGGTCAATGCAAGGATGTTTTCTGCGAGGGCTGCAGGAATAAGAGTACGAGCAAGAATTCCATTCGGACGCGTGACGTACAAAGCACGGAATGGGAGGAAGCCAAATGGGAAGAGAAAGCAAGTAAGCATCTTGTGTTGCGGCAGCAAGGTGTACTGGGTGGGGGTAATGCATCATTATTTCTCCATTAGGACATCTCTCGCCAAGTAGTGGCAGAAAGCCAGAGTTTTATCTGCTCGGATATTACACACATCTGGCTTATAAAGGCTGAAAGAGGAATCGCTTTCATAACCATTTCCACAACATCTGCAGATATGCTTCACACAAACACGGCCTATACAGTTCTCGTGATCAAGCTGTTCTTGGGAAGGAGGAAGCATGTCACACTCTGGCATTTTCGCAAAGGCACGACTCATAGCCAGAACCACAACGTGTACGCAAACAGCTCCGATGAGGAAGACAATGTTCTCAATGGCCGAAGTGAGAAGATGGTCAAAAACGAGCCAAAAGCACACAATGGTTGAATCCAAGGCGTGTATTATTGGACAAGCGATGGGCGGAAAGCAGAGTCGAAGCTTAATAAACATCACCCAGGAATCGTCGCGTGAATAAATTTGAAGAAAAATGTCCCATAAATCAGGAAATGATTGTGTTGTAAGAGGGTGTGCAAAAAAACAAAATGCTCAAGATATCTGTGACGGGCACCAAATTGGTTCAAACGGCCCGAGATCCGAGAGACTGTCGCTTGGCATCATCATCCACGGACAATTATTTCACAAGATGAGGAAGCGCCCACACACACCCAGGAATAACGGGGGTGGAAAAGGAAGGTGGGGATGGGGGACGACCGAGCAAACGTATTGGTTCAGCTGCAGCCGAGAATTCCGGCATCAAGCGCTAACCGTGCCACACTTGATGTAAGCACAGCACAGGTTGGAACGCAAATCCTCCACGGCCAAGCACATTCAAACACGCTGCTGGACTCGGATTCAGGAGAGGACAATAACGATTGGGCACGTTTTGTTGCAGGCTTTTAATGGATCGCTCACTCACCCGTTTCCCCGAGTTCACGTCAATCAAATTCATCAGCACATGCCGGTGGGCAGAAGCCAGCCAATGGTTCTGGGTTTAGGCTTTAGGAACGGTCACGAAGCAGTTGTACAGTACAATTGAAAGCTTTTATTGATGCATTAAAAGGAAAGTATTTGCACTCCCAACGAGCGTGATGTAATGGAAGCTCAATTCAAATTCAATCATGCGTTGCTCGACACTCTGCGATGTCTCGACGATTCAGTCAATTCTCACTGTCCAGCAGCTGCCGCGTCGGTTAATGAAACGATGCATTTGACAATTTAAGTTTCTTTCCAAATGGCCTCCCACCACAAAAGGAAGGCTTTCGGCCTCCCGACCAACCACCCCTCCCACCCCACTCCCTTTCCCCCCAAAAAAAATTCAACCCAACTAATTGTTTAAACATCGTTATGAAATTGAAGGAATTGTAATGCTTTTGAGGTTAAAATTAGATCGTTTGACATTTTGAAATGTCACGTTGCCACAACTTGTAATAAATGCGGCGTAACACACACGCGCGCACACACACGCACGCACGCACGCACACACACACGTGTGCGTGTAACAGAACAATTGGAAAAGTTGCACTTACCTGTTGCATGCTAAACTGCTATTTTAAATGATACTTTTGTTATTTTTCAACAAATTGTGAAACGTTAAGTATTGGTTTCTTCCTTACAGGTTGCTCTGTCTTGCATTCATGTCTGAGCACATTGTTCATGAAGTTGGGATCCCAGGTTCAAATCCCATATACCGTACTCTGTTGATTTGTCCATCGTTTCCTAATGGCCCACTAGCCTCACAAACGAAAATGTTCAGGTTCAAACCCAGGGTATGGCAAAAAATTTCCTTACTCAAACAAGTCTGCTTACCAAGCAGTCCGTCGGAACCCGATTGTTCGTCCGTTGGGAGGTCGCTTTCCAGGGTCACTGCTCTGCCATTGCGGATAGTATTCCTTCACACCAGATTAGACTGCGTGGGCAGCTGCTCCTACACGCTATACGAGCCCGGGGTTTACTCGTACACACGAGTACACAAATTGACGTGCCCAGGTCGTACACGATTGGCAATCTTTGAATCGAAGGTCAATATTTATGAGAGTAATGTCCTTGCAATTCATCGAGCAGTACACAATAAGCCTGGTGTTGGCTTCGCGGTTAGGCCTAAGTCACATTTGCCACGGCGGCCGTGGAGTCTACAAAATCTACGGCCACTAGCCATTATAGGGCGGCCGCAGTATTTCCACGGTCACACAATGTAGCAGTCACATATGTTTTTATTTTTCGGGGAGCCGCACGGCGTATTTATAAATTGTGGAGACCGAAAACGTGGGGGTGCCGTACGGTCTTTGATTTGATGGTGACCTTAGGAGACGGTGACCTTAGGGCGTTCCTGCGGCGGCCATAGAATTTTCAAGGCAGACGCAAGCTGCCCGCAAGGCGACCGCAGGGGGGCCCTAAGGCGAACGTGCGGCCAGACGGACGGTAACGAGTGGGTTCTTTTTTTTATTTTTTATTTTTTTACCAGTTATTTTGTTTCGGCTTGTCGAATTGCTACGGCGAACGTAGAAATGAAAAAAGTTATAACTCCGCGCTATAATTCCACGGCGACCCCTACGGCCTGTAAAATATAGCCAAACGGCGTAGGGCCACCCTGAGGCCACCGCAGAAACTCTGTGGCCGCCGCACGTTTCTGTCAATTCAGAGGGCGTACGGCCGCCGTATCCTCGCCGTAGAGCAAATGTGACTTAGGCCTTAGGGTGGCTACATCCGGGTTCTTCTAAGGGTCCTGAGTTTGAGCCCCTTTAACCATTGAATTAACACCAGGTGGGGTTGACTCAGCCTGTCATCTTTCCGAGATCAGCAAAATGAGTACCAATGCATTGGTAATAGGGGCATTGCATCAGCGGCAAAGGCGCGCCCTCAGCCAATGATGCTACCCACAGCCTTGTGCTGCATACGAAGGAGGAGGAGGAGGAGCAGTGCTCAAATGTCTCCTCGTATCTTTATTGTTTACTAGAGGGTACTCCCACTTTTGGGTGGAAGTGCCGTTCTTGGCCCACTGGTCCGCCACAATGGAGAAATAATCCAAATAATAAGGTAATAAGGCCTACGATATATCAGAAAAAAGTACTAAACTCTTCTTTTTTTTTTGAAACACATTCAGTATATATATTTTGAAAAAATATTTCGTGAAGAACCAAAGTAAGGACCCCCTAAGTATACCCTGAAGATTTGGTGTCGATCAGCCGAAAGGTCTCATAGTCGATCAGCCGGGCAAACAGACAAACACACATACAGACACCGCTCTGTTTTATACATTAGACATTTGATGTTACATTTGTACAAGGTCCTCAATGAGCCCTCGTTCGGTGATTCCCCCCCTCACACACACACACACACACACACACACACACACACACACACGCACACACACGGCACTCGATTGTCCTGACCTTCATGAGACATTTCAATTTTGGAATTGAAAAAAAAAAAAAAAGATCACCAGTGCCTCGTGTCCAAAGCTCGGAAGCACAGGTGGAGACTCAATAATAAATAGTGAGATGAAGTTGTTTGAAGTTCCACTCTCTAGCTTCCAAGCCAAGCCCCAAGCCCCTTCGTAGAAATTGCACAAGCAAGACTAAACTCGTCGTCGAATTGAAAACTAGTGTCGAGCTGCTTCAGCAAACAGTTGAACAATCGATGGAATCAACAGGTCGTTGATCGAAGTATGTTAACCACAGTGGGAAGTAAGAAGCTGACATTTCAGGCATTAACCCTTCATCAGAGCAGCAGAGGGATGAGGGTGTAATGGCGCCTGAAACGTCAGCTTCTTACTTCCCACTGTGGTTAACATACCTCCATCCTATCTATTTCATCCAATGTTATACCTGTCCGCAGACGCGGATTGGCACCGGCTTGCACAATAAACATAGCTCTCCATGTCATTATCGCTTTGGTCGCCGATTCTCGTTCTCCCTCCACAAACAACTCAGAATATGTAAAGTCAAAACTACCAACATATTTCAACAACCGACTAATTTATGTTTTTGGCAACTTCAGCATGACTTAACACAAACTTTTTGCAGGACTCACCAAACGCTGCTGCTGTAGCCGCTCCCTGAGCTGCCTGTCTTCAGGCAAAGTGTTGCAAAGTAACCACAACCGCTCATGTTCCTCTGTGAAGGCCATGACAGCAAGGCTGTTACGAGCAGCAAGATACGTTTGCATTGCCACAAGGGCAAAACAACACAGCACACAGTTAAACTCTGCAACGGCTTCAGTTGCGCTTGATGCCTGCAATGAATCAAGGAAAAGCTGAAAGAAGAGCCAGTGAAAAAAAAAACATCCGAAGGAAGATGCAGAACTCGTTACAAGGTAAAATGGAAACAATGCAAGGACATATATGTGTGCTGTAAAACTGGGAGCCATTAAGTTATTGTCTATTGCGTGTGCAACAGAAAGCCAGAATTTTTGTGGAACAGTCAACGGTTTCACGCAGCGCATGACGCACAGCCAAGCGGACACCACTCAAACTACCGTCAACAGGCCAGATGGCCAGTTGACAACAGGTGATCATGGCACGTCACAGTGAAGCTATACTCTATTATTACAGCATCACATGCTGTGTGAAACATGACACTGTTCCATAATACCAGATCTTTAGTTTTCGTTCGCTGAAGATATTTTTCATTCTCTCTCTCTCCATCGAGTGCAGCCTGTGGCTGCTGGTTGCATCATCGGTTGGGACGCGGCTATGCCGCTGATGCAGTGTCCCCCTTACCAGTACACTGGTACTCATTTTGCCAACCTTGGAAGGATGACAGGCTGAGTCAACCTCCTGGTGTATTTTTAATTCAGCGGCCAACGGGGCTTGAACTCAGGACCCTAGGATCCCAAGCCGCCACCCTAACCACTGAGCCAACACCAGGCTATATTTTTCATTGAGATTAGGTAGATAAGAACAGATTATGTTGAAGCATATGCTCAAAAGAGTTTATAAATGATCGAGAAAGTGTTTCAACTGCACTTGGGATGAAACAAAACTTGACAGACTTGAGTTTTCAGAAGAATGTGTTATGGAATCTAGAAGAGTTTGTTACCTCTGCCAGTAATGGCAAATGTGAGGTTACGTATTCACCCTGTTTGTCTGTCATAAATTCAAAATAGAACAAAATGATAGTTCAGCATTGGATTTAATCCCTCACAAGGTGAAGCAGTAACTGTGTACCGTGTTCGTTTGAACCTGTAATGCAATCGGCAAGCGAGACCAAAAGGTTGGTTAAATACAATGAAAATAGACATTGGGATAGGTGGCAACATTAAGGCTCTCACGGCCTCGGTGAAGATTTTGCCGCATCATGACCCTTTCCAGCTCCAAATGTAAATGTCAGTGTCTTTCACAGAACTACTCAATTGTATTAAAGCGACGCAGAAATTGGAAACTAGAATCATGCTTAAAATTCAGAAACACATTGTCCTTCGCAACAACAAAAATAAAATAAAATAAAAAGAATTTGTCGTCAGGAAAATCCATATTGAAAAATTAAGACCCCATGAGCTATTATAGCTGCCCAGTCGGCAAGGCTGAGGTATTCGCTCGGTGTTCGAAACGTCGGAGCTGAGCATCGCCTACTGCACAGCGAAACTAGTTGGTGGTGCATTTATTTATTAATTTATTTTAACATTCTTGCACTTTTCGCAACGCACAAAAGCAGAAACCGAGACAAGCCGCACTAGCGGTCTAACAAATGAATTTTAGGCGATGTGCATTCGAAACTCATGGCAAAAAAGAAAGACCTGAGAGGTACCCTCAAGAGTACCTCAAACCTTCGAGGTACCCTTTATGCTTGTCGCAATAAAGGCCGTAAACTGGTGCCAGCCAATATCCTTTATTACCTCTGCCACCGAAGGTGGACAGAGGTTATGTTTTCACTGCTGTTTCTCTGTGAGCAGGATATTTCAAAAAGTTATGGAAGGATTCGGATGAAACTTGGTGGACAGGTTGGGTGTGTGTGACAATAATGAACTGTTTCGACGTTGGTTCACGTCCGGATTCAGATCCGGCCTATCAGTGGGATACAAAGTGTAAACCGTTCAGCCTGGCGGAGGTATGCACTCTCCCGAGTGCCGTTCTCATTATTGGCCTTGAAATGGGAAGGCATTTCCTCCTTCAACAGAATCGTAGTCAGAAAAAAGGCCTCACTATAGTAATGAGGTAGATGGAATACCTTTCAAATCCATCATCATCAATTGGGACCATACTCTGTGCAGAGCGTTGGTGCTGCCTAAGCAGTCTCCTTGGCTATTGGGCACAATCCTGGACGGGTCGCCACTCCGACACAGTACACCAGCAAGCTGTCACTCATTTTGCCGACCTCAGAAGGATGACAGGCAGAGTCAACCCCACCTGGTATTAATTCAACAGCCGAGTGGGATTTGAACTCAGGATCCTGGGATCCCAAGCCCACCACCCGAACCATTAAGCCAACACCAGGCATCTCTTTCAAATACTGTACAATAAATTATAATTTTCGCCAGTAGATGGCAGGAACATCATCACGTCAAAATGGAATCAAAACTTCTGACTTCCGAACGCAAGGCCGTAAGCGGCGGTGCTCGTTTTTTTGGTTTTTATGATGGTATTTGAAACCAATGGAAAACGAGTATTTGTCACAAGATCGAAACAGCAATTATTGCTCTATTAAGGCTTTGATCAGCAACTCAAGAAACCTGTGATCCTCAAATGCTGGATCTATGCCTCTCCTTCCACAAATCCTTTTTTCCATCTCCCCACACCTCCTCCCCGGTCCCCACACCACTCCAACCCCATTTCTTCCCTTTTCACCCTTTAGCTGAAGCGAGAAGAGAGTAAACAGTACTTGGCCAATTTATATTTCACACCACATAAAGTTTGATTTTTTTTCTTCCAACATGCCGACATGCTCCCACACATGATAATGGCACTGTTGTTAAAGCCAGAGATATCAAGGCAGTTACGAGGAATTGTTTGAAATGGAACAATGGGGTCGGCATTTTGCAGATAAGCAAGGAAAATCTGTTCATTTTTGGTTTGAGCGCATTCAGATTGTAAACAGGCAACTGTGGTTGCATTTGAGGTGGGGAAATATTTTGGATCCTGGAGTTCAAATCCCACTCGGCTGTTGAATTAATATCAAGTGAGGTTGACTCTGCCTCTCATCCTTCCGAGGTCGGCAAAATGAGTGCCAGCTTGCTGGTATCCTGTGTCGGAGTGCCGACCCGTCCAGGATTGTGCCCAATAGCCGAGGAGACTGCTTAGGCAGCACCAACGCTCTGCACAGAGTATGGCCCCAATGGATGGACCTTAC
This sequence comes from Eptatretus atami, assembly GCA_035128595.1. Taxonomy (NCBI): domain Eukaryota; kingdom Metazoa; phylum Chordata; class Myxini; order Myxiniformes; family Myxinidae; genus Eptatretus; species Eptatretus atami. The sequence continues at coordinate 15,570,757 of CM068961.1, read as the reverse complement.
AAATCGACGGAGGCCGTACACGAATCTGAGAATGCCTTTGACAGCACAATGTGGACAATAAGATAATGATGTATGGAAAAGGAAATGCTTCACTTCTGCAGAAAGTTTAATGAGTAGTAAACTTTTAATGAAGGAAAAATTCTGGAATGTAGACCATGTAAATAAAATATGGATGTGCCAAGGTTATGATGGGCTAAATGTTCCCTTCCGGTTTCCAACTTTCACTGCATTAGCAAAGAGGTTTTTTTTCTTTTCTTTTCCATTTTAACACAACGGAGTTTCAGGCCTACCTTTAGGGGCTTGTGGGTTTGTTGTAATCACGCTACACAAGTCTTCCATGGTACTTTTCTGAAATCTCTCCTTCCAGTAATGAATGTACCTGTCACAAAAAAAATAAAAAAATATATATATATATAAAGAGACCAATGAATGACGTCTAATAAGTTTTGAAAAATAAATAAATAATCATAAAATAGAATGGCAGCATACATTTTAAAATCATGGAGAGGTTCATCTGTCCATCTTCAGCAACCTTCTGATTATTATCGAAACTCTGGCTTTGAGTACCGGATGAAGCATAGCGGCAATCTTCGTATTACAAATGCAACTCGAGACTTCACGGAACATCTTTACCCCCACGCTGTCTTGAGAAACAAGGACGTGGGCAGGGTCTACGAGCGGCATATGTTATGTTAGTTATTCGTGCCTGTTGTTTGTGTCCTTTATGATGTTCTTTAAAACAGTTTCTTAACCAATTTCTTAACCCCGCTTTTACCTTGCGTGCACAGGATAAAAATGGTCGAATATTACCAATGCCCTCATCTCCTGAATGTATATCCCATACATTGCCTTCTTCAGTTGTCCATCATCCTTACAACCATCTCCTCCCAACCCTCTTGTTTGTCCCCCACTTCTCCCACATACTTCTTTATTCATTCTCCTTCTTTTGCATTTCTCAATTTATTTTCCCTCAATGCATCCCTTTCTGCTCAAGGTAGTGCATTTGCCTTTGAGCTGTCTATCCTGGGTTTGAATCTCGACCTGGCAACAAACTATCACCCTGGTGTTACGTCGGCAGACTTTCGCATCAGCGAATATGTCATCCTTTGCATGGGATGAAGATCTATCTACTATAATTCGCAGATGGACGTTGAAGTTCATGCGGTATATTTTGCTGAAGAGTAGGCCAAACGTGTCCCTTTACCCCCACTATTCCCCCCCCCACCCCCCACTTAAACTCTTAAATCGTTCTCCTTTGTAATCCGTCGATATGTACTTTATTTTATATTAAATCATTCTGCAGCTTCATAAACCAGCGAATAAATAAAATTACTAGAATCACTTTTGTCTATCGTTTTACACTTGATGCCGTTCCATTATTAACGGTGCAAAAGTTTCATGGTGTGAGATAACCATCACAGGTCAGCTCAAAAACTACGATAGGTCGAAATTCAACCCCGTGATAACTAAACCGGTACATAAAGAGGTTGCCATGATTGACCAAAACCTGCGATATTTAAGGGTTTACTCTATTATATTCCCCGTGGCTCGTCAATCATACGTTTGAAGTTTCACATCGATCTGTTACATGGTCCGAGAGAAGAGGATTTTTTTACGTTGATATTTTAAATCCAATATGACCACCAGAACATGTAAACAATGACGTAATAGATTTAATTCTTCACTCATTTCGGGTCGTAGATCAGATATATGATGTTTCCGATTTTTTGGGATAAGGATTTCGATTTAACCAATTATGGCTGAAATACCACTTTGCCGATTAAGTCATCGTTACCACCCTAATATACCCCATGGGTGAGTTGATGACATACGCCAAATTTCAAAAAAAAATTCGTTGAGCGGTTTCGGAGATGTCCAAAATTTTGCGTTTAATCTAACATGGCTGCCATACCATGTGACCTACGACGTCAGAGTTATCAATAATTATGTTTAAAGTTTCACATCGATCGGACAAGCGGTTTCAGGGAAAATAAATAAATATTTTAAGCGAAAATATATGGAAGTGAGACAGACACGTTACAATAGTCTCGCAACCCCTTCGGGGCGAGACTAAAAATGACCATTTTATATCTCGTACTACTTTTTTTTTTTGCAAAATGCAACTAAAAAATGCAACCCCGCCACAATTTTTCACTGATACCACAGTGTTCATATATATCCCAAGTATCAGATAAAAGATGTTCCCAGAAAAATAACTCATTTGCACGATGTTTTATTAAGCTGTTTCCATGGCAACCAATCAAAAATAGACGAATCTCACAAAGATCGGCAAAATGTCAATATCTCTGTCAAATATAAACATAAAATTACAAAATTGGTGTCAAATTAAAGCTTATACATTTACGTATTAAAATATATTTTGTTTATGCTAATCAGCTCATTTGCATATTAATTAAATTTGACTTAAAGACAATAATTCCCACAAAAAATGCAAGAATTTCCATTTTCTTTCCTTGTAATTACCACACATGTCAGTTTTTTGTCAAAAAAAACATTACTTAAGTGTTGCCAGATACAAGCCAGGTTGACAAAAAATATATTAAAATGTTTGAATTTTTTAAAGTAGGCTAATTAGCATAAAATACAAAGCACAATGAATCGTTCGAAAATCATGCGAAATCAGATTAATCAATAGAATTAATAACCTGGGCCTGATATATTACATAACTGTGACTTATGTCTGTTGGTGTTTAAGGGAAACATAACTATTTTCTGTTTGAGTAAAAGTAGTGGAAATAATTTTAAATGCATTGATATGCTAATTAGGATCCGCCATTATGGAAATTCTCATTTTCTTAAATATCTCAACTTCTGGTACATGGAAGTTTGTAAATGAGGAATCTACACCTATGTTTGGAGGGTCAAGGAATAGAGTGAACATATTTCCTTTGTTGTCAGAGATGTAGAATAATGTTTGGATAGCTTAATTACATGCAAAAATGGAAACGGCTTAATAAAGCATCGTGTAAATGAGTTATTTTTCTGGGAACATCTTTTTTCTGATACTTGGGATATATATGAACACTGTGGTATCAGTGAAAAATTGTCGCGGGGGAGGGGGGGTGGGGGGTGCAAGGTAGGTCCCACTGGCCCCCGGCCTAAAAGAGTTAGTAACACCATCTTGTAATGAATTCATAACAATTGCTAATTTAGGCGTGAACAATCATGTTAAAAAGGAAAAATGTTTTTCCATTCATGAGCGATTTCTTTCATGGAATTATACTCCCCAGTCCCTGATCCAATTTCACTTTATGGGTGGTCACGTGAGATGACATTATGAAGCAGATAGAGCTCGACTTAAAACATTACCACGTCCGTGCATTCCCCTTTGGAAAATTTTATGGATCCCACCAATGTACAATATGTTCATCATAATGCAAATCAGATTCCGCTATGAGATTAAAAATAAATAAATAAATAAATAAACTCATGCCAAAGTTACGCAAATTAAACGGAAAATCACTGCTCCTGTCATTTAATGTCTCAGCGATGTAAGCTTCAATGCAAGAATGTTTGGATTAACAAACAAAAATGACTTGGCTGTTCTTAACCACCATTCTGGCCATAAACAGGCCACGTGTAGTTCTCAAGGTGCAAATCGGTCACCGTGGAAAGTCAGCAACGAGTCCCACGTCCGCAATGAGCAGGCTATGGGTAAGCACCATGTGGTGGAGCAGGCCCTGCATATCCTGTGGTGCAACCTGCTCAGAACACAGCAAGCACGGTAGCTCAGCCGGGGAGTATTCCTGTGCCGGAGCACGCTCCGGCAAGTTGAGTGGCTCCAACAAGCCGTCGATGAGTGCCGTTCCACCTGCGTGCACAGAACCACATGATGTTCTGCACTGCATGCGAGTGACGAGTGAGTCACCATTCATCACATCAAACTTACCCAATCTGTTACTGTACTAGCTAGATAGGCTCACACCTCAGTAGCTCTCGTTCCTTCTGGGTTTTTATGAAATGACAATGTCATTTACGAGTAAACACTCATGAATGACTCACGGGAGGGGGGGGGAAGAAATACAAAATTATATCACATGGTGCAGTCAGAAGACTTTCTTGGACAAAATATATAACAAACACACGAGTGAAAAAGATATCAAAGCGCCTTGAATGTGCGTGAATCGGAAGGATAATTGCTACACCTCTTTCCCCACAGGCGCAAGGTTCACACGAAAGTCGCATCTTGTTTTGCATCCAATTTCACAACTACAATTAAGGGACGGAACACGGAAAGAATAGAATTTCAAGACAAAAAGTCGCGGGATGAATCACCTGGTGGCGCACGTTCAATGTCTTCTCATCTCACCTTGATGTTGCACCAAGCCGCATTAGACAATACGACTTCGCTATGAAATCAGATCGGTTTGTGGTGCGTTTACGTTCATCGTTTCTTTGCACGTTTTCTTCAGAAATAATTTTTTTCAACGACCAACAATTCACACCTTGGCCTTCATCAGCACAAAATCGATTCCCTCTCAAGAGCCGAGTGCACACTCTTTTGGGGAATCCATTCCATGCTGATGAAGGCCAGTCAGCCAGAAACACGTCCGTGGATTGATTTGCAAGGGATAGGTTGGCATTGTTTAAAAAGTTGGCCGATTGACCTGAGGACCGCAGTGTAGCAGCCGACACGCTGCTCGTTTGCAGTGGGTGGTCCCGTCTCAAACTGTAATAAAAAAAACGCCCTGGAGATGTCTGTGCATGCCCCCACTCTTCTCATCCCCTCTCCTCCACCACAATTCATTTAACTTGATAAAATGTTGGATTTAATTAATACTAGTGCGTGCCCGTACGTGCAAAAAAAAAAAACACCCAGCACACAAACACCGCGGGTGCGAGCTCGTTGCACAGCGAACAGGCTCGCTTTGCCAGCTCTCGGCAATGGCAGCTTTGCACCCACACGAGCCTCATGGAGAGCTGATGGCTTTCCCTAAAGGGCGTTTGCAAACCTGCAACCTCGGCTCATCAGTGTGTGGGGTGGGGGGGATGTGTTGGGGGAGGAAGGGGGAGGGGGGGAGGGGGGAGGGGGGTAGTGGTGGATGTGTTGTGTATGTGTGTTGTGGTAGGAGGGATGTGGACGTGTTGTGGGTAGGGAGAGGTGGTGGATGTGTTGTGGGTATGGGAGGGGAGGGGTGGTGGATGTGTTGTGGGTAGGGGAGGGGTGGTGGATGTGTTCTGGGTAGGGGAGGGTGGTGGATGTGTTCTGGTAGGGGAGGGTGGTGGATGTGTTCTGGGTAGGGGAGGGGTGTGGATGTGTCTGGGTAGGGGAGGGGTGGTGGATGTGTCGTGGTAGGGGAGGGTGGTGGATGTGTCGTGGGTAGGGGAGGGTGGTGGATGTGTTGTAGGTAGGGGAGGGGTGGTGGAGTGCGTAGGTAGGGGAGGGTGGTGGATGTGTCGTAGGTAGGGGAGGGGTGGTGATGTGTTGTAGGTAGGGGAGGGTGGTGGATGTGTCGTAGGTAGGGGAGGGTGGTGGATGTGTCGTAGGTAGGGGAGGGGGTGGTGGTGTGTCGTGGGTAGGGGAGGGATGGTGGATGTGTCAGGTAGGGGAGGGGTGGTGGATGTGTTGTGTATGTTGTAATGTGGGAGGGGTGGGTGTTGTGTGTAAAGGAGGGTGGGTGTGTTGTATATGTGGAGTGTGTAAAGGAGGGTGGTGTGTTGATATGTGGAGTGTAGGGGAGGGGTGAGTGTGTTGTATATGTGGAGTGTGTAAAGGAGGGGTGGGTGTGTTGTATATGTGGAGTGTGTACAGGAGGGGGTGGGTGTGTAAAGGAGGAGGTGAGTGTGTTGTATATGTGGAGTGTGTAAAGGAGGAGGTGGGTGTGTTGTATATGTGGAGTGTGTAAAAGAGGAGGTGAGTGTGTGTATATGTGGAGTGTGTAAAGGGGGTGGGTGTGTTGTATATGTGGAGTGTGTAAAAGAGGAGGTCGGTGTGTTGTATATGTGGAGTGTGTAAGGAGGAGGTGGGTGTGTTGTATATGTGGAGTGTGTAAAAGAGGAGGTGGTGTGTTGTATATGTGGAGTGTGTAAAGGAGGGGGTGGGTGTTGTATAATGTGGAGTTGTGTAAGGAGGAGGTCAGTGTGTTGTATATGTGAGTGTGTAAAGGAGGGGTGAGTGTGTTGTTAATGTGGAGTGTGTAAGGAGGGGGTGGTGTGTTGTTATATGTGGAGTGTGTAAAGGAGGGGGTGGTGTTGTATATGTGGGTGTGTAAAGGAGGGGTGGTGTGGTAAGTGAGTGTGTAGGGAGGGGGTGGGTGTGTTGTTTATGTGTAGTGTGTAGAGGAGGGGTGGGTGTGTTGTATATGTGGAGTGTGTAGGGGAGGGGGTGGGTGTGTGTATAGGATGTGTAAAGGAGGAGGTGGGTGTGTTGTATATGTGGAGGTGAAAGGAGGAGGTGGTGTGTTGTATTGTGGATGTGTAAAGGAGGGGTGGGTGTGTTGTAATATGTGGAGTGTGTAAGGGAGGGGGTGGGTGTGTGTTTATGTGTAGTGTGTAGAGGAGGGGGTGGGTGTGTTGTATATGTGGAGTGTGTAGGGGAGGGGTGGGTGTGTTGTATATGTGGAGTGTGTAAGAGAGGAGGTGGTGTGTTGTATATGTGGAGTGTGTAAAGGAGGGGTGGTGTGTTTGTATATGTGGAGTGTGTAAAGGAGGGGGTGGTGTGTTGTATATGTGAAGTGTGTAAAGGAGGGGGTGGGTGTGTTGTAATGTGGATGTGTAAAGGAGGGGTGGGTGTGTTGTATATGTGGAGTGTGTAAAGGAGGGTGGTGTGGTTGTATATGTGGAGTGTGTAAAAGGGGGGTGGGTGTTGTTGTATATGTGTGTGTGTAAGGGAGGGGTGGGTGTGTTGTATATGTGGATGTGTAAAGGGGGGTGGGTGTGTGTGTATAGTGTAGTGTGAAGGGGGGTGGGTGTGTTGTATATGTGGAGTGTGTAGAGGAGGGGGTGGGTGTATAAAGGAGGGGGTGGGTGTGTTGTGTACGTGTAGTGTGTAGAGGAGGAGGTGGGTGTGTATGTTGTAGTGTGTAGAGGAGGAGGTGGGTGTGTGTGTACGTGTAGTGTGTAGAGGAGGGGCTGGTGTGTTGTGTATGTGTAGTGTGTAGAGGAGGAGGTGGGTGTGTTGTTATATGTGTAGTGTGTAGAGGAGGAGTGGGTGTGTTGTATATGTGTAGTGTGTAAGGAGGAGGTGGGTGTGTTGTGTATGTGTAGTGTGTAGAGGAGGAGGTGGGTGTGTTGTATGTGTAGTGTGTAGAGGAGGGGTGGGTGGTTGTATATGTGTAGTGTGAAGAGGAGAGGTGGGTGTGTTGTGTATGTGTAGTGTGTAGGAGGGGCTGGGTGTGTTGTGTATGTGTAGTGTGTAGAGGAGGAGGTGGGTGTGTTGTATATGTGTAGTGTGTAGAGGAGGAGGTGGGTGTGTTGTATATGTGTAGTTGTGTAAAGAGGAGGTGGGTGTGTTGTGTATGTGTGTTGTGTAGGAGGAGGTGGTGTGTTGTTATGTGTAGTGTGTAGAGGAGGGGGTGGGTGTGTTTGTATATGTGTAGTGTGTAGAGGAGGAGGTGGGTGTGTTGTATATGTGTAGTGTGTAGAGGAGGAGGTGGGTGTGTTGTGTATGTGTAGTGTGTAGAGGAGGAGGTGGGTGTGTTGTGTACGTGTAGTGTGTAGAGGAGGAGGTGGGTGTGTTGTATATGTGTAGTGTGTAGAGGAGGAGGTGGGTGTGTTGTGTACGTGTAGTGTGTAGAGGAGGAGGTGGGTGTGTTGTATATGTGTAGTGTGTAGAGGAGGAGGTGGGTGTGTGTATATGTGTGTGTAAGAGGAGAGGTGGGTGTGTATGGGTGTGGTGAGGAGAGGTGGGTGTGTTGTATATGTGAGTGTGTAGAGGAGGAGGTGGTGTGTTGTGTATGTGTAGTGTGTAGAGAGAAGGTGGGTGTGTTGTATATGGTAGTGTGTAGAGGAGGGGCTGGGTGTGTTGTATATGTGGAGTGTGTAAAGGAGGAGTGGGTGTTTGTATATGTGTAGTGTGTAGAGGAGGAGGTGGGTGGTTGTATATGTGTAGTGTGTGAGGAGGAGGTGGTGTGTTGTGTACGTGTAGTGTGTAGAGGAGGGTGTGTGTTTGTATATGTGGAGTGTGTAAAGGAGGAGGTGGGTGTGTTGTATATGTGGAGTGTGTAGAGGAGGGGCTGGTGTGTGTATATTGTGGAGTGTGTAAAGGAGGAGGTGGGTGTGTTGTATATGTGAGTGTGTAAAGGAGGAGGTGGTGTGTTGTATATGTGGAGTGTGTAAAGGAGGAGGTGGGTGTGTTGTATATGTGGAGTGTGTAAAGGAGGAGTGGGTGTGTTGTATACGTGTAGTGTGTAGAGGAGGGGCTGGGTGTGTTGTATATGTGGAGTGTGTAAGGAGGGGCGGGTGTGTTGTAATGTGTAGTGTGTAGAGGGAGGTGGGTGTTGTGTACGTGTAGTGTGTAGAGGAGGGGTGGGTGTGTTGTGTATTGTAGTGTGTAAGAGAGGAGGTGGGTGTGTTGTATATGTGTAGTGTGTAAGAGGGGGTGGGTGTGTATGTATGTGGAGTGTGTAAAGGAGGGGGTGGGTGTGTTGTTATGTGTAGTGTGTAGAGGAGGAGGTGGTGTGTTGTAATGGTGAGTGTGTAGAGGAGGGGCTGGGTGGTTGTGTATGTGTAGTGTGTAGAGGAGGGGGTGGGTGTGTTTGTATTGTGGATGGTGTAAAGAGGGGTGGGTGTGTTGTATATGTGTAGTGTGTAGAGGAGAGGTGGTGTTGTTGTATATGTGAGTGTGTAAAGGAGGGGGTGGGTTGTGTATATGTGTGTGTGTAGAGGAGGAGGTGGGTGTGTTGTATATGTGTAGTGTGTAGAGGAGGAGGTGGTGTGTTGTTAATGTGTAGTGTGTAAGGAGGGGGTGGTGTGTTTGTATAGTGGAGTGTGTAAAGGAGGGGTGGTGTGTTGTATATGTGGAGTGTGTTGAGGAGGAGGTGGGTGTGTTGTATATGTGGAGTGTGTAAAGGAGGAGGTGGTGTGTGTATATGTGGAGTGTGTTGAGAGGGGGTGGGTGTGTTGTATATGTGGAGTGTGTTGAGGAGGAGTGGGTGTGTTGTATATGTGGAGTGTGTAAAGGAGGAGGTGGGTGTGTTGTATATGTGGAGTGTGTGAGGAGGAGGTGGGTGTGTTGTATATGTGGAGTGTGTTGAGGAGGGGTGGGTGTGTTCATGGATCTGGGTGTGGATCGCGAAGAGGACAATATCCCCAACACGTTGTCACACACCAGTCCTCCGGACCCGGGTCCACGAGTGCGAGGCCAAACGGACACGGGACGCACGGACCTCCTTAATGGATGTACGTGACACAAAGCCGTCGTCCTGCACGTGAGGAAGTGACGTAAAAACCAAAAACAAATAAGAAATCTCAGTCGGAGACTCGAACGGTCGGAGTAAACGATCCGAGCTAATCCACGTGTACAGGGGAGGGGGGGGGGGGGCAAACAAAAACAATGCAAACAGAGAAGAGAAACATTGGGGGGTCCAGAGAAGTAGGGACAAGACCACGATCGGTGCTTTCTGCTCTCCATCCCCCACTGAGCACCACCTCAGTCCGCGGTACCAGATGGGATGAGCGCTCGGTGCGCAGCGCCCGTCACCCATCCCTCCAGTGAACACACTCACCCACACCGAATTTCTCGCTCTCCGTGGGAACCACATCGCAGCAGCCGTGGCCGACGGAGCGCACCACCGATATCGACGGTGCGTGCATGACCGGAGGAAGCAAGGGCGGGGGAGCTCAGCTCAGGGGAGGACGCGCGACCATCCATGGCGACAATACCGACGTCCCAAGGGTCCGGTTCGCTCTGAGCCGGTCGCGCGCTCGCGGTCCGTTCGTGGAGGGGGGGGGGGCACCGGACTCGAGGGCGGAGCAACGCGTCATGACGTCATCACGTCATTTCAATCCTCGTCGACTTATTTATTTATTTGCAATTATTATATCAGCGTCCGCGCGTTGATCGTTGTGTGCGTACGTGATGACGTCATTTAAGAGACGTTTTTACCCCTCGATGTTGCAATGTTTATCCGTGTCTGCACAACTACTCTGCATCAAAGCAACAGCCGATGCCAAGTTAAAAATAGTGGTGCTATTGTTTAAATTACAAATTACCAATACGTTTACAATTGCCTTTTTTTTTTTTTCATTAATGAGAACGCGTCACGAGTACTTCCGCACGGCTCGCGCGGACGTGGTGACGTCATGACGTACGAGATATGGCGAATGCAGGTGTTGGTGCTTTGGTGGGATGCATGGCCGTGGTCGGAGGAAACCTTTCGGTGATTCAGACCGTCGTGCAAACTTACGGTCCTTGCATAATCGATAACCTTTACCGATTAACTTTTCGCTGATCGGGCATACATTGTAGGCCTGGAACATT
>CM068961.1:15548907-15558988 GCA_035128595.1 Eptatretus atami | reverse complement strand
AATGTGGGTAATTTTTTTTTTTTGATGATACACAGGGAACTTTGATGCAGGAGGAGGCCATTTGGCCCATCAGGCCTGTGCTACATCAATCAACAGCATCTATCTATAATTCCAGTGTGTGTGTGTGTGTGTGTGTGTGTGTGTGTGTGTGTGTGTGGTGTGTGTGTGTGTGTGTGTGTTGACCACTGTTTCTCGACAAACACTGGTCCGATCGAATTGAAACTTGCCAGTATATTGCTGGGGCCCTGGGATGCGCCTTTTCAAGTTTGATATTAATGGACAAGTGGTTCCCAAGTTATGGCAATTTATTTACCAAACCAATGACAAGACACGTTGCTGCGTAGGCTGGCCGATGGGGAAAGGGCGCCATTTAGTTACCAATGACAGGACACGATGCTGCGTAGGCGTGGCCGATGGGGAAAGGGCGCCATTTAGTTACAATGACAGGACACGTTGCTTGGCGTTTTGCACCCACAGTATCTATCTTCTATCTTCTATCTATAATTCCAGCAATCTTGTTTGTTTGCCTTTCAAAAGGTTTGAAATAAATCGGACAAGTGGTTCCCAAGTTATGGCCAAGTTAGAGCGCGTTCCCCATTACGGGTTACAATGTACGACTTCCGGATAGTGATGACTTACTGTATCTATCTATAATTTCTCGATTCTATGCGCATTTATAGGTAAACACAATGCCCCAATCCAGTCGTCGTTTACGAGAGCGAAGGAACGGCCTGTGTGGTTGTTTCTGGCTCGCGTTTGAAGTTTAAAAATTTTTTTGGCGAGGATGCGTTGCCGCCTCACCGGAGCATTCGCACAATTGCAATAAATCGCCTTTTCAACGAGCCCTGCCTTGTGCGACCACCTGCCTTGGATTGGGCCATCTTGATACACCAAGCTTATTCTGACATATATATAGATATATATACACATACACACACGTATACACATACACACATATACATACATACACACACATATACACATACACACCCACGAATGCAAATTGTTATCGTTCTCTGTGAGTTTGACAGCGTAAGTGATTGCATTTGGTAGCGGTGAGTTTGTAGCATATTCTGCGTGATGCCTACCCTGTTGTTTCGTTTTGTTTTGAGAAATGAAGTTGAATGGAATAATTGGAACAAAGCGATCGGAGTGGGCATATTCACCAACAACAACAAAAATGGAGGCACCACCATCGCATGTACTCACCCTGGAGGCAAGGCTTGGGGCGCGCTTATCTACCGCAAAGTGGTCGTCACCCCGAACGCACCCTGTCCTGGCTGAAGACCGCTCGATCTCCGACACTGAGGTCACGATGAACGTCGGACCTGAGCCTCGTCTGCTGGGCAGCTTGATTATGATGTGGTGGTGCCTCCACTTTTGTTGTGTATGGATCTTCCCATCGACAAGCAGCCTCTGGTTGACTTTAACAATAATTATAATAATAATGCTTATTAAGAGTCCACTCATACCCATGGATGTTCTTCGGGTTGACTATCATTTGAAAAGGGTTGTCCTGTGTTTGTACCTTTGACCAATTCCTGACTTGGATATGGGGTTTACCAGCACATAGCCGACAATGTTGTGATCTTGGTTTCAGATTTTACTGATCATGTTATGTTTGTTGTTTACAGAGCTTTTATTCAATTGATTTTCTTTCGTCATCGTTTGCCACACCAAGCCTGGTGTTGTGTTAACGGTTAAGGTGGCTGCCTTTAAGATCTTAGGGTCTCGAGTTTGAGCCCCTGTTGTGCTGTTACATAACACCAGGTGGGTCGACTCAGCCTGTCATTTTCGAACGTCAGCAAACTGAGTACTAACTTGCTGGAAACAGGGGCACTGCATCAGCGGCACAGCCGTGCTCACGGCAATGTTGCAACCAGCTGCCACGTGCTGCATACGAAGCAATATTAATTTGGCACTCCCAGGCTTCTGCACCTTCTTCGAGCACCCGGCACTGTTACTGATCTCATTTCTCAGCTGTCTCACCTGGGTTCTGATCTCGGCTCAGCTATAAACCGTCACTCTGATGTTTCGCAGGCGGGGTGATCCATCAATGTGTGCTCTCTCGCTCTCTCTCTCTCTCTCTCTCTCGGATGGACTTCAAGTTGGTTGTCCTGTCCGCTAGCATTAGTTGGTGGGCGTTGTGTATCCCACCGCGTCTCTCATATCGCCGAAGAGGAGGCAACATATCGCCGCCTGCCAGCACCCTGAACAAATGACCAATTTCCCCCCCCCCCAAATCGTCTTCGGTTGACCGTCGGGCCTGGCCAGCCAGTTCGTGACAGAGCTGGACCGAAAACATTCCCCGCCCGACCCCACAATAATTTGGAATACTTGGGGCGTTAACGATGTCGGCGTGTAGATTGCCACGATCTTCTACCAAAAGTCTTTTCCCATGTACAATGTTATACTTAAGAGCCATATATCTGCTTATCTATTTAATTCCGCATGTCCCAATGTGACACCGAAATCCTTGTTGTGTATATTGTGTTTTGGGGGAATTTGTCTATAATTATTAGATTTTTAATTTGATTTATAATTGATAACAAATTATAATTTGATCACAATCACATGCTGATAGACTTGCCTTGCTTTACAGGGTGTGCCGCTGAGTGGAGGATCACTTATCTCGATGTATGTATATTGTCCGTCTATATCACCATGCTTGGTGTTGGCTTAATGGTTAGGGTGGTATATTTGGTTCACGAGTCAGTAGTGACCACTATATTCGTTATGTGGTGTCTGTCTGTCTGTCTGTCTGTCTGTCCCGAGCGTAGCTCCGTGGGTTTTGATCCGATCTGATAAAATTTGGGTGGGAGGTTTGTATCATGATCTAGTTGTGTTTTCCTGAGAATGGGCATGTGCGCCCATTATGGGCGGAGCCACACCCAAAAAACTGTTTTTAGGGGGTAGCCGGTTTCAAGTTGCATCTTCTCCGAGGGGTTTGTCGAATCTGGCAGGGGTTTCGGTATTTGGTTCGCCAATGGCACCTGCATAGCCCCACGGAGCTCGATTTTTCATTTTCGTCCCAAGGTCAAGGTCACAGGTCAGAACTTAGAAAATGTCAAAAAATCAATAATTGGGCATCGAGCTCCTAGGGTTTTCACTGTTTCGAATGAAAGTTGGTATGCAAGTTGCTCTTCGAGTACTACAACTTTCATCATTTACGTTTTTCCCGATTCCCGCCAGTTTGCCCGTGGCGTCCCCTCGAAGGTCAAAAAATAAAATAGGCGAACCGTGTACATTGGTCGTGAACCATCGCCGTCGCCAGACTTGTATACTTCTACATTCTTCAATATAGTGATGTGTATAAGCAAAATTCAAGGCCCAATACGAAGCATCCTTGGATATGTGTCATTGTGTTGCCAAATATATTTGGACGGCACACCACAACTTCAAATGTCCCCTCGCAATCTCTACTTCCATGTGTTTTTCTGACATTGCAAAGCATCTACGATACTGTACTTGTTTTTTTGTTTTGTTTTTTTTAAAGCTTTCTTGTGTGACATTATAGATAGCACCGTTCTTCCTGCTTTGGTAGAATTCCTTGGTGAGTACCCTCAAGTCTGCATTCATTACAACGTTGGACAAAGTATGGACACTCATTGTTGTATTGTTGAAAATGTGAAGTGACCCAGCCCAGATCCTCGCCTTGAACCAGGTTGGTACATTTTGTAAGATTGCCTGGGAGTTGGAGTCAGAGTCTGAGTCGGAGGAGTCAGAGCCAACCAACTACAATCCAAGACTGAACGCTCACTCGTTCTAAAGGTGTGCATTTGTGCTTGATGTCTAATAACGATTAGTTCAAAATGATGGGGATGATGACGTATCACAAGATGAAAATAACGAGAAATGATGTTAATTATTTACTTTCGACCAAATTTGAATATTCAGCTTAATTAGTAGTCGCACTTCGATTAATCAGAAGAGTATGAGGGCAAGATTGTGAGTGATTGAGCAGTCACATTTTTGCTTGTAACTCTTGCTTTGTACATGCGTTGTGAAAGACTAAACTGACAATAGGCTGAGCAATTGTAGAAAGGTACATTCGCCAGGAGATTAATTTTTGTTGAGAATCGAGCTTGGAATGAAAGTTGCAAGCCCGAGACCACATGTCAATGTGACAGTCTTCTGGAATATTCCGATCTCGTGGAGGAGTCCTGCACGGCTTGCATTTTCCTCATCATCTGTATATATATATATAAAGTCTGCACCAGGAAGGTGAGCTTTTTACAATGTCTTGGAGCTGGTGAACCCAGGAAGATACTGTACCTGTAGCGTGAGCAATCGCACAAATGGAGGATGCATGATGCAGTCACGGACATCCTCGTACAGTATTCGAGTTTTCACAACACCAGGAGGTTGACTGGATATTGAAGGGTCGGGGGTCATAAATGGCCACTTCAAACGAGGTGAAGCACCTTGCATCGTCCAACTCTGTCCATGCTCTGTGCAATGGTGGTAGTGGTGGTGCCGGCAGAGCTGCAGCAACACCTTGAACACTGTAACGTATACATGTTGTCGATTCGACCACGTTTCATTTCAAGGCAAAATAAAATCATCCTGAACCTTCCAATCTGCCCACTAATAAAATGGCATTCTTTGTTTTCGATGAAAAGACGGAGGAGGATATGTGCTTTTCGGATGCTGCGCATCCAAACAACCCTTGTTGTCATAAATATGTCTTTCGAAGCATAATCCTATCCTGATTAATGGGATGGTGATGGTGGGACATTCCTGGTGAAGCTATGATGTTTGTGTTGTGAAAAATGCTCCTACATGGGTGACAGTAATGAGCTGTGAGCAAACGGAATGTCCTGGAGACCTTTCTTGATCTTTCTCCCAAAAAAATTGGACAAACTATGCACTAATGAACACACGGCGATGTCATTGGTGATTTGGGAACACGTCAACCGTGGCTCATGATACTGGGATGTCAAATCCCTCACATTATTGATATTCCTATTGTCTACGCACGTCCTCGGAATTCCTGTAAAAGAACATCTATGCCTCCTAATGTCCTCGTCCAGCCAGGCTCTCCTCCATGAGTTGTAGATCACAGTTAAAAAAGGAAAACGGACGTTAAAGACCAGTTACCTCATTGTATCTTTTAAATACCATATACAGTACTCGGCAATTATGGCAAAACATTTTCTTTTGTAATTCCTCCTTTTCAGGTTATTCTTATTAATAACTCCATCAAGCCTGGCGTTGGCTTAGTGGTTAGGGTGGCAGCCTTGGGAAGTTAGGGTTCTGAGTTCAAGCCCTGTTATCCGCTGAATTAACACCAGGTGGGGTTGATTCAGCCCGTCATCCTTCCGAGATCAGCAAAATGAGTACTCGTGAACTGGTAATAGGGGCATTCCATCAGTGGTGCCTCCATACTCAGAAGCAGTGGTGATGCACCATTGAGCATAGTCAGTTGAAAGCATGAAATCATGCCATCACATTAAGTGGAAGTATTAAAAAGGAAAAACAAACTCGAAGGGCACTCGGTAGAGCACATACTTCCACCACGTAATGCCTGATCCACTAGAACACATCGGGCCCATTATATTTTTGAACAAGAAAAAGAGCAATCGGACATTGCAGACCCTCGCCAGGACTGCTTTTGTGTGGTGTGTTTTGTGTGGCGTTTGTGTATTGGTGTGTTTCATTAGTAATGAGACATAACTAGAACTGCCACTTTATAACTGCTGGCAGTGATGACCGGGTACCAAGATGTCCCCCTTTGATGCAACCCCGCTTCGATTGGCCACCTGACCCTGACCCATAACGTTTTTTTTGTTTGTTATTATTCATTATTCAATTTAGTTTAGAATGGGATTAAAACAAATTCAATTCAGATCAAATGGAAGACCAAATAGGTACAGTCCTGCATTGGGGTAATCAGAAAGAAACCCAAACAAGAAAAATGCAAAGATTAAGTCATCAGGAGGAACCTGGATAGGATTTGCATTTCAGCTGCTACTCCTCTACCCTCAAACCCATCCAGGCACAGCTAAGTGAGCCCCATTGGGAAAAAAAAGAAGAAGAAAAAGAATCCATATCAAAACAAATAAATAATTCTGGCTGCTAAACCATGTGTCTGATGAAGTTGAAATTTAAAACTTGTATTCCCCATCACTACTAGGTCATAAATGTGAAGTTTCACGTTGATTGATTAAGCGGTTCCAGAGAAAACATTATTTAATATTTTCTTTAATCCAATATGGCTGCCAAACCATGTAACCTATCAATTATTCCTAAACAAACTTGTACATACATGGCTTGGGGAACACTTGTGTGAGGTTTCCCCTCGATTTCTCCAGCCGTTGTGGAGAAGATTTTTTTTTATAGGTTTTTAGAGTAAATCCAATATGGCTGCCAAACTATGTGACCAATAACATCATATGTGTGAACCTTTTGTTCCCTATGGACAGGTGGTCATATGTGTAAAGTTTCGCCTCTATCTGTTCAGCCACTTCAGAGAAGATTTGTTTTTGTTTTTAGTTTTGTTTTTAAACGACATGGCTGCCAAGTCACGTGACGGATGAAATAATCAAAAAAAAATTCTGTGGACATTTTTATCCCAAGATGACCCTCAAAATTTTTCATAGTGATCGGATGTAGTGTTATACTTGTGCAATTATGACGTCATAATGATGGCACCTCTAACATCATAAAAAAAATCACACTCATTCAACATGAGGAGTACTTGCTATGTGCCAAGTTTCAATTTTTTCCTTTGTGCGGTTTCAGAGATACAGAAGTCCAAAGTTTTTTTTTTCTTCCCTTTTTCCAATGTGGCTGCTACACCATGTGACCTATGACGGCATAATTAATTATCATTAAAACATTCAACATGAGTCATCTCACCAATGGTGAAAATTGTGTCAATCCCACAAGCGGTTGCGGATAAAAACATGAAAGTTCTGACCTGTCCACAAAATTTCATCCAGATCCGTCCACAACTTTTTGAGATATCCTGCACACAAACAAGCAGAGAGAAAGGGGTGAAAACATAACCTCCTTCACCTCCGGTGGTGGAGGTAACAAGCGGACCCAATTGCAAATACCCTCTCCCTCAGCAAGGGTAAATATCATGCCATACAGTACTATATCATTCTTGGCCCCATCTCAAAATGGTGAAGAATCACTTTTAAAATTAAATAATTCTCGGATCTTCACCAAATCGAATCAATTCGTCCTCGCCACACAACCAACCCGTCCACAAAATTTCATCCGGATCCATCCAACTTTTTGAGATATCCTGCACACAAACAAACAAACAGACAGAAAGGAGTGAAAGCATAACCTCCTTCACCTTCGGTGGCAGAGGTAAAAATAAATAAATAACTCCATCATGTTTCTCACAGATCCCTTGTTGCTCTTTTTCACGTGTCGTACCCATTTGCTTCTTGTATTGTGGCTGTCAGCCGCATGTAGATGACTGTAGTGCACATTATCATTATTGCATAAGCGGTGTGCCTTTCTGGTGCGGTTACAGCAAAACAATAAACCAGCTCTGGGTGCCATTACAGTTGTTCGTTGAGTTTATCTGCCCAAGGTCGGGATTTATCATTCTGGGATTTCAGCAGCTGATTCTCAGGCTAAAACAGACGAGCGCATTGCTGCCACTGTTGCATGAACATGATGGCGGAAAGCTCTCGTCCAGGTATCTATTTTCTGCGTCTTGGGTTGCTTCGGTTCCTGAGCATGCACAACTATTTGCAATTATTTCAGCGTTGCTCGCATTCTTTGCTGATGGTTAAAATTCAAATACGTAGCCAGCTCTTTCTGCCAACCGACAGCAGGATTTGACCCTGCTGTCGACTTGGCCACGTGATATAGCTATGTTATTGCACATTTCTGAATTTCATCTTTTTTGTTGTTTTTTCTTTTCCAATTATTGATCCTTTTCAGCAAACATTTGTTTTAGGCTCTGACCTGTCTGATTTTGGAGGATTTTGCTGTTAATGCTTTGCCGTATATTGCCGTGTATTGGATTATAATGCTCCCTTTCCATCCGTCACTCGTGTTGGATTTGGGAGAGGAGGGGTGGAGGACCAGATGAAGTACAAGATGAAAGGGGGGGGGGGGGAATGAAGGTGGTGTGGGTAGTGTCAAGATTCCTTGTGAGTTTGGAATCTCCATACAATTAAATTTTTTGTTGGAAACTTACCTTTCATGTTGACTATCTCATGGAATCGTTGGAATAACCATAGACAAAGAAAGGCCACATGATGAAGCAAGCTCATTTGCATATTGCACAGCAAGAAACCTACTTTTAGTGTAATTAAATGTCTTCCTTTGGTCAATTTCCCTTGTTGACTGTCAAGTGCCTTTGACATGGAAATATTGTTGCTACTGTTTCAGCACCAAAAAACAGTGGGCTCGAAGGATAGCCGAGAGGTATGCACATTTGCCTCCTGAGCTGTTTGGCCTGGGTTTGAATCTCGAGCCAGCTAGAATCTGTCATCCATGTGTTTTGCAGGCAGGGTGATGGTGTGTAATGTCCTTCAGATGGACGTTGAACTGGGCATCCCATCTGCCAGAATTAGTTGGTGGATGCTAAAGATCCCAAGGTTCTCCATTCACAAAGAGCATTTAATCTATCTCCGGCACCGTGAACAAATTGCAAACTAGAATGGCACTCAGTTGTGCTCATAGTCTCACCACATGCACTCATTCTGAACAAACTACCATCGTTGAGTGAACACTCTACTATTATGGTCCATATACCCCTATCATCCATCCATTCACCCGATTATGTCACATACATTTCCATTATCTGCAGCCTTTATTGATTATTGATTGATTTTTAGGATATTTATCGACCACTTTTGTGCTCATTAAGGCTAAATTGCATCAATGAAGATGAATATGACAAAAAAAAATTCAAACTATAGTCGACATAGGTCGTCGATAATATGATTGAAGTTTCGCATAGATCTGTTAAGCAGTTCTGAAGAAGAAGAATTTTTTTTTTAAACGTTTTTATTTCAATCCAATATGGTCACCAGACCATGTCGTCGGGTCAAAATACCACCTGACCCACAACAAATTGCAACAAAAGGTTTCTCAGTGGTTTTCATTCCTACTGCGCACTATACTAGCGATCCAACATGAAAAAAAGTCTACCAAAATCTGCACATCCAGGAAATGGGTTAAAACAGTCATTTTCAAGATGGCGCCACCGGCTTTGAAATAACTAAAACAGCTATAACTTCTTCAATAATTGTGATAAAAACATAATTGTTGGTTCTGTCCATGGTTTTAATGGATCAGCAATCCACCGGTGTCAATAAAATTTAGATCTGATCAGTATTTAACCTGAAATCCAAGATGGCGGCAAAATTCAAGAGTGCAAAAATCAATAAGAAATTTTCCATCTGAACCAAAATCACTGAACACCTGGTGCCACTGAAACATTTATTTGTGAACATTACATAATTTCAGTCCTCATCACTGTCCTCTAGTTCCTCAGAGAATTGATTTAGTGGATTGTCACAAAACGTCACTTGGCATGATCCACATGCAGACGTACACGGAAGTCCATTCTTTCGCAGCTGCAACGGGGTGTGTCACAAAGCTGTGGTGCAGTTGCAGTGTATCATCTTCAGAAGAGTGTCTGGTGCAGCATTCATGCAGTCATGATAGGTCAAATCGATTGTCCTTCAAGTCCCCAGCCCCAGTCCAGAGGATCGAGGTCACCCTTCATCCCCATCCAATACCATGACTCTGGAAGTACACTCGGAGACAATGAAGACTTGGTGCAGATTCCGTTGGGGGAAGACGTTCAGGTGTAATGAAAGACTTAGCAGCAGCGACCTTCTTTGTGAATATCTTTGTAACCGCATGGCCTGCCAGAGAACTTGTGCTCTCTCACCCCACCAAATATTAAACGGCCAATTTCAGCGTGGCTGACGCCTCTCGAAGTGAATGTATCTGCACACAACTGGACGCCTTGATCATCTTCCACGAGTTTCTGAAAGACTGAGTTTTTCCCAATGCCATACACACGAGATGTTAAATCACATCCTGTGAAGGCGTGCAGGAATAAGAGTTGAGTGCACAACTTATTCCCAAGAAGATG
>CM068961.1:15509646-15527487 GCA_035128595.1 Eptatretus atami | reverse complement strand
TCCCAGGAGCTTTACGCCATTTCATCCGGTTCACCGCAGCCTGTGTTTGCACAAACTATGGTGGATCACATGTTGATTGGAGGGTCAGCAACAGGGATAGTTACATCCCTAACATCCATCTCAACAGCTGGTGGATCAGCCTGGTACAGCCACTCAAAGTACTTCGGACTCCTCTGTCAAGAGCCCACCACCCTCCGCTCTAACTGTAGTACATTGAGGGATGGGTACACTGACTTTCCTCATAGTACACTGAGGAAAGGACGAAACGTCCTTTCGGAGAGACAAAGTGAGAGTGTAGATTTGTCAGGATTGAAAGACATGTTCCATGTGTTGGACAGTTTGTATTTTACCCACTCTGCAGAGAGCGAAGAAGCTGCTGCTTGCCGGTCTGAGGGATGACGATGTACGAGAGAGGGTGAGTCATCAGCAAAGAGATAAAGAGGATTTTCCAGAAGAGTTGGAGAGATTGTTGATAAAAGAGGAAAAGACCAGGGCCCAGAACGCTACCTGAGGAACTCCATCTGGACAGGAAGAGGGGATGAGAGAACTCTATTTAGGGCCACACATTGACTGTGACAGGAGAGGAAGTCTGTGAGCCATGAGTGGAGATGTCCTTGGATACAATAGAAAGAAAGTTTGGTGAGCAGGGCAGGGTGCCAGACCTTGTCAAAAGCACGCGATATGTCTGGCGATATGGCTCTGATTCACGTCCGGCTTTTGAGGACCTCCATCCATTGTTGGGAAGAGCAGAAGCAGCATATCCAGGGTAGAGTGACATGGCTCAAACCAAATTGATGATCGGAAATCAGGCCATTGGATGGTACCATTCTTCCGGATTTAAGCTGCAACTTCAGAGTTGCGACAACAAGCTTGTGGTCAGTATTGAGGAAATGAGCATTCCGGGAGACCCTGCCGTTCTGAATCATCCTCCAGCGACCATCAATGAGCACCATGGTCAATTTACTTTGCACCACCAGAGTTGGAATACCAAGTCCAGCGATGAGCCTGTGGGTTTTGAAATCATGAACCAGCCACCTAAGTCCATGACTTCTTGCAAAGTCAAGGAACTTGTGTTATTCTGGTTCACAGTTCCAGACCCATGGGGACCATCAGATATTTGCAGTCCATGGCCCATCGGAGTCCATGACCCATGGGACCAGAACCCATGGGGATGAGGGACATTCTCTGGTTAACCGTAGGAGACCACCCTCTGGTGGACGACACCTCACCAGCACTCTGCCACACACCACCATAATATGTCCGAGAAGGTTACCCTGTGGTTTTCCTCATATGATCAAAGAATGGGGTTTCCAAAGGCTTGCCCCAATCCCGTCTCCGGTGAGCTGCCCTGCGAAGGGCAGCAACACAGGAGGTACTCCACGGAGTGGATTTTCAGTTTTCTTGTATTTGTGGGCCTTGCAGAGTCGAGGGTTTACGGTGGCCAGAATGCAAATCCTGCCATCAACCTCTGAAAAAGTAACCAACTGCAGGAAGATGTCCGCAGGCACTAGATATGGATGGCCGTTGGCTTCACAAGCTCCTCCACCCTTTGACAGGGTTTGTTTTTAATCCTGCTGGGTGTCCATATCCAAACACCCTCCTCACCCAAAAAACTTAGTGGGGAAGACAGCTTGGTCGCCGACACCCCGATCATGAAAACAGGTTCGTACAGGTTTACATGGTACCTGTAGCAAAGTCACAGATCTGCTTCTGGCCTGAACTGACATTATAGGCAGCCGAGATGCAATATGTATAATTTTATGACATAATATCGAGGTGGATTAATTAGGCCACAAAATAATTATAAAAAGAAGAAGATAGTAATTCACCCCTTTGGTATTGTGGTAACAAATCTGTTCTCGTCACTGCAAATATGTATTTGTCCATTGTCGACAAATGGCCTGTCATATACATGATAGTGGACTGATGTCTCTGTCCTGCATGTAATTTATCTTCAAGCTCCACCATGAGCCACAGCTTGATATTGAAGAGAGTACATTTTGGTGTCCAAAGATGTGTTTGTGTGTGGTCATGTTTTTCTTCGTATTTTTAATTCTTGGAAAATCTAGGACACTCGGGCTGGCAGGATGGCCAAGACCCTGCGTGCGCACACTCGCCTCTAATCCGTCTATCCTGGGGTTGAATCCCGACCCAGGTATAAAACTGCCATCCCGGTGTTTCACAGGCAGGGTGATTCATCAATGTGTGTGTACCGTCTCTCGGATGGACAATGAACTCGGTGTCACATCTGCCGGCATTAGTGATGGACATTAAAGATCCCACGGGGTCTCGCCAAGAGTCGGCGGCACAATGCCAAATTCCACATTCCTGCCAGAACCTGCAGAGGGCTTTAACATAGTCTTGTGCTGATTATGGAAGAAGAATAAGAAGAAGATGAGACAGTCGCAGTAAGCTACTTCCTAAAAACATTGTTTTGCTGTGCAGACTGTCTCCCTCATGCCCTTGTGTAGGCTCAATGTGCTTGTCCTAGTGTCCGGCACAGGCAATTTTGTCCATCATACAAGTGAAAACTTCAAGCCTGTCTGAAGGACAGGCCAATTTCTATCATTCAGCAATTTAATAAACTTGACATACCTTAAAACCCCAAACGGTTTTGATTTTCTTTGTGTTAAAGCCACAGTGATCATCAGCGACTAGAAAAATCGTTTTAGATTCGACCACCCTTGTGCGCTGGTGAAAACTCAAAGAAACATAAGGGTGTCACCCACATGCTCGCGGTATAAATAATTGGATAGGTACAATGTTTGACAGGACAGGTAAATCTAAGACCTGATTGGCTGGGAAAATAACGAAAAAAAAAAAAAAACAGGAGTTAATGTTGAGATCTGCTGTGGGCTGGCATGATATCTCGGAGATCGCATACCTGCATTTATTTTGCTTGGGATATATTTCTGGCCCGACTGCAGACTTGTCATTGCTGTGTTTGCACGTCGGGATTTGGATCGATGAGTATGCTATCCTTTCGGGGATGTTAAGCTGGCTGTTTCTTCTCTTAGCATTCACATGTTGATTTTAAAGATTCCCACAGTGCTTTTCAAAAAAATTAAAATAACGACAGCAAAGTCGATGGCGCACCATCGCAAATTCCCACGCTTCCCACCTCAAGCCAAGTTGAAAGGTGGTGAAAAGTTCCACCAGGAATGACCCAATATCAAATTCTGAGTTAATTTTTTTACCCCACCCCCTTCTCCGTTTTGACCCTTGTGACCCCAAGTCCCCACCCCTGGGTCATGAACTGGGGTCAAATTGAAAAAAAATCGTTGCATATTTCATGCATTGCCACAATGTTGATTGCATATACCAAGTTTCTTAAAAAAAAATGTTTATCTGCACGCTTTTGAAAAAAAATTAAAAAGTGGGATATTGTAATCGGCTCCTTTCTCCATCTTGCCGTCCGTCACGCCGTCTCCTCCTAAACGGTTGTGCATAAAATTCACCAAACTTGGTAGTTATGATCATCACATGGACGAAAGTGCAAGAGCAGAATCATTTTTGGCCCTGCCCTCCCTGTGATGGGGTCAAAAGGTCAAATACCAAAAATGCAATTGCGGGCACATTTTTAAACATGTTTCATGAAACTTTGTATTTGCAATCCACATTTGGGGACGCACGAAATATGTAACCATTTTTTTTTTTTTAAATTTGACCACTGCTTCATGCCCCAGGGGGGTGAGGACTTAGGGTCACAGGGGTCAAAATGGGGGGGGGGGGAATTTTTATCTCAAATTTAATATCGAGTCCTTTCAGGTGGAACTTTTCGTCATCTTTTAACTTTGCTTTAGGTGGAAAGTGTGGGAATTTGCGATGGTGCGCCATCAGCTTTGCTCTATTTAAAAATGTGCCTCTAATGCATTTCTTGCTATTTGACCTTTTGACCCAGCCCCAGGGGGTTGGGCTGAAATGATCAGACCTTCTTGCCATGGTGATCATAACTACTAAGTTTGGTGAATTTCTGCCCAAACCGTTTAGGAGGAGACGGATGGACTGACCGTCAGACGGAGCCGATTGCAATATCATCCTCCCCCCACCCCCTCCCCCAATAATTTTTCGAAAAGTGTGGCAATAAAAATAGGGGTAGTTAATTTTGTCCCGGTACCACCTGCACTGGTTGGTGGCTGTAACATGGTTATCGAAAACGTAATTTTCTTTCTTTAATTTTTCATATTCGTTTTCGCAGCAAAGTTTAATTACTCCATTTGTGCTTGTTTGTATCGCATGAAACTTCAAAACCATGCATAAAGACGTTTAATGTCCGTCTCAGGATTTGCCATTCCCTTGTCGTACAATCCTTTGTGATACAACATAACAGCACACATTTGCCATGATTTCTTTTTTGTTCCTCTGGCTGTGTCATCAGCTGAAGTTTCTTCGTGTTCATTTCTATAAACTTCATTGTTTAGCTTGTTATTTTTTGAGCATTTTATTTTGTGGTATTCTGCAATATCGACTACAGTATCGTTTTAGATTGCAGTACAGCTTGGGTACTGTGCTGTCTCTCTGTGTTTACGTTGAATACCGAGATATGACGTCGTGTCTGGATTGTGTTTTTGCAGGGAAGGCATTGCAACATAGTATGCCAAGAAATTAACAACGTCCCTTGGATGCACATTAAA
This sequence comes from Eptatretus atami, assembly GCA_035128595.1. Lineage (NCBI taxonomy): Eukaryota > Metazoa > Chordata > Myxini > Myxiniformes > Myxinidae > Eptatretus > Eptatretus atami. The sequence goes on along the minus strand of CM068961.1, from coordinate 15,522,853 downwards.
CCGGATGTCCCATTTGTACAATTCTTGCACCTTCAAGCGATTGTCAGGCCTGCCAGCTGGTTTGTGAAAGACTTTGGCTTAAACTTTTTCTCAGCTGACCCCACAAGAAGGTTAGAATAATTGGGCTCATTGATGAAGTAGTTATAGTATATATATATATATATATATATATAAATATATATATTTGTTGTTCGTCTTTCGGCTGCTCCCGTTAGGGGTCACCACAGCGGATCATCCGTTATGATCCGCATACTGATTTGGCACAGGTTTTACGCCGGATGCCCTTCCTGACGCAACCCTGGTCGCCTCTTACGACACAGGGATAAGGATTGGGTTTCGCGTGATTCCGGGCTGCCCTACACCCTCTCATAGCGCGGCCCAGTGCAGAGCTCCCGTCCTCAAGCGATCCTCCAACCCAAGCCTCCGAGTAGCCGGATTACAGGCGCACGCCACTACGCCCGGTATATATATAATATATATATTATATTATGTGCGACCTAGGGTCGGGGCGAGAAGACCATAAGGGTGGGGGGTGGGGGGAGCTACCTCGTTCCCACCAGACTCCCCGGAATCGCAGGCCGTCCCAACGGATAACTCAGTGACGCGTGTGTCGCGTGTCGCTAACCGACCATGAAAGCCAATAACTTGACCACGTGACTTAGGGTCCTCCATCTAAGGTTTATCTGGTTACCTAAACATAATCACGTGACCTAATTGCTGGGGGACACCTTGTCCGAACCGGATCACCTTACTGGATCAGATGCAGCCAAGCGACGCTGCCAAGGAATGTTCGGCTAAAAGAACGGATCGTTGGGAATAAAGTCCCGGCTCGGCTTGGATACGGACCATGCTGGATCAATGAAAGACGAGACAAAAACGAGCTGGGAACATTTCTACAAAGGATTTATTTACACTCAATCGAGGAAAGGTATGTGGTGCAGTGAATGGGGTTTATTATTATGTACAGCAGGGATAGCAAGGAATTTGTGAGGTGCGACAGAAGGCAAGCAATTTACAAAAGCAGACAGAGCAGACTTATCCCGTTATATCTTCTACAATCTTAACTTGTGCTACGACAGGCGCCATCACAAACACAAACACACAAACCCGAGGAAGATTAGATAGCCAGACAGAAAGAGAGCAGATGGGGACTAACGGCCTCGCAATACCTGGCGCAGTCGGCCGACCAACACAACCCAGTACGTTTTGGGTGAGGTAGGAGGGAGAAATACTGGTGTCTAAGGTGTGAGAGTGAGCGGTGTGGTGTGGTGCAATATGGGGGCGTGTGGTGTCGTGCCAGAGGAAACTGATTAAGAATCTGTTATGGATGCTCTTTTGTGCATCCAGAGGGGACGAGATCGAGGGGTGGAAAGAGAAGAGAGGAGAGAAGATACATGAGGTAAAAGATTCCGAGCCTAGTCATGCATAGGTCTGTGATTGTGGCGTGTACCTCCGTGGGACGCTCCGCTGGAGCGATCCCACCTCAAGAGCCGGCGTGTTATCTCCTGCTTATTCACTTTGTCGGGACTCATGGAAACGTGTGTTCCGCACCGGTCCCACAAGAATGTCTGTCGTACACCAACCCCAAGTGTAGCTGCAGCGATGGGCAGACAACAAGGAGCAGTGAAGAGAGAGTGGTGCAAAGAGGCGAAGGAGGAGGTGAGGCAAACAGACGAAGGCGAGGCAGGCAGGCAAAAAAAAAGAGAAGGCGGATGGAATCGCGATCCGCCTTTTATAAGTCCCGGCCGAAGGGTGGGGTGACGACCCGAATCGTGCCTCCCTATTGGGCTACAGCGGTCATAGCCCCGCCCTGCCAGGCTCCTGGGGCAGGAAGCGGTCTCATTCGCACATGCGGCGAGACACGGCCCAGAGCCCCACAACACCTCCCCCCCCGTCCCTCGCCACCCGTCCTGCCGTATTCTGGTGACTGGACGAGGGTCTTGTCGGTCCTGCGTCCCCATTCGGGGCATCCCTGGTGAGATGCGGTTGGTGCTATTAATGTGCTTGGCTTGTCCCCGCATCACGCGGTCCGAATGGCCTGGGCCGTGCAGCACGCCTCTGTTTGGCAAATTGTATCGATGCGGAGGTGCGAGGAGGCGCGGGATGATTTTTCCCGTGTGTGGGAGATGTTGGTGGTCGAGGTGGTGAGTTTTTGTTGAGCAAGGTGAGACGCCGTTTTAAATTGGCGTGCAAATTTTCAATGAAAGGGCACGCCATGCGTGTGCTGTATAGCGAGTCTGTTCTTTTGGTGATTCTCTCACAGGAGGCTGCTTGGTGTGTGTGTGTTTGCTTGATTTGTACCATGGATGAAAGGAAAGGGTTGAAATGGAAATCAGAATAGAAGATAGAGATATAGTTATTAGTCCTAGCTATTAGACCCACGCAACACACTTCGGCCCGTTAACCCACTAGACATGAGGGGGAAGATCTGACTGCACGAAGACTAACGAAATAACTGCCTGGCAATCACTGCATCACTGTATGTTGGGTGCCATTGCTTTTGAGGCATGTGGTTTTGCAGAACGGCAACAATATATATATATATATATATATATACCTCGACGCTGAGCTGCTACGGTGACCCAAATTTGTGCCCCATCGCTTGGCAATTACCATGTGGATTTTTAAGGTGAATTGCCAAATATAGTCTCAGATGAGATGCCCAATCGGGCCAGTGGTGGTCGGGCTGGGAGAGCGGCAGCATCGCGCTGACTGCACCCATTAAACTGAAACCCGTTCATCGTTTTGGCCGCTCCTCCCCTCTGGCCACGCTGTTGAGGTGTCACGGGGTTATTAAAGCCTTATCTCTAACACTGCAGAGATTTGTCTGTGGGTGGAAGCATTGCATGGTGTGCTGGTCTCCCATTGAGTGTTGTGCACCCAAGTCAGGGTACAGTATTAATTTGCATTCTTTCCCTGACTGCGTTCTCAATCAACCCCTTTGGCTGCTTGTGATTCCGCAGCACGGTGTTTGTGTGGTCGACGACATTCTTTTTAAAACTTGCATGGCCCTTGTAGTGATGAGGGCAAAAATTTGGCACCCCAGCAGCTAAGGTGGTGAATTACTAAACATATCTACTACTTTCACGTCCACCGCTTGACTACTATGTATAATTCAGATTAAAATTATAATAATAATGGAAATATTTTTTTTATTTTACCTCCGCCACTGCTGGTGAAGGAGGTTATGTTTTCATCCCTTTCTGTTTGTTTTGTTGTTTGTCTGTTTGTGTGCAGGATATCTCAAAATGTTATGGATGGATCCGGATGAAATTTTGTGGACACGTTGGGTGTGTGACGAGGATAAACTGATCTGGATACGAGAATTATTTAATTTTAAAAGTGATTCTTCACCATTGAGAGATAGGGCCAAAACGATATAGTACTGTATAGCATGATAGTTCAAAAATGTATTGGGCCCGATATGTTCTCATGGATCAGGCATGACGTGTGGAGATATGCCGCTCTACCGAGTGCCCTTCTAGTTTATCACTTGTGTTGCTTTACTTTATCCAACGTCCTGCTTTCGCTTCTTCTTTGCTCCCCTATTGTTTTCACTTTTCTCCCAGTCCCTTTGACTTTTAACATCTGAACCCTGCTCCTCCCAGTCAATTTCAGTCATTCTCATTCCAATGTGCTCGTTGAACTCACTTTACTTGTACCACACTACTGATTCAGTCACACCCTATATCAAACCCTCACCCAAGGTCCGATCCTCGTCTCTCTCTCTCTCTCTCTCTCTCTCTCTCTCTCTCTCTCACTCTCTCTCTACTCTCTTCTGTCACTCACTCACCTCTCCCCCTCTTCCTCTCTTCGCTCACTCTCCTCGCACTCTTCTCCCCCCCCCCCTCCTTCCCTACTCTCTCCTGTTCTTCTCTCTTCTCTCTCTCTCTCCCCCTCCCTCTCTCTGACGAAGGGTTAACACCCAAACATCAGCTTCTTGCTTTCACAGGGTTAGCTTCAAAATTTCGACGACACTACTGCCACTACCACTACCACCAAAACAGCCCCAATTCATCCCATTTTATGTGGCGTCCACCAGAGAACTTTTTTGGCCCAAGTTTTTCACGTACCAGCTGGCCAGGACGAAGGGTAGCATGAATGTGGTGGGAATTTGGGAAGGGTGCCGGCGATGACTCGCTACCTCTTCAGGAAGGAGACCGTGAATGTTTAGTGTCCACCAACTAAAACTGGCAGACAGGTTTTCCGACTCAACGCCGTCCTGATGGATTATGCCTCCGGTTCAAAGTCATCCTGATGGATTTGGCCCATTATGCCTCGGGTGCTCTATCAACACCACATTAATTAATATCAGCAGGCTTTGCTGTACTTTTCCCCACTTCTTGATGCACCCTACCTCCCACCCACTATGAAATTAGGTCTATATAAACTGATGGATCAAATGAATGTGGTGCGATAGAGTGCAAGCAAAATGGGCCAAGTGGCCTTCTCTGCAGTCTCGTTTCACCCGTGACCTATGAACCTCCTCACGCCTTTATACAGTATAGGTTTGAAGAGGTTTGTTTGTCATGAATGAAATGGTACGACGTCTACTCTTTGGTGTTTTGTTCAAAATTTCTGGTCGGCAGCGACCTTTTCTGAACGGCGGATAGACCCAACTGCCCTCTCCTATTGTCATATATATTTTCTAAAACCACTCCACAACTCTTCTACTGGTGGTAAACATATTCACTACTTCCAATGAGATCAATTTGGTATTTATTTTACAACTGATGCTTTCTCTGTAGCGTTAAACTGAAGCCTACCATTAAAAAATATATATAATAATGCATGTTCAAGGCTCATGGAAGAGCTATAACAAAATGGAAAGAGGTAAACACCAACAACAGCAGCAGATGTGAGAGTGAGAGTGAGATCAAGGGGAGGGGAGAAGGACACGGAGGGCCGGGGGTGAATAAGCTGCACACAAGCTGAATGAAACGCAGCAAGAAGAGGAAGGGGACAGCGGGGATGAAACAGAAAAGGAACAAACCGACCAACAATGAACAAACAGAGAGATGAACGGGAGGGGGGAAAAAATCATCACAATAACCTGGAAAAAGGGAGTGCTTGGGAATGGGGTCGTTTGGGATAGAAGAGATCATGAGTATGGATGGGAGATGACCTGAGATGGTGACGAACAGCTGTCTTGAAGCCCTGGAGTGAAGAATGGGACTCAACAGATGAGGGAAGTTGATCCCACAGGTAAGAGAAAACGGGAGCAAATCATCAGTGGAGGTCAGCAGGGAGCCTGGATTTTGGGAGTTTTACAAGAAGAGGTTTACCGGCAGACCGTGTGCGCCCTGCAGAAACCTCGGAGGGACACAGCCAAGAGAGGGCAGAGGGTGCAAGACCAAAGAAGGAGGTGGTCGAATACAGAAAGGCCACCGACCTGTCTGCAATGCGGAAGTAACAGGCCTAGACGCTCAGCTTCGTTCTGGGAGATCCCAATGATTTTTGAGGGTCTGGCTGTCCATGGCATCAAGAAGGGCAAGGTGTGAGGCAGGAGAGCCAGGCCAAAGGGGAGAGCAGTACTCCATCAAGTTGCGAATGAAGGCCTTGCACAGGGTGTCCTGAAAGTCGCTTTACCCCCGTTAAATCCCTTTCCCGATTGCCCTGTTTTGAGGAAAAGTCTTTTCGGCTGAATGTGCCGTCTACTGAAGCTCAGGGCATGTAGTATGGTGTTCTGGTCGAAGAAAAATCCACATTTCACTTTGGAATTGGAGCATCATCCTCCGCACGTGATGTGGGCAGGAATGACTTCAAGACATTCATTTGGTCCCTATTTTTTGATGGACTGGTAAATGGCGTATCTTATGAGTCTGTGTTTTCAAAAATATATATGTATTGGCTGGTACCACGGCTTGTTACTGCGGGAATGCCTGAAAGTTTCTGGTTTCGACAAGACGGCGCCTCCGTGCATTTTGCGTTGCACGTTTGGGACGATCTCAATCAAGCGTTCCCTCAATGATGGGTCGGATGCGGATCACCGACATCACCAGCTCCTCTGCCGTGGCCGCCGCATAGTCCAGATCTCGGGACTCCAGACAGCTTTGTGAGACTTCCTCAAGGAGAAAGTGTCGACATTTCAGTATCGGACGATTGATGAATTTAACGCTGCAGTTGTCACGTCTTTCGCAACAGGTGACTCCACAAACGCTATCACAAGATGTCTTTAAGAGGATTTGGTGATGAATGTAGTAGTCGTGCAAGGAGAATGATGGAGCACATACAGATACAATGTCTGATCAATTGTTGTGAGCACTGCGCCATAAAACCTGTATATTAAAATAGTTTAAGAATGTTTCACTGGGGGAGGAGTAAAGCGACTTTCAGGCCACCCTGCAGGTTGTCGAAACATCTTGCACTGTGAAGGATGCCCAGTCACCTGACTTTGAAGGCCATCTTGGAAATATGGTCTGACCAAGAAAGATCATAGCTGATCATAGCTTAACCGCTTCAAGCATTTTTATTTATTTATTTGTTTTTAACATGATCTTCGGCTCACACTGCAGCTGCCACTCACTCGCATGGACTTGTAGACGAACATACGTGACACAACACGAGACTGTTAGATAAGACGACCACAGCCATTGATGTTGTGGGAAGTGCCGTAACTTCCCGAGTACCAGCGACATTGCAGCGATTGCACCACTTTTGTCATCGCACTTGGGACATTTGCTCAGGAGGAATTTCTTCCTCCTCGTGGATGCTCTTAACCTTTTTTCTTTAAAATACTGAACATCAAGCAAGGAAGCAGCACGTACCATTTTTGAAGTCTTTGGTATGACTCGGATGGGGTTTGTTGAACCGCCGACCACTCAAACTCGGGGAGCAGACACTCCAGCCATTACACCACTGAGACCCGTTTAGGAAGTGGATGGGACGGTTTGGCAGACTGTCCTTTCGGAGAGGTAGGGTGAGTGCGTGGGATGTCGGGGGTTGATAAGACGTATTCCAACTGTTGGACCAGCTCCTGGTTCGATCAAGAATTGGTTAAAATGAGGTTAAATTGCAACATGTCATCAGATTATTTATTTTTTTCAACTAAATTTTTCTTAATTTATAGCATCTGCTTCTTCTTCTCCCTATGCAGCTCATGGCTCCAAGTAGCATCATTTACTGCGTGCGCAGCTGTGCCGCTGATGCACGGCCCATGTAGATTTGACCAGCCATTTGGAATTTGGTCAGGGTGCTGGTGATACCTCGCCTACATTAACAGCCTCTGCTTTCTCTGCTTTCTCCGCGTGCTCTGCTCTGTTGAGAATGATGTGGGATTGGATTTTATATGCGAGTGGACAAGCCGGTATTTCAAGCCGATGAACAAAGCCATTCCATTTCCGTTTCATTGTTGGACACACTGCCAGCTATCAATCACATTTACTCTGAGAATGCAGCAGAAGTACAATGTCGTGAATCTTGTAAAGCCTTTCGTCCAACTTGCTCCCCCGTGTCACATTGCCTTGCTGGAGTGGCAACTAATTTGTCGCTTTCTCTTCTCTGCGTTATTCGCTCCTGAGCTCTGTTTTTGATGTGCACCAACACGTTGTGGTCGCCGTACGATTGAGGTAATTGTCTGATGATGCTGCCAGGTGTGATGTCACTTGGAATGCAATGTGGCAGCTGCATGGTGGATTAGAAATTATCATCGTTTTAACGCAACAGCATCCCCTCAAAGAGCAGTTGCAAGGCAGCTCCTATTAAGCAGTCAATCTCTTTGAAATGCCAAGTTGTGGTTTGCATCGCGTGCTGTGGTTAACAGTGGCAGAACCGCTGCCCTATCGGTGCTCTTTGCCGGTTCCTTGTGGGCTTGTGTGATCTGTAAGTGACAGTACGTGTGTTGAGATGATGTAACTTTGCTGCCACTAGTACGGCCTGGTGCCTGTGATGTTGTGTTGATTTGGGGTTGCTCTGTAGCTGTGCATACCAAGCAGGCATTCTCATTTATTTATTTATTTATTTATTTTCACCGTCACTTCAAGGGGATGCTGCTTTGGTGTTTTTCACAAATTGCACACAAGTTGGCAGTGAGCGTGAGATAAGTTTCTCAAAGATAATAAATCTTCAAAGTGGTTGTTGTGGTTAAGATTGTTTTCCATTCTTCCGAGACGATTCTGAAATTGCCAAAAAGTTGGTGATTACCAGAAATGAAAGCTGTTGTGGTTCCTCGTCTTCATCGACAGTCACGCTTCCCAGAGCGTAAGGGTTGAAAAGGTGGCGCGAGTGGGCGTTTTTGGGGGGTGGCTTGTCCATGTAGCTCCTCTCTTCTGGGCTTTGTAGAACCACGCACAACTTACCACGAGTAGCTCTTTTTGCCACACACAGTGAAGAGAGCGCCAGTGAATAGAACCAGGAACCTGCGATCGGCAGCAACCACCAGGGAGATGGATTGTGCCGTCCACCAGAGAGAGAGGAAAAAAACAACCGCTTGGTGTTCCGCACTTTTATAAACCAGCCCGCTGCGCCATCGATCACGTGTTCGGATTGTTGCGGTGATGAATAATTACACGAAGATAGATTATACAGTGGGGAATGTTGAAGAATGTAGGAATGGGGTGTAAAAATGGGGCTTAGACCGAAACACTGGGGGCTCGGAGAGACGAGAGCTTTCTAAACACTTTGCTTGACGCGCCCTATCAGTTATGGGAATTACATTACACTCATGCAAACATGTACTATGATATAACTATTCCAATCTATCCCCATTTTACCCCATAGACCAGATCCGTAACAATGTTTTTGCATTCCGAGGGTAGATTACCACGAAAGGTACTGTACTGTCAGAAATGTGTTCCTCATTCTTGAACAGTTCCTTGTTTTAAAACAAGATAGTTATCTGTAGCCTTGTGAAAATATAGCAATAAATTGTTGTCCTCCTATTTATTTAATTTTTGTACTTTTACATATTAGGCCGGTAGTCAGTCATGAGGTCAGACCACATGAGGTCCAGCTAATATTGGCAGCCTGGTGCCTAGCCAAGCATCCTTCTGAGGGACGGCACCCATCGTGATGCAATGCCCGCCCGCCAGTCACCGATCTGACGGTTTATAGTCAAGTCGAGAATTGAACCAAGGCTGGAGCGCTCAGAGGGAAGTGGGCTGCGTCATCTGCATCATCATGTCATGATAATCTCATCTTAAACGTTAAATACTCAAACCCCAAATCAAAATACCATCCGGGTGGTTTCAAGTGGGAGAATAAATCTCCTTTTAGACCCGGCTATTTACGTATCCGCAAATCCACCCATTTTTGTAAGCTGGATTTCTTTTTAATTTGCTCTGTGGGACCTTCGGGAAAATCGGACTGAACACATTTTGAGAACAACCGAGATGATTAAACCCGCTCTATTTTGGGCTCTTCATTCTCCAAGCTGATGCCATTAAAATGGAGGACTATAAATTGTACCTTTTTTTTTTTTTTAATGTTTTCACCCCTTTCTGTTTGTTTGTCCGTTTGTTTGTTTGTGTACAGGATATCTAAAAAAAAGTTGTGGACGGATCCGGATGAAATTTTGTGGACAAGGTTGAGTGTGTGACAAGGACGAACTGATGAGATTTTAGTGAAGATCAGGATCTGGATCCGACTGCAAGAATTTTAAAAGTGATTCTTCACCATTGAGAGGAGGAGATTGGGACCATACTCTGTGCGGAGCGTTGCTGCTGCCTAAGCAGTCTCCTTGGCTATTGGGCACAATCCTGGACGGGTCTCCACTCCGACACAGAATACCAGCATGCTGACCCTCATTTTGCCGACCTCGGAAGGATGACGGGTCGATTTAACCCCACCTGGTATTAATTCAACAGCTGAACGGGATTTGGACTCAGGACCCCAGAATCCAAAGCCCACCACCCTAACCATTAAGCCAACACCAGGCATACCATTGAGAGATAGGGTCAAAAACGATATATAGTGTGATATCTCAAAAGGTTGTGGACGGATTCGGATGAAACTTGCTGGACAGGTTTGGTGTGTGACAAGGAAGAAGTGATTCGATTTTGCTGAAGATCCAAAATCTGGATCTGCATACGATAATTATTTAACTATAAAAGTGATTCTTCACCATTGAGAGAGAAAGAGAGGGCCAATAACGATATAGTACTGTAGGCACGATATTTCAAAAATGTATTGGGCCCGATATGTTCTCGTGGATCAGGCATTATGTGGCGGAGGTATGCGCTCGACCGAGTGCCCTTCTCGTTTGACTCTGCTTCGTTTGGAGGAATATTTGCGCACCGATTGAAGTGTTCCTGCTTCATACATACTAGCAACGCCTCTCCTTCGCTTTGCTGATGGGTTTCATGAAAAGATGGTGTGTTGCACTTCACGAGACGATTGCATGCCTATTTGTGAGTCTCAATGAAGATGTAAAATAAAATGAAACGCATGAAAAAGGGTGTTTTTTTTAAACGTCATGTTGTTGTTTGTGTGCTCCTTCCATGTGCTTTTACATATTTTTGTCCCTCGCCCTTCTGACGAGGTCGGAGACGGGGGACATTAAAATGAGCTCCGACCGACCGACCGACTGACCAACTGATCATCCGACCGTGGACTTTTGTGTTCTCGATATTTCAAAAACTGTTCAAGATTTATCTTTCATATTACACAGATCTATTCCTCATTCCACCCAAAAGGCGGGGGCCCGAGAGTATCGGCTCCTTGTTTCTATTTATTTGAGATGTGTAACTAGATATATAATTTTGTGTGCTCCTTCCGTGCCCGTCACACTTTATTCTGAGGGGCTCCTGACGTCGTACCATCGGAACCTCAACATTGAAGCTCCAGATCCTGCTTATTCTTCTCCCTACCGGTAAAGACTGCTTTAAAAACATACGTTTTTATGATTAAATGGATACAACTCTTTGTTCCAAGTAAATCAATTATTAGCTCATCTGGACTTTAGTCCGGTGAGCTAACAATGTGATCGAGCAGTGTCCGTCGGTAAGTCATTCAGTCGGTCAGTGAGTGAGTGAGTCCGTAAACACTTCAGTCGTTACCGCTTGAAACAAACTTGATTTTGATGAAACTTGGCCACAAGCTTCATATCTGATGCCTATCGAAGGTTTATTGACGGCATCAAAATCTGTGCTCATTAACACGTTGAAATCAGCCCGAAAATGCTGAAACTTCCTGCCCCATCCTACAGGGGGCATTGCTTCAGCATCACAGACGTGCCCTCAGCAGAAAACATGACCTTGTAACCTGTAAACATGTATCTCGGTGATCAGCATCAAGAGCGTTTCCGTTCAATCAATCACGTGACCATATTATACGCATGAACAAAATTTTGATATTTTATGATGTCATTGACTGTTGCTCCTGATCCAGGTGAGCCTCAGGACCCGCGGTCCTATTTTTAGTTTTCAAATGCTACCACTTTTATTATCCTACGACCAGCATAAAAATATGATTAAATAAAAGCTCTTGAGAATATAGACACGCACGCACACACGCACACACACTTCTCCTTTTAGTAATAGATTTGGCTTTTCTTATTCAGAATATCAAGACATTTTTTGTAAACTAAGTGAAAGTCGACTTTATTCGGACCCTCACAAATTAACGGCTCAACCCACCAGCCACTGTGATGTTGCCTAGAACTTGGTGTCATGCAGACTCCACAAGCCGCTGCATTGTTTCATGCACCGTATTTTCCGGTGTAATAAACCGTGGCCGTGTTTTAACCGCACACCTGTTTTTCACCCTCAAAAGACATGAATATATTGATCATTTTATTTTCTGATCGAGATCTAAATACGTTTGTACGGAACAAAGTGACGGAGGCATCGACATGCTTACTCCCTTGTCCGCTTAATTTTGCCTGACAGTCTTATTCTCATTTTCAAAAAGGTGAAGAGAGAGTGGAGAGGAGACCAAGAAGTTTTTATTTTTCTTTCTAATTTTTTATTATTATAAAGAGGATTTTTTTTGTTTGTTTGTTTCCATTAAAAGGAAAAAAAGGGATTCATACCGGCATTATACATGTATTTCTTGTGGATTTGTGGCCCTGAAAAGGGCCATTTGTGTTTGATGAAGCTTTTCAGCTGAACCCTCGGAAATCCTCGTCAATGCTTTCCTCATCGAAGACGGCACGTAACTCCTTGTCCGAATCAGGGTAGAGCAAGTCCCTGTCACTGTCCCCATCGCTCTCATCGTCATTTGCAGCCTCCTCCTCCCAAATGATGTCGTCTACACCGTCCAAGTTGTTGGAGATATAGCATTTCAGAAATGCTCGCTTGATGATGCCTGACGGTATCTCCTCAAAAACCTTGATGATCCAGCCGCAGATCATCGGAAGGTCGACCTTTCTCGTCCTCCCGCTCTTGGTGGAGGTCTTCTCCCCTCTCATCATCCAGTCAGACCAGCAGCGACGTAGCACGTTCTTGAACGGCTTGTTGATGGACACATCGAGGGGCTGCAGGAGTGATGTCATCCCGCCTGGGATGATGACGAGATCGGTGTTGGTCCGACAGAGCGGCGCTTTGGTGTCGTTGGTCTTGCGACAACTAAACGCGTCCAGGACTAGCATGCTCCGTCGTCGGGAGAGACCGCCATCTGGCCTACTACTCCGACCATGCGCACCCAGTCTTGGACCAGTCCGTCGTCTATCCACCCCTTCTGCTGTGCACGAACAATGATGCCGGCTGGAAACTTGAGCTTCACAGCAGTTCTGACTGCTAAAAAAAAAAAAAAAGTCTTCATTTGGAATATAATTGAAATTCAGTATTGATCATTTTTACGACAGATTCTTTTTCTCGACCCGTGTATTAACCGCACCCCCAACTTTTACCTTTTGTTGCCGATAAAAAAGTGCGGTTTATACACCGGAAAATACGGTATACAGCACGTTCTTCAAGGAGAATTTGCATGCTGGAAGATTAGTGTCTCTGATGATTGCAAAAGGACAACTGTGGTGGCAAATCCAGGGATTTTTTTGTTTTGTTTGACCAAAGGAAGCCACTGCACCACTTTGTATTGTTTCGACCGATTGCAACAAACATCATTGTGGTGGATTGTACTGTCATTTAAAGGGTTGTTTATCTCAAACCTGACGAGCTCAAAAACTGTGTTTGTGAAGAATATACTGACATTATTACCAACACTACCGAAGGTGGACAGGGTTCTGTTTTCACCCCCGTCTGTCCTGTCTGTCTGTGAACAGGATATATCAAAAAGTTATGGACGAAATTTGGTGGACAGGTTTAGTGTG
>CM068961.1:15467480-15478887 GCA_035128595.1 Eptatretus atami | reverse complement strand
TTTGATTAATAATTCGAAGCATTTAATCACTTGTGGTGAATCGATCCAGCTGGGATTGTCAAGTTGACCACATGAATGAGTCTGGACAGATGAACGATGAGCGACGTCCGATTACTTTTATTGCTCCCAAAGTTTTCAAACCATTGAATGAAATAGTTTTTGCACCAATTATTATTATTATGATTATTATTTTAATCAACATGTCTCACTTGTGAAAGCTTTGTATAGCACACTTTGAAAGCTGAACTCGTACATGCATCACGTGTTCGGAATCCGTTGGGTGTGCTGAAATTTTTTTTTTATTGCTGCCGCTGGTGTGCGTTGAAAGTTGCTGTTCAGTCCACAATTTGCTATGTTGAATCGTCTTGTTCAATCCTGAAAAGTTTTTTTTTTTTTTTTTCTTCCCTTTTCCACTTGCACAACGATCCGATGGTTTTTGCCGTCCAGATTTTGAGCTGCTGATCATCAGAAACCCTTTGGCAGTCTTTCTTCTTCATTGACTTTTCTCAAAATTTCCAGCTTTTTTGCTGTCAACCCTGCAGGGATGTGATAGATGCATCTGTTCTTTTTTTTTTTTCATGAACTTAAATACCAGCTTTTACCTGTTTACACCTGATCGTTTTACATTATATTTCTCCGGCGTAGAACTTGATTCCTAACTCTGTGGCAGCTTACCGTATATTATGTGTAGTCACACTTGTTCTGTATTCTGTGAAATTATTTGTTTCTGCTTTTAAAGAAAGCCTTTTCATCTCCTCCGATTCATTTTGGTGTGTTTTATGTCTGTCCCTCACTTCCATTATGTTAAGCCATCTAAATGTGAGATTTGTGGAATTGTTCATCCAACCCCTTCCCTTCATTTCCCCTGACCAGTTTCACCTCTCTCCTTCCAAACTCCTTTACCTTCTGTCCTCTGTCCTCCCTCTTATCTTCTCTTTTCTCAATCGTCTTCTTCCGTCCCCCCCACCTGCTTTATGCACACACCTGAAGACTGCTTTCAACTTTTTTGCCTTGATACCTACCCTTGAGGTGTATGATTAACAAGGTTGTTCAGATTACCATGCACAGTTTTCTTCTTATTCATACACTTGAGATCAGTCAAGGTAGTTCAGCACTTCCACTGTATGTTTTTCTCGTATGATGATAATCCTTTTGCTTCACTGTTTTCATGCATAACCATAGGTTTGGGGGAGGTGGGAGAGGGGAGGGAGAAGACAAGCCGTGATGACGTGAATTGTGAGAGTAAAGGCAGGAGTATGATTTGGCTATCTGGAAGCATCGTGCAGCCAGGCAGAGCTCGTGTTATTAATGGGGAGCATTGTCCACTTTAGTGGTTACAAAATGCTCCCAAATCTTTGTCTGTCTTTGTGCTGAACAGTTGTCCGCTAGTTCAGGTTTAATATTTATTGACTGAATCGTCCCAAGTGGGACAGATGCTCATCTTCTGATGGAGGGCAGTCGAAGTCTGGCTGCATTAGGCAATGATGAGGATCTTAGGGGGTCTTAAGGATCCTTTGTTGGTCTTGAGGGTTGTTTGGGGTTTTAAGGTTCCAAAGGGTCTTAGTGTTCAAAAGGATCTTGGAGGTCTTGATATTCCTGACCACATACAAAGCTTTCGTCCGCAGCCTGATAGAGTACTGCTCTCCCCTCTGGGCTGGTGCTCCTGCCTCTCACCTTTCTCGGCTTCACGCTGTGGAAACCAAGGCATTTCGGATCATTTCGGATCATTGGTATCTCCCGTGATGAGGCCGAGTCTTTTGGCCTCTCACACTCTCCTGCCGCAGGCAGGTTGGTGGTCTTTCTTTCTTCTTCCGTCTCCTCTACCGGTCTCGACCCCCCCCCCCTCTTTCTCTGTCTGTGATTTGTCCACTACATTTCCGCAGGGCGCTCAAGGTTCGCCACAACCCCCTTCTGGTAAAACTACCAAAATCACGAATTGCTGCTCACCTTCACTCTTTCATTCCTCTTTTTCCCGCTCTTTGAACAACTCCCTCACTCTGTTCAATCCCATTCTTCCCTCCAGGCCTTTAAAACAGCTGTTCACCACCACCTCTTCACCACCACCACCTCTTATCATCCCCCATCCAAATCCTCAATCTTTTCTACCCCCGTTAATCCACCCCAAACCCACCTCCTTCAAATTCCCTGCTTTCCTTCCTGAAAGTCCCTGTAATGTCCATCTCGAAAACCCCATGTTCCCCGTTCCCCGCCCCATCCCTCTCCCTTCCACAGATCTCCTAATTATGTCTCTGTTCCCCACTGTTTTGTCCTTCCCACCTGCCCCTCTTGTCTCATGCCCCCCTTGATGTGCGTTGTGTGTTAGCTCTCATACGAGCCCTCAACAAGGTCTACAAAAAATAAAAAAACAACTAAATAATGATTGAGATTAAATTGAGGTTATAATTAAATAATGAGGTAACGTCGATAACAGAATCTCACGACATGTGATGGACATTCAAGCATAGATTACATTTTGAGTTAATTAGCGAATTATCTCATCAACTGGATGAAAAGTTACAAAAGGGCTCCGTTGGTGTTTGCACACGAGGTCATAAATCATCATGCTGGAGTTTCTAAACAATCGGTTGAGTCGCCTCGGAGGAGTCTGGACAAAACGGAAATATGTTGATGGACCCACTGACTGACTGACGGAAGGAATGAAGGACTGAGTGACTAATTGAAGGATATTATGATGACTGATTAAAACCGCTCTCCTCGACTTTGGTGGAGGCGAGCTAAAAACGGTCGGTACATTGTTTAAATGACCGAACAAAGCAGGTGTCTGCCTCCAATGGGTTTCGTGTTAAGAGGGGGACCATTCTACCGAGCGAAATAATGTTTCTATTTGAAAACAGCCTTTTCTTTGCTGTTTTAAAACTCTATTATAAATATCCATCAAGCTCGATTTAACCAACAAGCTCAAATGAGCTAAGATCCTATTTTTTGACATTTTTTGTTTCACAACCCAGAGTTTTCATCGGATCTTGGTGAAACTTGCCATGTATATATGTAGAAAGCCCACGCGCAGGCAGGAACCATCTCCGATTTTGGAAATTCTTCCTAGAAAAAAAGTTGACGTCATAATACCGCCGCTAATGGAAATCGCCTATACCATTATCTCCAAAACTAGGCAAGCTGTTTGAATTTTGTTTGCGGGAATCAAGCCGGGCATTAGCACAGATAATTTATCGCAAACCTGATACATCACAATGACGTCATATTCGTTTTTATGACGTCATCTTTAAGAGGACGAGGATCTTAGCTCATTTGAGCTTGTTTTTTTTAAAAAAAACTGCATTTCGATAAATAATGTGCTAAAAGGACAAAAGCATTGACCGTGCATCGAGTTTTGGCACATGCAGGAAAAATTCAGTTTGCGTTTGGTGCTGTCGATTTCACATTCTCGATCTTCAGCTTTCGACACGGTTCCCCGTGTGAGGTTACAAGCTTTGGTAAAATAAAAAAAATGATGGTTTGGGTGGATAATTAGCTCGGTGACAGGAAATTATGTATTCTACAAGGAGCATATACAGGATATCAGAATGCACAAAGCACATAAAGGAGTACTGCAGGAGTCAGCCTGGGTTGGAGTGCTGAATGGAATGTCTACATTTACTCGTGCCCAAAGTTTAGACCGAAGGTAAATGCTTTGAGGAGCACGAGATGCAGAGAGAAATGGAGGTCTTTGGGAGATGGCTTGGAGTGGCAGGTGTGATGATAAATGGAAGGACATACAAGGTAGCGGGGGTGGGAAATGGAAATAATAAAACAAAAAACGAAACCGTGATAGCTCGGGATTATTTGTTAATGGTGAATTTGTGCATGTAGTCCTGGAAATGAGCGGAGGGAGTTGGAGTATGTGAGCTGAAAAATTCCAAATAATTTTTTAAACCCAGCAGAATTAGGTAATGCAAAAAAAGTTGAGGATCCATCAAGTCGGACATCGGAACAAAAGTGCAAGTATACTTGAAGGTTTTCTTATTACATTCAGTAGGTTGGAAAAGCAATACGGCCTTTCGAAATGATGTATGGATGCTAAACGAGACCTTTTACACATGTGCTGTGTATGTGGTTACACATGACTCGGTTCTGCTCGTCGGGCACTTTAACCTGCCGTTTGGGCGTGAAACCTGTCACTTTTAATGCATTCTAAGGGAACTACAAGGGAGTGTGAAAACTGGGTATTTGGTTATTTAAACACCCCTTTTTGAAATAATTAACGGCTACTCCATGCCAACTTCTGTATCTGTTTCATCCTGTGTCTGTATCATTGATTGTTTTAATGTAATTCCGTGGCTGAAATGGCACAAGATGTGCCCGGTCATACTAAACACCACAGGAAGACGCGCAGACACTTCTTTTTATATTTTTTTTCCGGCTGTGCTTGCGCACCGGCTAACAAGAGCCAATCGGTGGGGTAAAACTTCCCGGATACATTATGTGCGGACTACGCTGGATCAATGGAGGAAAAGATGCGACAAACTGGGTACATTTACAACACAAGGAAGTTTATTTACAAAGCTAGGGTGAGGAAAGGGATGTGTTCAATAAACGAGCAATGGGTTTATTTCCACAGGAATATGTACAGCAGGGGAAAGCAAGGATTTGTGGGGTGTGGCAAAATAAATGCAAGTATTTACAAAACAGGACACAGTGCAGAGCTAACGCATCGGGGAATCCAACAGTCTTAACTTACATTAATACGACAGGCACCATCAGAATCATACCTGAGGAAAATCAGAGAGCGAAGAAAGATAAGAAAAGTACAAGGCATTTTCGAAAAGTACAAGTACAAGGTCGACGGACCTATTCGCTGAGGAGGGGGAAAGGGGGAGGAAAACTGAAGGTGTCTAATGGTAAGTAGTTAGAGGAGGTGCGATGACATATGGTGAGGGGCGGTTAAATGCGGAGAGGAAGGTGTAAAGATGTGGGTCAGGGGTTTTGGAAACGAAGAAAAGAACGTTTGAGAAGATAGATTAACGGGTGAGTGGAAAGAGGTCTGTGCGTGTAAATACTCAGGTTTTCTAAACTGCACCCGGTCTGGTGTCTGACTTTCCGCTCATTCCGCACTCTGCTCTGTTGGCTCCGTTCCATAGCATTGTTCATTGCACCGTGACCCCAAGAAGTGGACGGCCCACCAGACAACCGAGCGCTCCTTTATAATCCCCTGGTGGGGGCGGCGCCTGGGAGTGGAACAGGTGGAGTGATAGATGTTTTCCAGTGCCCTCATTGGTGTACGGATGATTCCGCCGGTGCTAGCTCTGCCCATGCGAGACTTCTGCAGCGGGAATGCTCTCACTTGCCCCGAACTCGGCCACGCGACTGAGCTTTGAGATTAACATGGCACCGGGGTACTTGGTTGCGCCATCCGGCCATGAGCATGCACCCAGGCACCCAATGAGGGCCATAATTGAGCTGAAAGATACAGCTGTCCATACGACGTCAAATGGAATTCAGCGCACTCTTGCGCTCCAAGCTAGACGCCAGAACGTCACAACCCGAGCACCTACCATGATGCGTTTGCTCCCCTCCCCCCCCCCCCCCCCCCCCCCCCCCCCCCCCCCCCCCCCCAGTCTCCTGCCAGTCCAGAGGGAGGTGGGGAACATCGTTGGCGATGGTGGTTGAGCAATGATGTAGCGTAACAGTTGGTTATGGCATGATGGTTCATGGTTTGTGAGGCATCGTGGTTTGGCGGTTAATGGCAAAGGTAAGCGAGCTTAGCTTGTGGTCTGATGGTGTGAGGGAATTATTATGAAGGCGTTGTGGTAGTCGGAGGAATGTTGTAGTGTTGTGGTTTGCATCTGGTAAAGGTTTGAGGTGAGTGTCTGCTCAGTAATGGCGCGCGATCTGAACATGAAAGGGTGCGCATATGCAAATGAGTTGCCCCTGTTTCTGTGGTCTGCATGCATGCACGAAAAATGGAGAGGTTCATGTGTGCAGCAAATTAAGTAAAAGATGGGAATAAAGACCTACCTAAAGTCCACACATTACATATTATCCCTTAAACCCATTACACATAAGGGAAGGGCTATCTTAAAAGGAATACTAATGAAATAACTGTCTTGGGACCATTGTGTTCCCATGCCTTGGAGGAGTGCTCGTTTCACAACACCGGGGCAATATATATATAAATATATATGTATAAATATATATGCGAGGGGCAATCAATAAGTAACCTTAAAATGGTGATATAAATTAGAGAATGTAATGTGTGTCATTGTAGATGACACATGTTATATCTATGGGTAAGAGTCATGTTTTGTCTGTTTTAGATTTGGCGACATGTGACGTAAGTCGAGCAGTTTCCGAGATGGCGGCTCCTTAGAAGCATGCACCAGGGAGGAGCAACGTTCTTCATCCGTTTTTGGGAAGTGAGGGTGTTGAATCCCAGTGAATCCATCGCAGAATGAAAATGCAATATGGTGATGCATGTTCATCGCTGCAGCAAGTGTACGACTGGACAGGAAGTTTAAAAGTGGAGTGTCCAGTGTGGCAGACGCTGCTCGCTCGGGCCGGCCTCACACAGCCGACGCACCAGAATTGGTCGCAGGAGTTGAGCGCGTGCTAAGGGAAAACCGTCGCATTACGCTGGATGAAGTGGTCTCCGAATGGAACATTAGCCATGGATCACCACACCATATCATTCACAACTTTCTGGGGTTCCACAAAGTGTCTGCAAGGTGGGTGCCTAGACAACTCAAACCCGAACTGAAAGAACGACGAGTGGACGCACGTGAAGAACTTCTGCGACGTTACGAAACAGAAGGCGACATTTTCTCACAGCGCGTAGTGACTGGGGATGAAAGCTGGGTCCACTACTTTCAGCCAGAAACGAAGAGGGCAAGCAAAGAGTGGTGCCATTCAACTTCACCGAAGCCCCAAAAATTCCGCACACAACCGTCAACTGGAAAAGTGATGCTGACGCTCTTCTGGGATGGCCGAGGCCCACTTGTAGAGCATTGCATGCCCAGAGGAACCACGGTCACCCGTGCATCATAATGCGACAACCTTAAAAAATCATCTGAAACCAGCAATCGGATCAAAACATCATGGATTACTCACTACCGATGTTTTTCTGCAGCATGACTGGCTCGGCCCCGTACTACCCGTGCTGCAGCTGCAACAATCGAGGACATGCATTTTGAGTGTCTTCCTCATCGGATTACCACATCTTTGGGCCACTTGAAGTGGCGCTTGGTGGAACCACTTTCCGATCTGACGAAGAGGTCCATCAGGCGGTGCACGAATACCTACACAAGCAGCCAATATATATATTTTTTTTTCTCAAGGAATCCAGGCCTTAGTAAAGCACTGGAAAAAATGCATTGAACGCAATGGAGATGATGTTGAAAAATAACAGTTGTTCCACGCGTACGTGCAGTCAACAATTTGTGGAAAATATTTAAAGGTTACTTATTGGCTGGCCCTCATGTATAGATATTTTAGAGGAGATGAAAATGGGCTTGGTGGAGTGAAATTCCTGCGGATGTAATTAATTAGTCGGGAAACCACTGGCGAAATTGTCCATTTGTTTATTTATTTATTTTTAAACTGTTTTTTAAATTTTTTATCGAAGTTATTATTTACATGTACAATTTAATATACACCCTTCCTTTGTGGGAGGAGGACGGGATGGGAGGTGGGAAAAGGGTGCGGGTGGGGTGAGAGGAGGGAGGGGAATGGGTGGGACAGGACAGGAAAGGAGGAGGGTGGGCTGGGATGAGGGACCAGCAACGCCGAGTACCTTTGCTCTAATCCATAAAGGAATAGGTTGCGTTCCATGGTGTGGGTACTTGTTCTTCATTCCTTACTATATATCGTAATACGAGCCTCAACACAGGAGGAAGCCTTTCGGTCCATCAAGTCTGCAATCATGCCAACATGTTAGTACTCCTCTTCCCCCCCCCCCCCCCAATCCACTTCCACTGTCACTACCTTTCTGGGGAGACCATCTGTGCATTTACCACTTTGAGTGAAAGACTCCTTGCTTTCCAACCGTCATAACTCTCCTCTTCTTTACTCTTAAATGGTGTCCCCTTGTCCTATTAGTATCCATTTTACTTTTAAAATTATTCTGTGCTTATTTTGTGTAAACCCTTCATTATGTTAAACATCTCTATCATATCCCCTTGCAACCTCCCCATTTCTAATGTAGAAACATCCTGTCTCTTTCAGCTGCTCCTCATGTTTCATCTTGTTCTTGTACTCCCCCCCTTCCCCTTCCCCTTCCAGAAGAAGAAAGAACATCTTGCAAATGTTTCTTTCCTTTTCCATCTGCACATTTCCACCTGTTGTCTTCATTCGTTGCCATGGTCTACAGTCACATGTTGTGAGTTTTAATGTTGCAGTTGCTGGTGGTATAGGCCAGGTGCATAACTAGAATAGCTCTTTCCTATATCCTACATTTCTTGGTATTTCCTTGAATTTGCCATCTGCTGCTGGTGTTTGTTGTTCGCAAGTCGATGTGATTTCTCATTATGTGTTCCTCTGCTCTCAAAGCATGACCGATTTGTTGCACGATACCAAGGTAGTTACTTCCTTTTCCCTCAAACTCCTGGAAAGCACAATGGTGTCGGTCACCTGTTATGACCATTCACATTACCGTTTTCTTTGGTCTGAATTTTCATTCTTTCAGTTTCCCTTTCAATGGAAAATGTGAGTTTGAGTTCAGTTCTTCATTGATTTCTTTATTCTCTTTCCAGCTCCATCTGCAGATTAATTATTTTCACCTTTCGTGCTGAACATCATATTCTTATCTCTTGATCGCACGTTTGGCTTCGTCATCGTTAAGGCATATTAAGCTTTTTAGTACAAGAAAGGATAATCGGGAGTAGCAGTTGCATTTAGTTTTTTTTTAAGCTTCATGTCAGATATTTTATTTATTGACGTACCATTCTTCGTCAATGGAGATTCGGTGACAATAGAGCAAACTTGTCCTGAATGTTCGTCGGGTCGCTAACCGTGACCTGCCCCAAAGGTATGGCGGGTTCATTTTGTCTGGGAGAACGGCCACAATCAAAATAGGTTGTGATAAAGCAGGCAATAGAATAGAGCAATCATCCAAAAAGGTAATGTAAGCAACTCGGGCAAGAAGTATCGTAAAGATAATAATAATAATAATAATAATGGGGCAATCTGCTTTATCTCCTGCGAGCGAAAATACCTGTCCACAGTGACGGGGAATGTTTAAGTTTGCTCTCTCGATTTAAATTGTTTCATGGGCTTTGAAAAGGGTCATTGTGTTGCACTAAAAAATTCGGCCTTTTCAATTTGAGACGTCAGTCGTCCTGTTTGCCAAAAATTGCTATATTAGTCACTTTGGCCTCTATTTGCAGCCTCCAAACGACCTGTGACGCCACGGTCATATGGTCCATGTTAACTTGCACACAAAGTTGTATATGTACCCAGAGTATGTACTTTGTAGCTTAAAAGATGTGGCCACACACACAGGCACACACAGACACGCACACACACACACACACACACACACACACACACACACACACACACACACACACACACACACACACACACACACACACTCATGCATCAAATATATAAATATATATATATAATATATATATATATATATATCTCATTCTAACCATTGACTGACTCACTGACTGATAAATAATTAAAGATCAGGACCTTGTGGGTGACATAGAAAGCTGTCATGTTTGTGTGCCAACGGACATAAAAGCCGATACACCGGAAAAATCACAGAACCCTCGGAAAGCATCCTTAAATGGAAATATATATATATATATATGAAAATCAAATGCAGGTGAGCAACTGGAGACAACGGGGAAGCACAGTTCGTTGTTGATTACAATGTGTAAGCATACTGTGTGTGTGTATATATTGTTACGGCTGTGGAAATTCGCAACCACATTCAAGTCCGTAGGTGAGATATCTTTTAAGTACATTGTGTAGTTAGCCCCGAATCCGTTGTTTAGAGGGAATTTATGTGATTCATTCGGGCTGCGATCCTTTGAGTTAGGCGTTTTCTGTTCTACCTTTATTTTCGAACCCACCATTACAACAACGCCAACCACGCCACCATTACACAACGCCAACCACGCGCCATTACAACAACGCCAACCACGCCACCACTACAACAACCACGGCGTTCTGACTCGGCACACGGTTGCCAGAGGCCTGGCCTTCGAAGGAAAGCAGGCGGCCCCCGTTCCCCCTCCGCCCCCGAACGAATGGCGCCGTCACGGTGGAATACACCCTGCGAGGGAAGAAGAAGAATCCCACGGCGGTGCGAGCGTCAGCGATTGGACGGAGGACCACGCCCCTTCTGGAAGTTCCAGCATGTTCTGGAAGGAGGGGTGGAGCCGAAAACGGGGGCGGAGTGGAGGGCGGGGCCCCCGCGATAAAAGGGACGGTAAAGGCGACGGAGTAGGAAGAAGATCTCGCGCCCGCGATAGGACGGACAAGAAAGTGGCGCAGAAAGTGGCGCTCGTCGAGTGAAGACGGAGGTCGACGTGGTGTGCAGAAAGAGCAGAGGATCTCGCGTCGTGTGGAGCTGAAGAGGATCTCGCGTCGTGTGGAGCTGCAGAGGATCTCGCGTCGTGTGGAGCTGCAGAGGATCTCGCGTCGTGTGGAGCTGCAGAGGATCTCGCGCGGTCTTTCTCCACCACGGGTCGAGTGGAGCTGAGAGGAGTTACGGTCCCAGGACTCGACACGACCAGGGAAGTCGCGACTTCCATTTCTTTTGGGTTCTGTGTGAACGTGTGTGTGTGGCGCGAGTCTTGAGAAGTAAAATGTATAAGTGTTGCCGAGTGTTCGCGTTAGTCGGTTGTAGGGCTACGTCGTCGTTGCCTATCTTTTATTTGCTATAGTGCATTCTTGCTGTGTGACTATACTTGTGCCTGTGTCTGTGTAAATAAATGCTTGCTTGTTGAATTGTTTCCCCGTTTCGCTGCGTCCTTTCCTCTGTTGGGTCTCCATCTTGCTTCACGTAAGGGTTCGAGTGGGCGCGGGACGCCCGATAATTAATTGGAACCGTCAAGGTCGACGATAATCCGCTCGGTTATCCCTGTAGCACGGAAACGAGCCGCTTAAGCGGTTCGTGTCCGAAGTCGACCTGTGGCGTGGTACAACCCTCGGTAGGTTACCCGTGCAAGTACTTAGGTATATCGACTTTCGGCGATTCACCCTACCTCGCACGGGTAGAATGCGGACTGGGTTGTGTCAGGTTAAACCCCCACCCGTGACTGGCTCCCGGCGTTAGTCCGAGAGGGTCACGACTGAATTGTCCGTCGGTGGGCGAGGCGGTCGCGATTCGAGTCACGTGGCCGTTCGCACGCCGGCGGGCACGAATTCGCAACAATATGTATGTATCTTTGTATATTGTTACGGTTGTGGAAATTCGCATTACACCATAAAGGGTCCTCAG
>CM068961.1:15397153-15423143 GCA_035128595.1 Eptatretus atami | reverse complement strand
TGCGTGTGTGTTGGTGGTTCAAGTACGAGATTTAGGGAAGAGGCATTCCTCCCAACTTGTATGGTCATGTGATGAATATGTGATGTTGATTGGTTAATGATAAACCGGCCCTATTTTGATTTGTCTTTGGTGAGTTGTTTGAGCCAAGGAAATGATCTCGGAGGACAATAGATCATGCTGTGTAAAATAAATAAATAAATAGAAGAACAGAATTTCTCATTTTCTTACCCGTTTGCCTTTGCCATTTTGTCTTGGCATTCCCATCGAAGGCCCTCTTGACTGGTTACTCGTTCATCTTGACAGGAATCCTTGTGGCCTTGCAGCTATTTTATGGAGATCTGGACCAGGTGCGCCGGGAGAATCCCTACATCTTCACACGAGGTCTTGCTAACACTCGCAAGCTGGGCTTCTCTGAGGTCATCATGCCAGGTGAGGACCGAGCACTTTACTTTTTTGCCTTCTCAGCTGCTACTGTCATGCCTTGCTGAGCGACATCCACGGCTGCACAAACGGTGTGCTGATCCGCTGAGACGCTGGTGTTCTTTTGTTTTCCGTTCAAAGCCGATGCCGTGTCAATCGTTCAGACATAAATTGCACACGGGCAAGGATGTTTCATGACAACGGATAGATCTATAAAGACTTTCATAATTTATTTGTGGCCATGTTCACTTCCGTGGTAAATCGTTATGGTGTACATCTACACCGTTGTCATCAATCAAGCACGATGGCAAGCACTGTGACGTCTTGTACCTCTGCTGAAGGAAATTTTAAAATAGTCCACAGGATTTCATGTAATTATTCTCTTTGCACTTTGGATTAATTTGTGTGTGCATGCGTATGGGTGTCGGTGGTGGACGCGAAACACCTGCTTTATCACTCAGTTTTCTGGGTCCACTTTATTACCTCCACCACCGAAGGTGGACGGAGGTTATGTTTTCACCCCTGTCTGTCTGTCTGTCTTCTGTCTGTCTGAGCAGGATATCTCAAATAGTTAGACTGATTTGGTCGAACCTTGGTAGACAGGTTGGGTGTGTGACAAGGATGAGTTCATGAGATTTTGGTGAAGATCGGGATCCAGATATGAGAATTCTTAAAAATGATTCTTCACCATTGAGAGGTAGGGCTAAAAACGATAAATAGCACGATATCTCAAAAAAGTTGTGGACAGATTCGGACAAAACTTGGTGGACAGGTTGGGTGTGTGACGAGGACAAATTGATTCAATTTTGGTGAAAACTCAGATCCCATATTAAAAAAAAAAAAAACATTAAAGTGATTCTTCACCATTGAACGATAGGCCCAGAAACTGTATGTAGCACGATATTTCAAAAAGCTGTGGATGGATTATTGCAAAACTTGGTGGATGAGTTGGGTAGGCGACAATTGAACGAGCCCATTCGATTTTGATTGACGTCCGGATCCAGATCCGGTCTATCAGTGGGATATAAAACGTAAACTGTTCAGCCAGGCGGAGGTATACGCTCCACAGAGTGCCGTTCTCATTTCTTCAGCTTTTTATGTATCGGAGCTGCTGCTCCTTCTTTGGTGTGATTACGTAGATCGTACACACTGCAACCGTACGTCAAGTGATGAGAGCCATTTGATTGCAAAGTCAGTTGCTTCATGTATTTATGTAAAGGACCCCCTGGATCTTCTCTGCACCCGGTCTTGCACTCTGCATGGGACTGTCTGATCATGATGACCATAGTAACAGATGAAAGAAGTACCAATGGCATTGTCATACAAAAGGAATGAAAGAATCAATGATATACACACATACACACAGCATAATGGCCAAGACATAATTGCCTCCGTTTTTAACACTTACAAACACTGAGTACATCATTTTTCTCAGACATGGATGAACAGATCTTTGTCAAACTTTCAGAGGTTCATACAAGTGAGTTCCTGTGAGTGTTTTGGCAAAATACGATTTTGAAAGTTTTGAAAAATAAAGTTGGGTTTTTTGGAATTTTTTATAAACAGGGTGTCCCATAAAAATGACATCATTTGAAACTTGAATATCTAAGTAACACATGTCCCAGGCAAACGAAAGTAAATAGGCTTCATGTTGAACAATATAAAGATTTATTTATCAAATTCGAACAAGAGATTCAGAGGGATGTAGATTTTATAACCGTTTTCTCAAAACTTCACAAATGTTCAATATGCGCACCGCCTGTGACACGACACACGTCAAGTCGGTGGTCCAGCTCCTGCCAAACACGCTGTAGCATGTCTTGCGTAACATTCTCCAGCCCTCAGTGATTCTCTGCTTAAGTTCCTCTAGGCTGTAGGAAGAGGGGGGATATAGACCAGTCCTTTCACATAGCCCCATAGAAAAAAATCACAAGGTGTCAAGTCAGGTGAACGTGGTGGCCATTTCAACAGCACATTGTCATTATCAATGGCACGCCAATCCATCTTCCTGTAGATTCTTATTGAGATAGAATAATAACATTCAACTTAGTTAGTTTTACAGGTTTGTTAAAATTTGAGATCATTTGAGCGAGAATTAGCTATGTTATTAGACTACGAAATGATGTCATTTTTTTTAGGGACACCCTGTATATATATATTTTTTTTAATCGTGCCGAAGCCTTTTTGATTATTGACAGTTATATTCCAGTACACAGTACATATCTATATAACAATTACCAGACATTTAAACACAAATAAACCTCTTCCAGAAGCGGTCAAAGTCTTCTTCTTCTTCTACTTCTACTTCTACTTCCTCCTGAAAGGCACCATATTTATGTATCGGGGGGAAAACTTAACCCAGAAACATCAACAGTACATTCACGATCATCCATTCACCGAATAACATCAAATTCCATTTCTAAGGTAACACTTTGACAATGCTTCATAGCCAATAATGTACAAGGTGTTTACAAAGTCCCGTTACCCCCAACGCAGAACCTGATACATTTATACAATGAACACACAAGAGGTATAAATTTAAACTATGAATACACCAAACTGTTATTGTCATAAAAACCAAAGTAATAATAACATTGACATGAAATATACACACACACACACACACACACCAGGGTCAATGATGATTATTTTGATAGTAATTAGAAATGAACAGGATAGAACAAACGTTATAAATATCTGTGGAAAAATTACAGGCCAGACCGGGAATCAAACCCAGGTCTTCTGGCAAAAACCGTACCAGAACTCTGCCATCTGAACTATCTGGGCGACCCACCGGCTGAGCAACGCAATTCTTCCACATGTATAAATGCCGCTCTCTTTCCCCCACTACTTCCAGGGCACTCACTGCCAACCATCGGAGCAGCGAGGGCCTGCTCTCGAGAGCGAGGCCTCGATTCCTGGTCTGGGCTCGTAATTTTTCCACATTTATTTATGATGTTGGTTCTATCCTGTTAATTTCTAATTCTATTTATTGGCCCCATGTGGTGATTAATCGTGGACATGGATGTGTCCCCCCCCCCCCCACAGGGGGAAGACCCTCTCATGAGCAGACCCTGTCGAGTAATTTAGACTTCCCTGTGTTTCTGCTGCAATCGCTTCATCTCCATGACGGCTTTGGTCCCGAATGTAAAATGCTCCTGTCGACATGTTCACAGCAGGCTGTTTGATGCCCTCGATTATGAAAATTCCCCGCAGATTGTGGCAGCTGCAGCTGAGGAAATGAAAAAGTTTATATTTCATGTCAAACACTCGCCGAATTGGACATGTGTCCCCCACCCAAACCCCAACCCTCCCTTTCAGGTGATATGCGCAACGAGATGTTCATCACACTGGAGCGTGGTGAGTTTGAGAAGGGTGGAAAGAGCGTGCAGAAGAATGTGGAGGTGACGATGTATGTGCTCGATGTTCAAGGCGATATTCTTCCTGTGAGTTTTCCGCTGCGTACATCCCCATTTTCCTCGAATAACTGTTGTCGTTTGTCATCTCCAAGTATTGCCTTTTGTAAGTAGGGCATTTGAAACGCTGCTTTTGTTTGCTTCAAGGAAGCAGTGATAGTTTGGCTCTTAACTTTCAGTTGCTTTTTTTTTTTATTTTTTTTCATTTCCTCTGTATCCTTGATCCGTGAGCCGTTTCTTCCCTTCTGGCAGGATTGCATCTGCGCCGGTTCCGGTGAGCCCGGAGTGACCAAGTTTCGTTCCTTTGTTCTCTACCACAACAACTCTCCACGCTGGGCTGAGCCCATCAAGCTTCCCTTGCCCATAGAACGTTTCCGTGGCGCTCACCTCCGCTTCGAGTTTCGACACTGCTCCAGTGAGGCAACGTGGCAAACGGGCCCGACTATCTCCATCACTTTACATCACTCCACCTTGACAAAACATTTCCAAGCAGCGTAGTTTTGTGCGCAGTGACATTTTGCTTCCAAATGCGTGCTTTATTAAAATGGGTGGACGCAGTGGATGGAGCCTGACGTCGTAGCAGCTTTCACAACTTTCAAATTTACCCACACTACCTGAACGTGGACTTGGGTTGTGCGTTTTCACCCCTGTTTGTCCGTCTGTCTGTTCGTCGGTGAGCAGGATATCTCAAAAAAGTTACGGATGGATTTGGACGAAACTTGGTGGACCGGTTGGGTGTGCGACGAGGATGAATTGATTTGATTTTGGTGAAGATTCGGATTCGGATTCGGATACGAGAAGCTTTTATTGATTCTTCACCGTTTCGAGATGGGGCTGAAAACGATATACGACGCGATATCTCAAAACGTTGTCGATGGATTTGCACGAAACTTTGGTGGATGAGTTCAGTAGGTGACGGGAACAAGCCGATTCGATTTTGCGGAAGATCTGGATACAGATCAGGCCTATCGGTGGGATACAAAACGTAAACGGTTTAGCCTGATGGAGGTATGTGACAAAATGGCCTTCGTCGATCTGAAAAGCGAGTTGGTGGCCACGGGTGCGAAAAGTGATGAATACTGATGGATGAGAGAACAACGCATGGCAATTGGTCGTAATTGTTCCTCCTTTTATTGAGACCCGAATTGTCCCGTTGCAGATGGAGTTGTTTCAATAAATCAAGTTGTTCTATGTTTCCAATATTATAGCTTTCCCACGGTTTCCATTCGCATGCATTTGATAAGGGCACCCCTCATGCAATATGGAAGTCGACGCATTGCACAGGCCCAGCCAAAAGGCTTCTATTTTAAAGATTATTTTACATCTTGCTGATGATTCCTTTAAAGCAAAGACTGAGGTTTTTAAATTTATGCCTTGGACACTGTCCCTCTTCCCTCCCGACCCCTTCTTTCCCAGGAGTTGCTTTTAATTTTTTTAGTGACATGTCTTCGGCCATCTCGCTTATCAACGTGAACCGTTAAGAAAGCCACTCGTTTACGGTTCTTATTAACAGAAAATCAATGGCTGTTCTTTCAAGGTTGAATGCAGAACTAATCTTGCCGGTGAAGGCAAGTGTTCGTCTCTGTCAGTGGAAAGGTAGAACAATGGACGAAATTGACAAAACGTTGATTGAGGTGTGCTAACTGCCGTGGGAAGCAACAAAAGGCTGATGTTTCTGGTGGTTACCCTTCGTAGAGGGCTCAACGAAAGAGGGGGCCATCGTTTGCTCCGACGAAGAGTTAATGCCTGAAACGCCATCTTCTTGCTTCCGACGACATCTAACGTACCTCGAACCTGACTTTCACAATTCCAGTCGTTGTACACCGTCTTCCAACAGGCCTCATATTGTCCTTTGCTGTAACTTTCCGTTCTTCTTCAACTTATTTTTCTTCTTCTTCGTTCATATGCAGCATGAGGCTACGGGGTAGCATCATTGGCTGAGCGCGTGGCTCTGCTGCTGATGCAATGCCCTCCGTAGGTTAGGACAGAAATTTGTAATTTGATCATGATGCCGGCGATAGCTCATCTACTCTTCGTGAAGGACACCATGGGATCTTTAATGTCCACCAAAGAATGCTGACGGACGCAAGGCCCATTTAACGTACATCCGAGGGACTTGCACAAACACATTGATGAATCGCCCTGCCTGTGAAACACCAAGATGACAGTTTATAGGTGGGTCAGGATTCAAACCCAGGCTAGACAGCTTAGAGGTGAGTGTGCGTACATCTACAGAATCCTGTGAGCCCCGTTGTTGGCTCACATGGACTTTAGTCCTGTGAGCTTATGTGATCGAGCAGTGTCCGTCTGTGAGTGAGTCAGTCAGTGAGTCCATAAACACTTCAGTCATTGTAGCGTGAACCAAACACGTGATTTTGATGAAACTTGGCCACAAGGTTCATATCTGATGCCTAACGAAGGTATATTGACCGCATCAAAATCTGCGCTCATCTGGGGGGTTTAGCAGGGGATAGGGGGTTTGACCCCCCCCCCACCCCCCTCCCAAAGTAGCTATTTGCTTTCTTCTCTGAAACTACACACACTATTTCAATGAAACATGACCACAACCTTCATCACCCGTGATTTACCAAAGTTTGTTCATGGCATTAAAAATAAAAAATGAGGGTCAAAAGGGGTTTGTGTGGGGTTTGAGTGACTGTTACTCCTGATGCAGGTGAGCTTCAGGAGGCACGGTCCTCTCTTTTTTTTTTATGCAACACCAGCTCGCGTTTGGTTAAAAGAGCCTGCAAGAGAAAAAGGAGAGTTAAATGATTGTGTTGTCTTGCATATCCTGCTGCGCACTCTCATGGAGTACTACAATATTTGTTTTGCTCTGTGATTCAAACACAATATCCATGTGTTTCATTGTACTTTCAGCAAAAGACAAGGGGGAGAGGAAACTTTTTGCCTTTTCCTTCACTCCGCTGATGCATGAAGATGGCAGCACACTGACGGACACGTTGCATGAACTTCTCGTCTACAAGGCATGTCTGCACGAACACGAAGTGACAAAGCGTGGAAGAACAGGTTTAACATATTGGTGCTTGATTAACGACGTGTCATTATTGAGGCTGAATGGGTCTTATATTCTGTCGGTGTTTTTAGATCCTTGTGGAGGATCTCTAAGTCTTACTCACGTTGTTGTTCTTCATCTTCTTCTTGCGGACTTTTTTGTTTCACGGCCTACAGTTTTCATTGAAACTTCCTGAAACTTGGCATTTATATGTAAAAATACCCTGCGCAGACAGTAACCATCTCCGATTTTGAAAATTCCTCCTTGAAAAAAAGTTATGACGTCAAAATATCTCCGCTAATGGAAATCGCCTAAAAAATTATCTCAAACTAGGCAAGCTTTTTGAATTCTGTTTGCGGGAATCGAACAGGGCATTAGCAGAGATGAATTACCGCACATATGGTACATCACTATGTCGTCATATCAATTTTTATGACGTCATTCCTATTTTTTGACATTTTTTGTTTCACAACCCAGAGTTTTCATCGGATCTTCGTGAAACTTGCCATGTATATGCAGAAAGCCCACGCGCAGGCAGTAACCATCTCCGATTTTGGAAATTCTGCCTAGAAAAAAAGTTGACGTCATAATATCGCCGCTAATGGAAATAGCCTATACCATTATCTCCAAAACTAGGCAAGCTGTTTGAATTTTGTTTGCGGGAATCAAACAGGGCATTAGCACGGATAATTTATCGCAAACCTGATACATCACAATGACGTCGTATTCGTTTTTATGACGTCATCATTAAGAGGACGAGGATCTTTGCTCATTTGAGCTTGTTGGTGTTGAAATGGCACAGTGAAAGAAAGCATCAGCTGGCAAGCCAGCCCTTTTGTTCTTATATAAGCATTTTATGAAAACCTTCGCCTCTCTTTGATTGTCTTAACGGTATCATTTCACAGTGTGATGAGAGCCTGGATTTATCAAACCCAAGTATCTACCTGTGTCTGCGGAGCTCCAAAGACCATCAGAATGGCGCACAAACCACCCCGGCCTCTCTCAATGGGCCTGTCCAGTTGAGCGCACGTGAATCGTTCTTCATCTCCACCATCCTCTGTTCAACCAAGCTCACTCAAAACGGTGCTTTTGTAATCCTTTTTTTTATCAAGATAGCTTGTTTATTGCAGCGGTTTCGGCTGAGCACAACTCGTGATGCTGCGATCCTGGATTCAAAATAACTTGTCAATTCTTATTTTTTATTCGTCTAATATTTT
This sequence comes from Eptatretus atami, assembly GCA_035128595.1. Lineage (NCBI taxonomy): Eukaryota > Metazoa > Chordata > Myxini > Myxiniformes > Myxinidae > Eptatretus > Eptatretus atami. Next base: position 15,415,077 of record CM068961.1, on the reverse strand, counting down.
GGAACCAAGATCTGGGCTCATGAAAGATTGAAGAGACTGGGGGTAGGCTGGTTAGCCACAAAGAACTCAGAAGAATTCCCATGTTTTAAATGCTCACCATGTTAAGGTGTATTCATCCATCCATCCATCCATCCATCGGGACCATACTTCCACTCACCAACCATCTCTCCACCCCACCAACTTGATTAATAGTAAATATCACTTTAAACCTACCCTGCACATTCACAAGCCACACAAGCCCCAGACATGGGAGTTCAGAAGCATCCAATCCAGATACACTGTCCACTTACTGGTAGCGATCTGTCAGAGGTTTGTGTAGCACACACACGTCCACTTGAGCCTTGTACCCGTCCACATATTCGGGAGTTTGTACTACGTGCAGCTTCCCGTTAGGTGAGCTGAGAAAGTTCTCCAAGTGTTTCGCCAATATACTTTACGTCCACCCATTTCTGCGCATGTGCACCACCGAGCCTTCTGGGGAAAATTACAACATTCTGAAAGTCATATATTGTGTGCAGTTTTGGTCAGCACATCTCAGGAAGGACAGAGCTGTCATGGGTCCAGTTTTGTGGTGCTACATCAATTCCGGACCTTGGGAGACTTAGCTATGAGGAGCGTCTGAAGGTGATGGGACTTTTTACATTGGAAAGGAGGCGCCCACCACCTCCCCCCCCCCCCCCCCCCCCCAAAAAAGAAATTACAAAAAATTATCATTAAAAAAAAAACATATACCCTGGTGATGTCCCTGAGCCTGCCACACTTTTCTCATCCCCAATCCTACCCCCGATGCCCCCAAATGAAATTGAGTCGTTCGTTTGATTGGCTTATTTAATCTCGGGTTGGTGTAGCGCAGGCATGATGGGCCATTCGGTGTGCACGGTGTCTGACCCATCACTTGTGCTTTGTACACCAGGAAAGAGCGGCGAGAGCAAACAAAGACTCCAATTTATTTCTTTTTTTTTTAAAGGAAGTTTTGCGTGACGTACAATGGCAGTCTGACTCCAGTCATTGCAAAATATTGAGTAAACAAAGTGATCTTATAGAATTAGTCGACTCAAATAAGCTTGGTGTTCGCTTAACGGTGAAGGTAGCTGGCTTAAGATCTTGGGGTTTTGAGTTTGAGCCCCTGTCGTGCCGTTAAAAAAACACCAGGTTAGTTGACTCGGCCTGTCATCCTTCCAAGGTCAGCAAAATGAGTACCAGCTTGGTGGGAACAGGGGGGCACTGCATCATTGGTAGAGGTGCGCTCCCATCGACGATGCATCCAATATCCACAGACTGCACACTAAACAACAACAACAACCAGGAGATTGTAATGGCTTAATTAAATATTTATATTTTGTGTGTTTTTGGATATGATTGTAGAAATGCACTTGCCCAAGTGAATGTTCTGTAGTTTATAATTTATGTCTTTGATCTTGTTGTGTGGTGTTTAAGTCACAACGCATGGTGAAATGAGTGCTTTGGGTTTCTTTTTCTTTGAACAAGTGATGAATAATGTAAAAACACTTTTCTTTCTTTTTCTTTGACAATGTGATTATCCGTTTCTTTTTCTTTCTCTTTCTTTTCTTTTTTTCATCTCCACTCTCTCTCTCTCTCTCTCTCTCTTCTCTCTCTCTCTCTCTCTTCTCATACTCTCTCTTCTCTCTCTCTCTCTCTCTCTCTCTCTCTCTCTCTTCTCTCTCTCTTCTCTGTGTGCTCTCTCTGCTCTGTCTCTCTCTCTGTCTCTCCTCTTGTCTCTCTGTCTCTCTGTCTCTCTGTCTCTCTGTCCTCTCTCCCCTGATGTGAAGTTCTCTTCAGCAATTACATTTATTAAATATCACGGCCTAATTTACATGCTGACATTATGTCATATCAGCAATAGTTAAATGTGGAAGAGGATCTCATTGAATCATTTTGCAGTTGATATAGCGCACACACACACCACACACACACACACACACACACACACACACACACACACGCACACACCGTCATTTGTCATCTCTTGTCACAATCTGGAAACTGTTGAACATGATGAGGTTTGTTTGGTTTCCATCCAGAGTCCTTTCTTCAAAATTGCACGATACGATAACTTGTTCATCTCTCCAACTCTCGTCCGTCGATTATTTGGGCTCCCGGTGAACCTGTCTGTCACCGGTCATGTTTCTGGTGATCTTGCTGCGGCACGTCTTCGTGATCATCTTACGTGCTTCACTGAACTAGTTGTGAGAAGGTTTTGTTGACGGTGGAGTTTTTAATCATTTGTGGATCCAAAGTGACGTGTCTTCCCGTTTCTTTGTGCCACCTCTATGACCACAATTTCTGACATGCCAAAGCTCATATCATGCACAATTCATGCTCTTTGGGCAACGGTTAATTTCTCAGCCATACGAATCAACTGAAAGCAATAAAAAATAATATTAATGACAATAACAAACTTCCAATTTTTTTTATTTGTTTTTTTTTTTTTGATGTCTTCTTTGTGGTTAATAACAGAGTATTCTATTCAAGAAATGTTGATACTTGATGACCTAGGCCGTATCCCGTCACTCCACACCCATTCCTCCATGCCTATTTCCCTTCCCTGTGTTTCACATCTGTTTTCCTCTTACCCTTGTGTCTAGGAAACATTCATTTCCTGGTCTTCCTCTGCCCCACTCACAACCTTCACCTTCCCTTCTCTCCATTATAATTTTTCTCTCTCGACCCCATCCTTCTGCAATGTCATCTGTAGGAGACTCTCTTGTTCTTTATATTAATTGTTCAAAGCCTTACTCATTAGCCCGTCCCCCGCACAGAGGAACATGAGATTTTGCAATCACTTCTGTGTGTCTCTGGGCCGGAATTTTTTTTTCACCGTTTGAGCTTTTTCGATCAAATTTTCAACAAAGCTTTATTATGTGAATATGGAGAAGACAAATGAATAATTTTGTTAAAATTCATTTCATTAGTATTACTATTATTATTGTTATTCTTCGACCCTTTTTAGCTCGCCTGTTCGAATTACAGAGCGAAAGCGATACCCCCGGCGTGAGCGCAAGAGAGAGATGTTAGCACCCTCTGTGGCATGATTGCACACCCACTAACTTGTGCCCTGAAGAATGCTGTAATCGCACTTTTACAATCTGGCTTCAAGCATCATTGGGCTTTGTACCGCACAGGGGCGTGCGAGGGTTGGGGACCCGGGGCAGGTGCACAGTTGTGCCCTCGTTTTCACTCCACTTTTGAAGAGCTTCCCAGTGATCAAAAGCAGCATGACATTTTTTTTTTGAACTGGTGAGGTAGAAATCCATGCATGAAGAGGTGTCAGAGAGAAACGATCAGCAGTGTGTAGAAAGATGGTGTGGCTTAGTGGTTTCGGGTTGGCGGTTGGGATCTAGGTCTGAAGTTCAAGCCCGTTGGGCCGCTGATTAATATACACCAGGGGGAGGTTGACTCAGCCTTCATCCTTCGCTGAGGGTGGCAAAATGAGCACCAGTGTACTGGTAAGGGGGACTGCATCAGGGGCATGCGTTCCAACAATGATGCAACCACAGCACTAGGCTGCAACACCGAAGAAGACCCACCAGCAAGCTTCGCAGGCAGGGCCAAGCTGCCCTAATCAAATATCATTCAAAAACATCTATTAATTTCCCACCCTATTTGACTTGTTCTTTGGTTCTTCTCTGTGTTCTTCTTCTTTTCATGAGACTCGATTTTGCATACAAATAGTCATTTCCACATCTGTTAATTTGATGAAATACATCAATATAGAATGGACAAAAATGCTCGATGGGTTGGATCGGAATCGGGTTAGAACGGGCATCGCTTTTGTCGATCTCCGATTTTTCGGAAACACAGTCCAAACAAGTTTGTCCTGAGTTCTCCAAGCCGACTCATTTGAAGCACCCAAGATCACAGGTTCGCTCACTCTTTCATCCTATTCATCCCATTGGGACAGGTAAAGGATTAGGCTTTAGCTGCAGCTTGCTCTCGGCAACTGGCTGATAACGGAGACGCCTGCATGAGGAGGCTTTTACAAAATTTGGATTTGATCCTCGAGACTTTTTTTTTTTTTTGTGTGCTCGCTAAGAAGTTAAACGAAGTTCTCCGTATTGTAGGGGGGAGGGTATAATGCTTAAGCTCCCTCAAGAATTAGGCCAAACTAGTCTTCGTCTGTTTACCTTTCTCGGCTTTGAAAGAAAGTTGAATTTAATTCGTGCACGAAACAAATTTGGCTTTTTATTGATGTTCTGTTGTTTGAATCTCGAACTTAAGTTTTTACATTCTTTGATCTCTTCTGTCCAGTGTTCTCATTTACGATGTAATCTTGGGGGGGGGGGGGGGTGCGGAGTGCAAGAAATGTAACCATCACTTTCACTGATGAAGTGCTATATGAGATTTTGGACTGTCCTTGCATAAAAATACATACAACAGCTGCTGATAATGAAGGTGCTAATGTCTTCCTCTCGCACTGAGTCCGTCTCGGAGATCCGAGCTAGCTCATCGATTGGTTTTGAGGCCGTTGCTTGTCGACTCCTGACAACTACTGCGTCGTCTAGTCGGTAAAGCTGCGCTATCGGAGCATTTGGCTCTCAACAAAGACTTCGGGTTCCAAGATGCCAGCACGAGGAAATGGTTTTGTGTAACTACTTTACGTCGATGGTTTCTTCCTTTCTCTGTCTGAAACTTCTGCTTTTCGAACACTTTGCATTCATCATGACACATCTTGAGGAACGTTGTGGAGACGCATTGCAACAGGAGACCCGTTACGACCGAGTTATATGCAGATTAATGGAGCTTTCTTCTCTTTTCCTGCACCTTGCCATTGAGATAGAAATGCAATTGTCGTTGCGGCGTGGACGAGTCGGCCGCATGTTTATGCCTGTACTAAGCTTGGACACATGTTACGCTGCAGGGAGGATGTGGCAGATTCACGCAAGGCGCGAGTGGAGCAGCCTTCGCCGTCCTTTTGGTTGCTGCTGTGCCAGCGTGGCAAGTTGCTGCAGGCCGACTCCGGATCGACAAGTGACGAGCGGAATTTTGTCCTCAAGTCTTCAGTGGGTGGACTCTTGCCGCCCAAGCCCACACACTTTAACGCTCCCCCCACCCTGGTTTTGTTTAATGATCACGTTTACCCCTACCGTTTTTTAAATTACAGTCGCCGTGTGCGTGGCACGCGTTTACCTCGCATTGCACTCGTTTTGGGTATTCCTTAACAGCTCCTCCGTATGATTTATTGTAAGCAGGGAAATTTCTGTCGATGAGCAATTAGATTTCAGATTGGCAGGTAAATTCAAGGAAATGTTAAACACAGGTGGAGGCCATTCAGCATGATGTTGCGGCAAAACACACACCAACCACCTACAAAGATCCAAGGAAGAAAATGCAAAAAAAGGTTTATATTAATTGGTTATTGTTTTGTTAATTTTATTTATTTTATTATTTTTATCCATGGTTTTTTTTTCCGCTGATGGGATACAATGTTGTGTAATTGCTAAAAAAAAAAAACGGTTGTTGATTGAAAAATATAAATCAGGTGGTGTATTGTACCAGCCATGGGCACCCAAACATAAACCTTCTCCTCTTTGTGTGGATCACAAACTTCCTGGAGTTCCCTGATTACGTCGTAAGGTTTCACGAATCTGTTGATCCTTCTCAAGTTTTACAAAGCAAGGATTCCTGGGAGATAACCAGCATCAAAGTTGGCATTTAACAGTTTTGCCAGCGTGCCCGCTGTGCACACATGCAAGGCTCCTTATTTTTTTATTTATTTTATTTGATCAAAACCTTCCCGGAGTTACCTGACTCTACTATGTGTTTGTTGAAATCGTGTATCGTTCTCAATGATAGCACGACAGACGGACAACAGACAGACACGGCCTTTCAAAAACGTGGGCCAATATACGAGTGTCTGCTTGGGCTTTCTGTTCAGGGGCTTAACACTTCCCTGAGTGGGTAAAGGGAAGTGATGAGAGCGACATACAACATGCATGATAAACACATGGATTACCTTGGCTTACTGGTTAAATGGCTGGCTTAAGATCAATCTGAGGCCTGAGTTTGAGCTCATGCTCGTGCTATTAAACAAAACCATGGTGGGTTGAGCTCAGCCTGTCATCTTACCAAGATTCAGGCAAAATGAGGCACCAGCTTACTGAAACAGGGGCATCCATCACGCACAGCTACGCTTCCCAGCCAATGATGCAACAACAGCTACAGGCCTGCATTCGAACATTGAGTCCTTGTGATATATAGACTTGGTTATGCATTTTTTTTAAACTAACCATTTTAATCAGGGAGGTGCCGTGTTCTTTGGGGTGGTTCTGTTGTTTGGAAAATGTTAGTGAAGCATGATGCCTGTGTTTGTTGCACGATTCTATGAGATCGTGATGCCATTTCATTTCAGGTGTAGCACGAGAGTAATGGCAATAGATGCATGAAACATTGTGAAGAAGTGAACACAAAGTATTACCCTGCAAGTTTCCAATTACGGTACGAGCTTTGCCTCCATTATACTGACTGTGTGTGGTGGCGTGTGTGTTTGGTGGTTCAAGTACGAGATTTTAGGAGAGGCATTCTCCCAACTTGTATGGATGTGAATGAATATGTGATGTTGATTGGTTAATGCTAAACGGCCATTTTGTTTGTCTTTTGGTGAGTCTGTTTGAGCCAAGGAAATGATCTCGAGGACAATAGATCATGCTGTGTAAAATAAATAAATAAATAGAAGAACAGAATTTCTCATTTTCTTACCCGTTTGCCTTTGCATTTTGGTCTTGGCATTCGGATCGAGGCCTCTTTGATGGTTACGTCGTTCATCTGACAGGAATCTTGTGGCCTTGCAGCTATTTTATGGAGTATCTGGACCAGGTGGGCGGGAAGAATCCCTACATCTTCACACGAGGTCTTGCTAAACTCGCAAGCGGGCTTCTCTGAGGTCATCAATGCAGGTGAGGAACCGAGCAACTTTACTTTTTTGTCCTTTCAGGCTGGCTACTGTCATGCTCTGCTGAGCGCATCCACGGCTGCACAAACGGTGTGTGCAGATCCGCTGAGACGCTGGTGTTTTCTTTTGTTTTCCTTCAAAGCGATGCCGTGTCAATCGTTTCAGACATAAATTGCACACGGGCAAGGATGTTTCATGACACACGGATAGATTATAAAGACTTTCATAATTTTAATTTGTGGCATGTTCACTCGTGGTAAATCGTTATGTGTACATCACGTTTGTCATCAATCAAGCACGAGTGGCAAGCATGTGACGTCTTTGTTACTCTGCTGAGGAAATTTTAAATAGTCCAGCAGATTTCTGTAATTATTCTCATTTGGCACTTTGGATTAATTTGTGTTGTGCATGCGTATGGGTGTCGGTGGTGGAACGAAACGCCTGCTTTATACTCAGTTTCTGGGTCCACTTTATTACCTCCACCACCGAAGGTGGACGGAGGTTATGTTTTTCACCCTGTCTGATTCTGTCTGTCTCTGTCTGTCTGTAGCGGATATCTCAAATAGTTTTGAGCTGATTTGGTCGAACCTTGGGTAGACAGGTTGGCGTGTGTGACAAGGTGAGTTCAATGAGATTTTGGTGAAGATCGGATCCAGAAAGATATCTTAAAATGATTCTTCACCATGGAGGTGGGCTAATAACGATAATAAGCAACGATATCCTCAAAAAAGTTGTGAGACAGATTCGGACAAAATCGGTGACAGGTGGGTGTGTGACGAGAAAATTGATCATTTGGTGAACTCAGTATCCCATATAAAAAAAAAAAACATTAAGTGATCTTCACATTGAACGATAGGCCCAGAAACTGTATGTAGCAACGATTTTTCAAAAAGCTGTGGATGATTATTGCAAAACTTGGTGTGAGTTGGTGGTAGGCGACAATTGAAGAGCCCATTCGATTTTGATTGACGTCCGGATCCAGATCCGGTCTTCAGTGGGATATAAAACGTAAACCTGTTCAGCAGGCGGAGGTATCGTCCACAGAGTGCTCTTCTCCATTTCTTCAGCTTTCTTATGTATCGGAGCTGCCGTCCTTCTTTGGTGTGATTACGTAATGTACACCATTGCAAAACCGTAGTCAAGATATAGAAGCCATTTGATTGGCAAAGTCTGCTCATGTATTTATGTAAAGGACCCCGGATCTCTCTTGCACCCGGTATCTGCACTCTGGCATGGGCTGTCTGATCCATGATGACCATAGTAACAGATGAGAAGTATCCAATGGCATTGTCATATCAAAGGAATGAAAGAATCAATTGATATACACATACACGACGCATATGGCTCAAGACATAATGCCTTCCGTTTATTTAACTTACAACCACTGATACATCATTTTTCTCAGACATGGATGAAAGATCTTTGTCAAACCTTTCAGAGTTCATTAGTGCAGTTCCTGTGAGTGTTTATCGGCAAAATAGATTTTGAAAGTTTTGAATAGTTGGGTTTTTTTTTGGAATTTTTAATAACGGGTGTCCCTAAAAATGACATCATTTGAAACTTGAATATTAGTAACGAACATGTCCAGCAAACAAAGTAAATAGGCTCATGTTGGAACAATAAAAGATTTATTTTATCAATTCGAAAGAGTTCCAGAGGATGGAGATTTTATAACCGTTTTCTCCAAAACTCACACAAATGTTCATATGCGCACCGCCTGTGACACGAACAAGTCAGTCGGTGGGTCCAGCTCGCTGCCAAACTACGCTGTAGGCTCTTGCGTACATTCTTCTCGCAGCCCTAGTGATTCTCGGCTTAGTTCTCTAGGCTTGTAGGAGAGGGGGGATATAGACCAGTCCTTCCACAATAGCCATAGAAAAAATAACACAAGGTGTCAAGTCAGGTGACACGTGTGCCATTTCAACAGCAACATGTCATTATGCATGGCACGCCAATCCATCTTCCTGGTAGTTCTTCATTGAGATAAGAATTAAACATTCAACTTAGTTAGTTTTACAGGTTTTGTTAAAATTTGAGAATCATTTGAGCGAGAATTAGCTATGTTATTAGACTATGAATGATGTCATTTTTTTTAGTTGGAACCCTGTATAATATATATTTTTTTTTTATCGTGCCGAGCCTTTTTGATTATTGACAGTTATATCCAGACGTACATTATATTGAAATAACAACAATTAACCAGACATTTAAACACAAACAATAAACCTTCAGACAGCGGTCAAAGTCTTCTTCTTCTTCTACTTATACTTCTACTTCCTCTGAAGAGGCACCATATTTATGTATCGGGGGGGGGAAACTTACCCAGAACATCACAGTAACATTCACGCATCATTCACCGAATAACATCAAATTCCATTTCTAAGGTAAACATTTGACAATTGCTTCATAGCCATAATGTACACCGGTTTACAAGTCCGTTACCCCCAAGCAGACCTGATAATTATACAATGAACACACAAGAAGGTATAAATTAAACTATGATACACCAACTGTATTGTCATAAAAACTAAAGTATAATAACATTGCATGAAATATACACACCCAACACACACCCAGGGTCAATGATGATTATTTTGATAGTAATTAAGAAATGACAGGAGTAGAACAAACGTTTATAATATTGTGGAAAAATTACAGGCCAGACCGGGAATCAACCCAGGTCTTCTGGACAAAACCGTACCAGAACTTTTGCATCTGAATATCTGGGCGACCCACCGCGTGAGCACGCATTTTCCATGTATAAAATGCCGCTCTCTTCCCCCAGCTATTCCAGGGCACTACTGCAAATAGGAGGCAGCGAGGCCTGCTCTCGAGAGCGAGGCTCGATTCCTGGTCTGGGTCGTAATTTTTCCACATTTATTTATGATGTTGGTTTCTATCCTGTTATTTCTAATTCTATCTTATTGGCCCATGTGGTGAATTCAATCGTGGACATGGATGTGCCCCCCCCACAGGGGGAAGACCCTCTCATGAGCAGACCTGTCCGAGTAAATTTAGCTTCCCTGTGTTTCTGGCTGCAATCTGCTTCAGTCTCCATGACGGTTTGGTCCGAATGTAAAATGCTCCGTTGACATGTTCAAGAGGCTGTTTTGCTGCCCTCGATTTGTAAATTCCCCGAGATTGTGGCAGCTGCAGCTGAGGAAATGAAAAAGTTTTATTCATGTCAAACACTCGCGAATTGGCATGTGTCCCACCACAAACCCCACCCTCCCTTTCAGGTGATATGCGCAGAGATGTTATCACACTGGAGCGTGGTGAGTTTCTGAGGAAGGGTGGAAAAGCGTGCAGAAGAAGGTGGAGGTGACGATTTATGTGCTCGATTTCAAAAGCGATATTCTTCTGTGAGTTTTTCGCTGCGTACATTCCCATTTTCCTCGAATAGCTGTGTCGTTTGTCATCTCAAGTTTGCCTTTTGTAAGTAGGGCATTTGAAACGCTGCTTTTGTTTGTTTCAAGAAGCAGTGATAGTTTGGCTCTTAGACTTTTCAGATTGCTTTTTTTTTTATTTTTTCATTTCCTTGTATTCCTTGATCCGTGAGCCGTTTCTTCCTTCTGGCAGGATTTGCATTCTGCGCGGTTCGGTGAGCCCGGAGTGACCAAGTTTCGTTCCTTTGTTCTCTACCACAACAACTCTCCCATACGCTGGCTGAGCCCATCAAGCTTCCCTTGGCCATTAGAACGTTTTCCGTGGCCTCAACTCTCGATTCGAGTTGACACTGCTCCAGTTGAGGCAACGTGGCACGGGCCCGACTATCTCTCATCTTTACATACTCCACGCTTGACAAAACATTTCCAAGCAGCGTAGTTTTGTGCGCAGTGACATTTTGCTTCAAATGCGTGCTTTATTAAAATGGGTGGACGCAGTGGATGGAGCCTGACAGTGTAGAGCTTTCAACCAACTTCAAATTTACCCACACTACCTGAAGTGGACTTGGGTTTGTGCGTTTTCACGCCCTGTTTGTTCGTCTGTTGTTCGTCGTGAGCTGGATATCTCAAAAAGTTCTGATGGATTTGGACGAAACTTGGTGGATCCGTTGGGTGGTGCGACGAGGATGAAGTTGATTGTTTTGGGAAGATTCGGATTCGTTCGATACGAGAAGCTTTTATTGATTCTTCACGCGTTTCGAGATGGGGCTGAAAACGATATCACGCGATATCTCAAAACGTTGTGATGGATTTGCAACGAGAACTTTGGTTGATGAGTTAGCTAGGTGAACGGGAACAAGCCGATTCGATTTTGCGAAGATTGGATACAGATCAGGCCCTATCGGTGGATACTAACAAACGTAAACGGTTTTAGCTGAATGACGGTATGTGACAAAAATGGCCTTCGTCGATCTGAAAAGCGAGTTGGTGGCCAACGGGTGCGAAAAGTGATGAATACTGATGGGATGAGAGAACATACGCATGGGCAATTGTCGTAATTGTTCCTCTTTTATTGAGACCGATTGTCCCGTTTGCAGATGGAGTCTGTTTCAATAAATCAAGTTGGTTCTATGTTTCCAATATTATAGCTTTCCACGGTTTCCATTCGCATGCTTTGATAGGGCACCCCTCATGCAATTGGAGTCGACGCATTGCACAGGCCCCGCTAAAGGCTTCTATTTAATAGATTATTTTTACATTTGCTGATGATTCTTAAGCAAAAGACTGAGGTTTTTTAAATTTTAATGCCTTGGACCACGTCCCTCTTCCCTCCCGACCCTTCTTTCCCAGGAGTTGCTTTTATTTTTTTAGTGACTGTTTCGGCATCTCGCTTAATCACACGTGACTCGTTAGAAAGCCAACTTGTTTCGGTTTTATTACAGAAAATCAATGGCTGTTCCTTTCAAGGCTGAATGCAGAACTAATCTTGCCGGTGAGGCAAGTTGTTTCGTCTCTGTCAGTGAAAGGTAGAACAATGGGGACGAAATTGACAAAAGTTGATTTGAAGGTGTGCTAACTGCCGTGGGAAGCAACAAAAGCTGTAATGTTTCTGGTGGTTTACCCTTACGTAGAGGGCTCAACGAAAGAGGGGCCATCGTTTGCTCCGATGAACGAGTTAATGCTGAAACCGCCATCTTCTTGCTTCCGACGCATCTAACGTAACTCGAACCTGACTTTCCCAATTCCGTCGTTGTACACCGTCTCCAACAGGCCTCAATATTGGGTCCTTTGCTGAACTTTCCGTATTCTTCACTTATTTTTCTTCTTCTTCGTTCATTGCCAGAATGAGCTAGGGGTAGCATCATTGCGAGCGCGTGGCCTGCTGCTTGATGCAATGCCCTCCGTAGGTTAGGCAACAGAAATTTGTAAATTTGATCTGATGCCGGCGATAGTCCATTATCTCGTGAAGGACACCATGGGATCTTTAATGTCCACCAAAGAATGCTGACGACGCAAGGCCATTTAACGTACATCGGGGACTTGCACAAACACATTGATGAAGTCCCTGCCTGTGAAACACAAGATGAAGTTTATAGGTTGGTCGGATTCAAACCCAGGCTAGACAGTAGAGTGAGTGTGCGTACATCTACGAATCTGTGAGCCCCGTTGTTTGGGCTCACATTGGACTTAGTCTGTGAGCTATGTGATGCGAGCAGTTGTCCGTCTGTGATTGAGTTCAGTCAGTGAGTCATATACACTTCAGTCATTGTAGCGTGAACAAACACGTGATTTTGATGAAACTTGGGCACAAGGTTTCATTGTGATGCTAACGAAGGTATATCTGACGCATCAAAATACTGCGCTCATTTGGGGGGTTTAGCAGGGGAATAGGGGGTTTGACCCCCCCCACCCTCCAAAGTAGCTATTTGCTTTTCTCTGAACTCACACATATTTCAATGCAACATGACCGATACCTTCACACCGTGATTTACCAAGTTTGTTCCATGGCATTAAAAATAAAAAAATTGAGGGTTCAAAAGGGGTTTGTGTGGGGTTTGAAGTGATGTTACTCTGTGCGGTAAGCTTCAGGAGGCAACGGTCCTCTATTTTTTTTTTATGCAACACCAGTCTGCGTTTGGTTAAAAGAAGCCTGCAAAGAACAAAGGAGGTTAAATGTTGTGTTGTCCTTGATATCCTGGCTGACGCACTCTCATGGAATCGAATTTCACTGCAGTTTCTAGATGAAAATTTTTGTTTTTGCTCTGTGATTCAACACAATATCCTCGTGATTTCATTGTACTTTCAGCAAAAAAAAGGGGGAGAGGAAACTTTTTGCCTTTTCCTTTCACTCGCTGATGCTGAAGAATGGCAGCAACTGACGGACACGTTTGCATGAACTTTCTCGTCTACAGGCCATGTTCTGCACGAACACGAAGTTACAAAGCGTGGAAGAACAGGTTTAACATCATTGGTGCTTTGATTACGACGTGTCCATTATTGAGGGCGAATGGGTTCTTATTCTTGGGGTGTTTTTTAGATCTTGGGTGGAGGATCTCTAAGTCTTACTTAACACACGTTGTTGTTCTTCATCTTCTTCTTGCGGACTTTTTTGTTCAACGGCCTAACAGTTTTCATCTGAAACTTCCTGAAACTTGGCTTTATAATGTAAAATTAACCTGCGCAAGACAGTAAACATCTCCGTTTTGAAAAATTTCTCCTGAAAAAAAGTATGACGTAAAATATTCCGCTAATGGAAATCGCTAAAAATTATCTCAAACTAGGCAAGTTTTTTGAAATTCTGTTTGCGAATGCGAACGGGCATTAGCAGAGATATTAACCGCACATAATGGTACATCATATGTCGTCATATAATTTTTATGACGTCATTCCTATTTTTTTGACATTTTTTGTTTCAAACAACCAGAAGTTTTCATCGGGATCTCTTCGTGAAACTTGCCATGTATATGCAGAAGCGCACGCGCGGCAGTAACCATCTCAGATTTTGGAATTCGCTAAAAAAAGTTGAACGTCATAATATCGCCCTAATGGAAATAGCCTATAACCATTATCTCAAAACTTGGCAAGCTGTTTGAATTTTGTTTGCGGGAAATCAAACAGGGATTAGCACGGATAATTTATATCGCAAACCCTGATACATCACATGAGGTCGTATTCGTTTTTATGACCGTCATCATTAAGAGGACGAGGATCTTTCTCATTTGAGCTTTTGGTGGTTGAATGGCACAGTGAAAGAAAGCATCAGCTGGCAAAAGCCCAGCTCTTTGTTTCTTATATAAGCATTTTATGAAAAACCCTTGCCTCTCTTTGATTGTCTACACGGTATTTTTCCAGTGTGATGAGAGCTGGATTTATCAAACCAAGTATCTACCTGTGTCTGCGGAGACTCACAGACCATCAGATGGCGCACAAACGCACCGGCATCTCTCAATGGGCCTGTCCAGTTGAGCGGCACGTGAATCGTTCTTTCATAACATCACCATCCTCTGTTAACAAGCTCACTCAAAACGGGCTTTTGTAAATCCTTTTTTTATCAGATAGGCTTGTTTATTGCAGCGGTTTCGGCGAGCACAACTCGTGATCTGGATCCTGGATTCAAAATAACTTGTCATTCTTATTTTTTTTTCGTCTAAGTATTTTTGGAACCACCGATCTGGGTATGAAAGATTTGAAGAGACTGGGGTAGGCCTGGTTAGCCACAAGAACTCAGAAGAATTCCATGTTTTAAATGCTCACCATGTTAAGGTGTACTTCATCCATCCATACCATCTCCATCGGGAACGCATACTTCCCTCCACCATACATCTCTCCACCCAACGAATTGAAATAGTAATATCACTTAGACCTACCCTGGCCATTCACAGCCACAAGCCCAGACATGGGAGTTCAGAAGCACTCAATCAGATACATCTGTCCAACTTACTGGTAGCGACTGTCAGAGGTTTGTGTAGCACCACACACGTGCCCTTTGAGCCTTGTACCCGTCCAATATTCGGGAGTTTTGTACTACGTGGCAGCTTCCGTTAGGTGAAGCTGCAGAGAAGTTCTCGCAGTGTTTGCCAAATATACTTACGTCACCATTTCTGCGCTGTGCACCACGAGCCTTCTTGGGGGATAAATTACAAAATTCTGAAAGTCATATTTGTGTGCAGTTTTAGGTCCAGCACATCTCAGAAGGCATAGCTGTCATGGTCCAGTTTTGTGGTGCTACAATCAATTCGGACGCTTGGGAGACTTAGCTATGAGGAGCGCTGAAGGTGATGGGACTTTTTTACATTGAAAGGAGCGCCCACCACCTCCCCCCCCCCCCAAAAAGAAATTACAAAAAATTATCATTAAAAAAAAACATATACCTGGTGATGTCCTGAGCCTGCACATTTTTCATCAATCCTAACCGCGATCCCCAAATGAAATTGATCGTTCGTTGATTGGCTTATTTATCTCGGTTGGTGGTAGGCAGGCATGATGGGCCAATTTCGGTTGCACGTGTGTCTGACATCACTTGTGGCTTTGTCACCAGGAAAGGAGCGCGAGAGAAACAAGAACTCCAATTTATCTTCTTTTTTTTTAAAGGAAGTTTTTGCGTGGACGTACAATGCAGTCTTGACTCCATGTCATTGCAAAATATGAGTAAACAAAGTGATCTTATAGAATTAAGTCACTCAAATAAGCTTGGTGTTCGCTTAACGGTGAAGGTAGCTTGGCTATGATCTTGGGGTTTTGAGTTTGAGCCCCTGTCGTGCCGTTAAAAAAACACCAGGTTAGTTTGACTTCGGCCTGTCATCCTTCCAAGGTCAGCAAAATGAGTACCAGCTTGGTGGGAAAGGGGGGCACGCATCATTGGTAGAGGTGCGCTCCGATCGAACGATGCATCAAATATCCCAGACTGCACATAAACAACAACACAACAGGAGATTGGTAATGGTTATTAATATTTATATTTTGTGGTTGTTTTTGATATGATTGTGGAATGCATCTTGCCCAAGTGAATGTTCTGTAGTTATATTTATGTCCTTTGATCTTGTTGTGTTGTGTTTAAGTACAACGCATGGTGAAATGAGTGCTTTGGGTTTCTTTTCTTTGAAACAGTGATGATAATGTAAATTCTCTCTCTCTCTCTCTCTCTCTCTCTCTACTCTCTCTCCTCTCTCTCTCTCTCTCTGTGTCTGCTTCCTGATCTCTCCTGTTCTGCTCTCTTCTGTCTCTCTTCTCCTCTGTCTTCTCTGTCTCTCTTCTCCTCCTTCTCCTCTCTGTTCTCTCTCTCCTCCTGTCGCTGACTCTCTCGTCTCTCTCTTCTCTCTTTCTTCTCGTGCGCTTTTCTTCCCACAATTATTCCTATCGGATTACATTAAATATCAACCCGGCCTAATTACACTGTGGCATTATGCATATAGGCAATAGTTAAAATGTGGAAGAGGATTCATTGAAATCATTTGCAGTTGAATATAGCGCACACACCTTACGCACAACCACAACACACACACACACAGCACACACACAACACACACACGCAGCACGTCACCGACCTCATTGTCATCTCTGTGCACATCGGAAAACTGTTGAACATGAATGAGGTTTGTTTTGGTTTCCATCCAGAGTCCCTTCTCAAAGATTGCAAATGCGATACGATAACTTGTTCATTCACTCCCTAATCTGTCGCCGATCGACTATTTGGGGTCCGGTGAACCTGTCTGTACCGCCGTCAATGTTTTCTGGGTGATCTTGCTGGCGGCACGTCTTCGTGATTCATCTTACGTGCTTTCACGTGAACTAGTTTGTGAGAAGGTTTTGTTGACGGTGGAGTTTTTTAAATCAATTTGTGTGTTGCCCACAAAGTGACGTGTCTTCCCGTTCTTTTTGTGCCACCTATGACCACATTTTCCGATTGGACCAAGCTCATATATGCACAATTCATGCTCTTTGGGCAACGGTTATATTTCTTCAGCCATAAAGATCAACTGAAAGCAAATAAAAAAATCAATATTAATGAACAATAAACAACTTCAAATTTTTTTTTTGATTTGTTTTTTTTTTTTTGATGCTCTTCTTGTGGTAAAACGTATTTCTATATCAAGAATGTTGAATTACTTGTAGATACGCTGCGTATCTTCCACTCCGCACACCCTTCCTCCCTTTTCCTTCCCTGTGTTTGCAATTGTTTTCCTCTTACCCTTGTGTCTAGGAAAATTCATTCTGGTCTTCCTCTGCCACTCACACCTTCACTTCCCTTCTCTCCATTATAATTTTCTCTATCGACACATCCTTCTGCAATGTCATCGTAGGAGACTCTCTTGTCTTATATTAATTGTTCAAAGCTTACCTTCATTAGCCCGTCCCCGCCAGGGAAGCATGAGATTTTGCAATCACTTCTGTGTGTCTCTGGGCCGGAATTTTTTTTTTCACCGTTTGAGCTTTTTCGATTCAAATTTTCAACAAAGTTTATTTGTGAATATGGAGAAGACAAATGAATAATTTTGTTAAAATTCATTTCATTAGTATTACTATTATTATTGTTATTCTTCGACCTTTTTAGTCGCTGTTCGAATTAACAGAGGAAAGCGATACCGCCGGCGTTGGCGTGAGCGTCAGCGTGAGCGTGAAAATGTTTAAGTTTTTGGTGCAAGTTATTTAGAAGCTTCCCATTCTTAATATGTGCACTAGGATGCTGATATTTGGCATGGAGGTTCCTTTGGGGTAATATTATTGATGTAGTGAAGTGAAATTAAAAAAAATTCATCATTTTTAAATTTTTGACCTGTTTTGACTTAACTTTTTTTGTAGCACATCAACGTTAGTCTTTTGGTGGCAAGTTATTTAGAAGCTTGCCATTCATTTAATATGTGTACTAGGATGCTGATATTGGCATGGAGGTTCTTTGTGTATATTATGATGTAGTGAAGTTGAATTAAAAAATACATTTAATTTTTTTTAATCTTTGACCTGTTTTTGAACTTGAACCTTTTTTGTAGCACATAACGTTAAAGTTTTTCTTTCTAATGTTTTTATCTACAAATATTTTTTACTGGATTAAATTATACAAATCATATTATTGCTTAAATATGTGGATCAGACTTCCTGCAATTGCTTTATAAAAATATTATTAGAACTAA
>CM068961.1:15381115-15397128 GCA_035128595.1 Eptatretus atami | reverse complement strand
TGAAAAATGGTAAGTTTTGGTGCAGTTATTTAGAAGTTCCCATTCATAATATGGTGCACTAAGATGCGATATGGCATGGAGGTTCCTTTGGGGTATATTATTGAATGTAGTAGAGTGAAATTAAAAAAACTTTCACATTTTTAAATTTTTGCCTGTTTTTGCACTTAACTTGTTTTGTAGACATCAACGTAGTCTTTGGTGCAAGTTATTTAGAGCTCCAGGTGCGCAGTAACGAAACGACGAGTTTCGGGGGTCGTGCGCGCATGGTGGCAAAGCAGCACGGAGTTCCGGGTCGCGCGGATGCCAAGACGCACGCACAGAGTGCCCGTGTCTCGCGCACAGCGCAAGAACGAACGACGAGTTTCGGGGTTCGTTCGCCGAGCACTGTGCAAAACGCAGACGAGATTCCGGGCGGTGTTCGCGCCATCGCAAACGCACAACGAGTTCCCGTGGCGTTCGCGCAGCGACAGAGAACGGACGACTTCGGGGTCGGTTCCAGCATTGTGCAAAACGCAGGACGAGTTCGGGTTCTCGCGATGCGCAACGCACCACGATCCGGGTCGTTCGCTCCGCACGCGGCGAGAACCGAAACAACGATTTCGGGTGGTCGTTCGCGCATGCAAACGCAGGACAGAAGATAGGGTCGTTCGCGCATGGCGCAAAGACGACACCACGCAGTTCGCGGTGGTCGTATCGCGCAACGCAGAACGAAACGAGTCTTCGGGTCGTTGCGCGCATGTGCAGCAAACGCAGGACGAGTCCCGGGGCCGGTGCGCGATTGCGCAAACGCACCACGATTCGTGGTCGTCGCGCACGCGCAGAAACGAACGACGAGTTTTCGGGGCGTTCGCCCATGTGCAGAGAACGCAGGACAGTTCCGGGGTCGTTGTCATGGCGCAGAACGCACACCGAGTTCCGTGTCTGTCGGCGCCACTCGCAGAAAGCGAACGACGAGTTCGGGGGTCGTCGCGCCATGTGCAAGAACGCAGGACGCGTTCCGGGGTTCGCTTCGCGAATGGCGCAAACCGCACCGCACGAGTCCCGTGTCGTGCCCCGCACGCGCAGAACGAACGACGAGTTGGGCGCGTTCCCGCATTTTCAAAACGCAGCTACCGACGGTCGGGGTCGTTCCCGCATGCCAAACGCACACAGTTCCCCGTGGTCGTCGCGCACGGCGCAGAACGCACGACGAGTTTCGCGGTCGTTCGCGGCATGGTTCAAACGCAGCAACGAGTTCCGGGGGACTGCCCGCATGCGCCAACGCACCACGACCCGTGGTCGTCGCGCACTGGCCGCAGAACCGACGACGATTCGGGGGTCTTTCGCTGCATGTCTAAAACGCAGAACGACGTTCCGGGGTCGTCCGCATGCGCAAACGCACCCACGAGTTTCGGGGTCGTTCGCAGCACACAGGCGCAGAACCAACGACGAGTTCGGGGGTCGTCGCGCATGTGCAAAACGCAGGGACGAGTTCGGGCGTTTCGCTGGCATGCGCAAACCCACCACGTAGTCCCTGTGGGTCGTTCGCGCACGGCAAACGGACGAGCGAGTTTTCGGGGGTCGTGCAGCATGTGCAAAACGCAGGACGAGTTCCGGGGGTCTCGCGCAGCGCAAGACCAAACGAGTTCCCGGGGTTCGCAGCAAACGCGCAGAACGAACGACGAGTTCGGGGTCGTCGCGCAGTCAACCAGGACGAGTTCGGGGTCGCGCGGCGCATCGCCAAACGCACCACGATTCCCGTGGTCGTCCGCGGGCACCCGCGCAGAACGAACCGAGCGACTTCGGGGGTCGTTGCGCAGCATGGGCATACAAGCAGACGAGTTGCCGGGTCGTTGCCGCAATCGCCAAACAGCACAGAGTTTCCATGTGGTCGCTCGCGCACGCGCACGAACGACGACCAGTTTCGGGGTCGTCGCCCGCATGTCAAACCGCAGGACGTGTTTCGGGGGTCGTATCCGCATGCGCAACGCACCAACGATTCCGTGTCGTTCGCGAAGCGGCACAACGACGACGAGTTCGGGGGTCGTTCCGGCCGATAGTTGCAAAACGCAGGACGATTCCGGGGTCGTCGCGCGAGCGCAAACGCACCAGCGAGTTCCGTGGTCGTTCCGCACTGCGCAGAACGAACGACGAGTTCGCAGGTCGTTCGCCGAGCTTGCAAACGCAGGACGAGTTCGGGGGTCGTTGCGGATGCGCAAACGCACACGATCCCGGGTCGCTGCGCACGCGCAGAAACGACGACGAAAGTTCGGGGTCGTTCGCGCAAGTGTGAAAAACGCCAGGACGAGTTCCGGGGTCAGTTCGCGCAGTGCGCAAACGCAAGAAGTCCCGTGTCGTTCGCCACGCGCAGAAGGAACGAAGAGTGGGGTCGTTCGCTAGCATGTCAAAACGGCAGGACGAGTTCCGGGGTCGTTCGCGCATGCGCAAACAGCACCCACAGTCCCCGGGTCTTCGCCCCGCTAGAAGCGAACACGAACGGAGTTCGGGTCGTTCGCTGCATGTGCCAAAACGCTAGGACGATCCGGGGGTCTTTCTGTGCATGCGCAAAACGGCCAACGAGGTTCCGGTGCGTTCGCGGTCGCCTGCACGGGCTGCACGAAGAACGAGAGTTTCGGGGGGTCGTGTTTTCTCACATGTGCCAAACCACGATCAAGGTTCCTCGTGGCGTCGGCCGCACAGCGCAGCAACGAAACACGGTCTTCGGGGTCGGGGTCGACGGCGCATGGCGTCGAAACAGCGCCACGGAGGTCCCGGGTCGTGCGCGCATCTGGCCGCTGAGGAGACGAACGGACGAGTTTCGGTGGTGTTCGCGATGTGCAAAAACGCAACACGAGTCCGGGGTCGTTCGCGGCATGCTGCGCAACGCACCACGAGTCCCGTGGCGTGTCCGGGACGCGAAAACGAACGACGAGTTCGGGGCGGCGCGGGGGGGTAGCGGGCGTGCAATATACGCAGGACAGTTCGGGGGTCGTTCGCGGCATGTGCAAACGCAGAACGGAAGTTCCGGGGGCGTCGCAGAGCATGGGGGCGCAAGGACGCACGCACCGTGAGTTCCCGTCGTGTGGTGCGGAGTATGGGGGGCGCAGAACGAAAGGACGAGGTTCGGGGGCGTTGTCGGGCAGGCGATGTGCAAACAGGCGGGGACGAGTTCCGGGGTGCGCGGAGGGCCGCGATGGCTCGACCTCGAGTTCCGTGGTCCGTTGTCAGGAGTGCGCAGAACGAACGACCGGAGTTTCGGCCGGCCGTTCGCCGCATTGTGCAGCAAACGCATCAACGAGTCCGGGGGTCGTCGCGGGCATGCGCAAACGCACCACGAGCCGGGTCGTTCGCCGGCCGGCGCAGTGACGAAGACGAGTCTTCGGGGTCGTGTCGCGGGGGGCAACTGCAAAACGCAGGACGGTGCCGGGGTCGTTCGCGTCTATGCGCAAACGCACCACGAGTGTGCCGGGTCGTTCGGCGGCGCATCGCAGCGCAGGAACGAACGACGACGTTCGGGGGTCGTTGCGGGCATGGGTGCAAAAGCAGGACAGTCCGGGTCGTCGCCGCAAGCCAAGAACGAACGAACGAGTTCCGGGTCTTCGCGCAGTGCAAAACGGCAGGGACGAGTTCGGGTGGTCAGCGGCAATCGGCGCTAAACGCAACCACGAGTTCCTGCGTGTCGCCGCACGCGCAAGAGCGAACGACGAGTTTCGGGGGTCGTGGGCAGGCGGTTCAAAAGCGCAGCACGGAGTTCCGGGGGGGCGGGTCCCGGCATGGCGCAAACGCAAACACGAGTTCGCCGTGGCGTGCCGCGGAGCCGCGCAGGAAGTGAACGACAGTTATTCGGCGGGTGCGTCCGCGCAGCTGCTCAAAACGCGAAGCAGGAGTCCGGGGTCGTTCCCGCAGTCGCAAGCGGCGCAAGACACGAGTTCCCGTGGTCGTTCGCCACTGGCGCAGAACGACGAGAGGTGTTGGGGGCGTTCGATTGCAAGTGCATAAACGCAGGACAGTTCGCGGGATCGCAGTCATGGCGCAGGTAACGCACCGGACGAGTTCCCGTGGTCTGTTGCGCCGCACCGGGCTGGCGCAGACGATACGACGTAGTGTCGGGAGTCGTTCGCGCATCGTGCAGATAACGCGGACGGAGTTCCGGGGGTCGTTCGCGCAAGTGCGTAAACGCAGACGTGACCACGATCCCGTGGGCGTTCGCGCCCGCGCAAAACGAACGTCGATTCGGGGGGTCTTCGGCGCATGTTGCAATAACGCGAGCAAAGCACGAGTTTTCCGGGGATCGTTGCGCGGCATGGCGCAAACCGCACAACGAGTTCCCAGTGGTCGGTCGCGCGGGAGGGACGGCGCAAGAGAAACGGAATTAACGGGTGGTCGCGCATGTGCAAAACGCAGGACGAGTGTTCGCGGGCGGATGTTCGCGCATGTGCAAAACGCCCAGCGTAGGGTTCCCGTGGTGGTTCGCCCGGTTGTGCGAGACAGGGGCGCGCAGGAAAGACAGAGTTTCGGGGTGTCGTATCCGCGGGGCGGGCGGGAGAATGTAAAAACGGCAGGGGTGCGAGGGGTAGGGCGGGTGGCGGTAGTCTTTTAAAAACGATAAATGTATAAACAGGCGAGCATTGGGGTGGCTTTGACACCAACTCTCTGGTTTAGCCTTTTTTTGCTGTATCTTTTTAAACGTTTTGTTTTTAGCTCGCCTGTTCGAAGAACAGAGCTATAGCGATACCCCCGGCGTGAGCGTGAGCGTGGGCGTGAAAATGTTAAATTTTTTGTATTACGGAAAAACTCCTCGACGGATTCGTTACAAACTTGGTGGTGGGGTGGTGTAGTCCAAGGATCATGCCATTAGATTTTGGACTTGGTCCCCCCCCCCCCCCCAAAAAAATTGTAGAGAAAAAAAAAAAATTTTGCAACTTTTTTTTCAAATTTCGACTTTTTTTTGAATTCGACATTTTTAAGTGATTTCCAACCCCCCCCCCTACCCCAAAAAAAAATTGTTAGAGAAATTTTTTTTTTTTGCATTTCGACATGTTTTAAGTATTTTCACCCCCCCCCCCAAAAAAAAAATTGTTAGAGAATTTTTTTTTTTTTTTGCATTTCGACATGTTTTAAAGTGATTTCCACCCCCCCCCCCCCAAAAAAAATTTAGAGAAATTTTTTTTTTTTTCATTTCTACATGTTTTAAGTGATTTCCAACCCCCCCCAAATTGTTAAAAAAAAAAATTTTTTGCAACTTTTTTTCAACAAAATTTCGATTTCTTTTTTGCATTTCTATGTTTTAAGTGATTAGGATTTCGACGAAACTTGGTGGGGGTTAGGTATTTCCAAGGATCATGCCATTAGATTTTGGACTTGGTCCCCCCCCCCCCCCAAAAAAAATTGTTAGAGAAAAAAAAAAATTTGCAACTTTTTTTTCAACAAAATTTCGATTTCTTTTTTGAATTTCACATGTTTAGTGATTTCCAACCCCCCCCCTACCCCCAAAAAAAATTGTTAGAGAATTTTTTTTTTTTTTTGCATTTCGACATTTTAAGTGATTTCCACCCCCCCCCCCCCAAAAAAAATTGTTAGAAAATTTTTTTTTTTTTTGCATTTCGACATGTTTTAAGTGATTTCCACCCCCCCCCCCCCCAAAAAAAATGTTAGAGAAATTTTTTTTTTTTGCATTTCTACATGTTTTAAGTGATTTCCAACCCCCCCAAATTGTTAGAGAAAAAAAATTTTTTGCAACTTTTTTTTCAACAAAATTTCGATTTCTTTTTTTTTCTATTTTCTATGTTTTAAGTGATTAGGATTTCGTCGAAACTTGGTGGGGGTTAGGTATGGTCCAAGGATCATGCCATTAGATTTTGGACTTGGTTCCCCCCCCCCCCCCAAATATTTGTTAGAGAAAATTTTTTTTTTTTGCATTTCTTCATGTTTTAAGTGATTTCCAACCCCCCCCCCCCCCCAAAAAAAAAATGTTAGAGAAAAAAAATATTTTTTTTTTGCATTTCTATATGTTTTAAGTGATTTCCAACCCCCCCCCCCCCCCCCCCCAAAAAAAAATTGTTGAGAATTATAAAAATATTAATTATTAGACGTCTTTTAAAAACGATAAATGTATAAACAGGCGAGCATTGGGTGGCTTTGACACCAACTCTGTCTTAGCAACCACTTGTCCGATTGACACAAAATTTCAGGGTCGGAGCGACCGCCCCCTGCCCCCCCCCCCCTCCATGGAGAATATTTTAATGGTAATTGTGACATCATAGTCATGTGTATGGCAGCCAACTTGGATTAAACATAAAAAATTAAAACACATCTCCAAAACTGCTGATCTTGGCACATATCATTCTACTCCCAAAAGGGAATAAAGGATTGTCCCGATGACGTCATCGGGGGAGTGGAAAAGACCGCCATAAATGTTTTAATCAAAATCCTTGTTTACATTGAATCATGTGTGTGTGTGTGTGTCCAGGCCGCACCATTTTTACCAATTGAGCTTTTGTCATCAAATCTTCAACGAACCCTTGTTATGAGATTGTGGAGAGCACAATGAACTATGTGTATAAGTTTGTTTTTTTTTAAACTGTTGTTTTCGTCAAGTTTAATTCGAGCACAAACCGGACGTGGACGGACTTTGCCTTTATTTCTGGTCCTGCGTGCCATAACATTTGGTTATCCTTTCGTCAATTTAGTCCTCATAATCGCTGTTTCTTGTCATTCCTCAAAGGTGTGTTACTTGGATTGCTCAAGTGGAAGGCAAACTCCAACCAGCTGGTGGATATCCTGCCTCAGTTAAGGCATATGCATGGAGGAGAGATCGTAAAGGTAGGAACCTGAGGATCACCTCACGATTGATAATTATGCGATTCTTTTTTGCTGAGATGAGAAATCCGAGCTGACAGAATTTTTTTTTTCATGCTCATGCTCTGATGGTTTTGAGTTCAGAATGTTTCATTCATTCATTCATTCATTCATTCATTTCATTTCATTTATTTATTTATTTCCTTCCTTCCTTCCTTTTGACCCATCAGTTTTTGCAGGACATTTTGGACACATTGTTTGCAATTTTGGATGAATCGCCTGAAAAGTACAGCACTTTGGTGTTCCAGGCTCTGGTCAGTTGGCAATGGGGGCTAATGGTTTGGGCTTGAAAACAGCCTTTTAAAAGCTAAAGGACCGTTTTGGCCGACTTGTGTTTTGCCTGATTGGAATACCTGTATTCAGAAGCTCCACAATGGCAGCTGAGAGGGCAATCCGTGATATCCATTTCATTGTGAAAAATAAGTGTCTCTGAAATTGCACATTTGTACGTATGTTTGTCGTGACTTCTTTGCAATATAGTATTCTTTAATTGTCAGTTAATTTGGATCTCAAGTATTCTTCCTTGACAGGTGCACATCATCAACTTGCTGCGCGATGCCAAGTTCCATAACTTTCGACCAGTCATGGATATGTATATTCAGAAGCACTTTGCCGGTGCATTGGCCTACAGGTGAAACGATGGTGTGCGGTGTGAAGGGATGGGGGTGGGGGGGTGCCCATTCCGAGCCGAGTTTGTCTCAACCTGCGCAGTTGTATTTTAGAATCGAGCTCATCTTTTTGTGTTAAATCCTCTTGCCGTCGTTTGAGAAACTTGTTTCATCACAAACTTATTGTTCCTTTCAATGACTTTGGGCTGTTGGAGTAAATTATTGGGGATCCATGTTTTCGGGTTGATGTAGTCATTGCTGAATGCTTAGACAAATGTGAGCTAGCCTGTATTGTGTTTTAATGCATATGTACCCGAAGGTCAAGTTTACGTGGTCTTTATCCCAATACTAAAGTTCGATATTCTTGAGATTTTGTGAGATTGAATTGGATGAGGAAATGCAGTCCGACAAAAAGAAATTGTGATTTTCTTTTAGAGAACTCCTCCGCTGTCTCCAGTGGTACCTGGACCGATCGGTCGGGGCAGAGCGGCAAGACAGCCTGCAAGAAGCCTTAAAGGTGAGTTACTTTATTTCTTGCTCAAACTTCGCTTTTATTGTTGACGTCACAAATGGCATTTTCCTCGGATTTATTGCTCAAACTTATTCCTTCGTTTTCTCATTACCTCCGTAGGCTTTGGAGTATCTCTTCAAGTTTGTAGTGCAGTCACGACGCCTGTTCGTCCAAGCGACGGGTGGCCGAGACGAAGAGGACTTCCGAGGCAGTATCTGTGCCTTCTTCCATTCGGTGCAATGCTGCCTCGCACAGGAGAGCAAGGGGGCAGACACTGTTGCCTACACACAGGTTGGACACCGAAGGGTTTATTGGCAGTGCGATGAAGCATGAGTTTGCTTTTATTTTTTATATTTGACTTTCCTTACCCACCCAAAGACGTGTTTTTTGTTTTGTATTTGGGATTTTAACCTGAGGCCAGAGCATCATAAACAGTGCTGACTTGGGAATGCCAAATAGGGCTGTGTATATATTGTTGCGGCCACGGTACCGAGACACCAGCTCGTCACTCAGGGGATTAATCCCGGTTGTCCTCGGGAGAGCCGGACCGGGGCCACCGCTCACAATTAACTTGTGGTACGGTGGTTGTTTTAGAACCACGAACGCCACCCAGTCAACCAGAGTTCCAGTGTCCACTGTCTAATTATTCCGTTTAACTAGAGGTCACGTGGTTACCTGAGCGGGAGCGCGCCCTTAACTCCTTTATTGTCCCTGTGTTCTTCTCCATTTGTTCTTTCAATTCATTCTGTCTATCGTCAGTCCTTCTTCCTCCTCCGTCATGTTCCCAATCTCTCCCATCAGTCTGGCCTCGCTCTCCCTCACTTCTTCCCGGACACCGATCCGACACTCCCTTACCTCCTCTCGCACCGCCGCCATTTCTCTGCCCATCGCTTCATTCATCTCCGTTTTTATTTCATCGCATCACGTCCATTTCGCTGCTATCTTCATCCATTTTTCTGCACCTCGCGTCCATTCTGTTTTTTTGGATCATCATATTTTGTGTGTTGCCCTGTTTTTTTCTATTATCCTGTCCATTTTTCTGTTGTTCGTCCATTTTTCTGTTCTTTCTTCACTCGACATTTTCATTTGTGCCATTAATTGCCTCATGAACAACATCATGTCATTCTCGGGCTGCACTGGTGGTGATAACCCGGCGTTCTGCGCTATCGGCGCCGCATTTTCCAGAGGCCAAGGGTGGGGGCCATCCTCCATCTCCCCCATTGCTTCCTCTTCACCCTCCATTGTGACTTCATGCGGGTCCTGGGTCAATTCCGTATTCCATATTTACATCATCTACATGGCCCACCGGGACCTGCCCGTGTTGGTCCGTCATTGTCCGTCCCAATAAATTTATAAAAAGCTTTTTATTTATTTATTTTTATTATTAATAAATTATTTGTCATTTCCAACCTGTCCTGTTTGTCCTTTCCTTCCATTGGTCTGCATTGTTCGAACCGAGATGACTGGGAGGTAATTACCACAGATTTGACCAAAAAATCGTCGGCACGCACCAGCGGTTAAAACGCTCGGCCCCCTAATTAAAATCTAATCAGATAATATTGGTGCTTTGCGAGGGCGGCTCCCCGCTCAGGTAACCACGTGACCTCTAGTTAAACGGAATAATTAGACGGTGGACACTGAACTCGTGGTTGACTGGGTGCGTTCGTGGTTTTAAAACAACCCCCGTACCATAACGTTAATTGTGAGCGGTGGCCCCAGGTCCGGCTCTACCGAGGACAACCGGGATTAATCCCCCTGAGTGACAGCTGGTGTCTCGGTAACTGTGGCCGCAACAATATATTATATATATATATATATATATATATATATATATATATATATATATATATATATATATATATATATATATATATAATAATTGAGGGAAAGTATGTATGTTTGTTTCATTAACTCCTCCAAGCGGATTTGACTTTGGAAGCTGAAACTTTCAGGGATTAATGAGGACAATTTGAAGGTGTGTTCCCTTGAAGTTTTGTTTGATTCCATCCAGTTTTGGTTAAAAAATAATAATAATTCCACCAATGTTGGCATTTTCTTACTTTGGGTGAGGGGTGTGCAACTTGAATTATCTGAGCTATAAAACCACGATATATTATATGTGCACATA
Organism: Eptatretus atami; assembly: GCA_035128595.1. Classification (NCBI taxonomy): domain Eukaryota; kingdom Metazoa; phylum Chordata; class Myxini; order Myxiniformes; family Myxinidae; genus Eptatretus; species Eptatretus atami. Next base: position 15,387,044 of record CM068961.1, on the reverse strand, counting down.
ATCAGTATGCATGTGTTTGCTTCATGTATGAAACCTGGGTTGTTTTTATTTTCGGGAGTGATCGAAGCAGCGATCTGTTGCCTATACACCGCCCAAATTATAGGGATGTGTTGGAAGAACATGTTGCACGTTTGGAACAAGATTGCTCGTTTGGCGGGTATTCTGCTTTGGTATTAATAGCTATAAAGATAATAACATGACCCCCTCCCCGAGCTGGCCACTCCCGTAGGGAGGATTCCAGTAAAATGGAATAAAGTACTTGATGTTTAAAGTTATTGTTTCCTCGATTAAACAAGAAAACCTAATGAAATGTCATCGTTGATGCACCTTTTCATAACCAGACTTTTTCGAAACACGCTCGCAGGAAGTTAATAGCTCAATTTGTCATTTCCTTCATTTTATTTATCCGAGCATTGCAAGAAGTGAAGTGGTTACCTTTGATGAATTTCTGACATTTATGATGTGGTGATGTTATTTGTTTGGTTTGTGTGCAATGAGAGAGATATTAAGAGTGATTCCTCAACAATTTAAGCAATTGGAAAGCATTGCATGGACGCTTGAGAGTAACCTCGGGGTAGTTCCGCCACAGGCAGTTGTAGCAGCACAAATAAGATTTCAACAGCTGCCGTCATAGGTGAGAGACCCTCGCCATTTAAGAAAATCACAAAAATAATCGAATCAATTGGTCCTTGTCACACACCCAACCTGTCCACCAAGTTTTGTCGGAATCCATCCATAACCTTTTGAGATATTGTGCTATATGTCGTTTTTTGGCTCTATCCTTCAATGGTTGGTGAAGAATCACTTTAAAAAAACTCTCTGATCCAGATCCAGATTCGGATCTTCACCAAAATTAAGTGTTGCTGTCCCGAGCTGGTCACCTACTTACACAAAAATTTTTGGAACGATTGCTTGAAAACCGTGGCCAAAAATTCATGAGACAGACAGACAAACAGACAGATGGAAAATCCCTCATGGAATGACAACTTGGCGAAAATGATACTCGGTAGCGCACATACCTCCGCCAGGCTGAATAGTTTACATTTTATATGCCACTGGTAGGCCGGACCTAAAACAAAATCGAATCGGCTTGTTCTTGTCACCTAACCAACTCATCCCCCTAGTTTTGGTATAACTAGTCCACAACTTTTTGAAATATTATACGAGATATAGTTTTTGACCCCACCTCTCAGTGGTAAAGCATCACTTGAAAAACTCTATGGTCCGGATCTGGATTCGGATCTTCACAAAAATCAAATCAATTCGTTATTGTCACACACCAAACATGTCCACCCAGTTTAATCCAAATCCGTCCATTTGAGATGTCGTGCAATATCGTTTTAGCCCCGTCTCTCAATGGTGAAGAATCACTTGTAAATTAAATAATTTTTGTTTCTGGATCCGGATTCGGATCTTCACCAAAATTGAATCGATTCGTCCTTGTCGCACACCCAACCTTTCCACCAAGTTTCTGCCGAATCCATCCATAACCTTTTGAGATATTGTGCTATATCTTATATTTGGTCATATCTCTCAATGGCGAAGAATCACTTAGATTCTCAGATCCGGATCCGGATTCGGATCTTCACCAAAATTAAGCGTTGCTGTCCTTGGCCGGTCACCTACACACACAAAAATTTTCAGAACGATTGCTTGAAAAATGTGGCCAAAAATCCTGGACAGACAGACAGACAGACAGACAGACAAGCGGTAGCGGACATGGGTAGTCGATCAAGTCGAATTTAGTCGTTTTTCAGCCGTTACTAGACAACAAAAGCGTCCATAGCAACGGTTCTCATTTGCACACAACTAGGTCATGGTATGAACCTACCAACCAAGTTTCATCAAAATCGCCATTGTATTAACGGAGCACTGAACCGAACAGACATACATACAGACAGACAGACAGACAGACAAACATATCGATGGAAATACTGATAATAAGGGTAGACTAGATCAACTACCCAACAGACAGACAGATAACGAACTTCGTTTTTTTTATTGTTTTCGACCAGGGTTCATTCAAAGTCTATCTTCTCCGCCAGTTTTCATAGGATCCGGCTGGAAATTTTTGACAATATGGCTGAATGTACTGCCCACAGTCGCTCGTGGCCCGATTTTTGATTTTCTAAAAAAAAATAATTTTGAGATTTTTTTGAAAATTTCAAAGTCCCGTTGCTAGACAACGGTGGTGTCCATAGCAACGGTTCTCATTTGCACACAACTAGGTCATGGTATGAACCTACCAACCAAGTTTCATCGAAATCGCCATTGTATTAACGGAGCACTGGACCGAACAGACATACATACAGACAAGACAGACAAACATATCGACGGAAATACTGATAATAAGGGTAGACTAGATAGACTAGCCAACAGACAGACAGACAAGACAAATGCTACAGACCAACATACTTGGCGAAAAATATTTTTCACCAAAAACAAACTGGGGTGAAAACATAACCTCCGGCCACCAATGATGGATCGTTTGTATTGTTGTAAACATCGTTGCAGAATAGAACAACAGATTGAATCAACATGATGCTGATCGAGGTATGGGAAGCAAGGACAAGTTTACGTTTTGGGGAGTTAACCCTGTGTCTGAGCTAAAGGTCCAACGAAGGGCTATTGGGCCTTTTGCTCCAACGAAGCAATAATGGATGTAACATCAACCTTTCTTTGCTCCCCATGTCTGTTAACATCCTGTTTATTCCACCTATAATTGATCTACCTGTCCGCTGATGCAGATCAATACTTACCGTCACTCACAAAACCACGAGTTGTTGTTCATTCTACATTGTATCAGCGTAGTCTGAAACCTAATTGCCTGTGAAATGATTTTCGAGCATCTGCTTCGTTTGCCCTCGAGTTGGAGCTGCCAAGAAGGCATGTCACAAAAGTTGGTCAAGCCTCCACTATGAAAATACGCAGATTTTAACCCGAACAATTACTGAAACATTTGAGCAGAAAGAGTACGTAAATGCTACAAGACAATGTGCGAGCTATTTTGAATCCATCCATCCATCCATCCATTGGGACCATACTCTGTGCAGAGTGTTGAGGCAGCCTCAGCAGTCTCCTTGGCTATTGGGTACAATCCTGGACGGGTCGCCACTCCGACACAGTATACCAGCAAGCTGGCACTCATTTTGCCGACCTCGGAAGGATGACAGGCAGAGTCAACCCCACCTGGTATTAATTCAACAGCGAGTGGGATTTGAACTCAGGATCCTCGGATCCCAAGCACACCACACTAACCATTAAGCTAACACCAGGCATTATTTTGAATGGAGTACGTAAATCGGTCAAATGTTCCAGTTGATAGATTACAACGTGTAGTGCTTAAAGGGAGTTTTTATATTTTAGTTCAAAAATGAAATCCACGATGCGGTGGGTTTTATTTAATTTCCATCATTAAAAAAAAATATATATATATATAGTTTCGAGGAATTTTGTCAGTGTTGTTTTTATTTTCATCAGTACCATTTTAGTGTCCATCCAACTTGTCCTAGGGGTGTACGTGTACGTACTGGTGTCACATGTCGACCAAATCAGGCAGGGCAGATGGATCACCCCCTCCGTGAAAGGCATCCATGAGCCAGATGGCTATTTACTGACAAGCCAGTTAATGATCTTGTAATTCTGGGATTAGCATGACATCCACAAGCTTAGAATCCAAATCTTTAATATTGCCGCCTTCAGCTGGATTTGAACTCTCGTCTTCTGGGACGCAAGGCTAATAGTTGGTTCCCTGTCGGCTGTTGGGGCACGACCTTTTTTTAACTCTCTCATTAATACGGTGTAAACGAACATGCATAATGTGGTGTGGTCTTAAATTTAGATAAATAATTATATTCTCCACCACCAAATGGACAAATATAATTTGTTATAAATGCTCGCTGTGTGCTTGTTTTACAGGCAGCCTTCCTCGGATCCTTCCCGGCAGTGTACGGTGAGCTAATGCGGCTACTGGGGCCACGAGAGGTCGCAGGCCTAGTGCGGGACACGCTGGGAAGTTTGCCAGGCCTGTTGCACGTGGCGCAGGTGTTGCGCGGTGCACAGCTCCAGTGCGTTGGACAGACCGTGCAGAGCCAACTCTTTGCCTGTCCTGGTTCGTTACTCTATTTCCCTGCAGTATATTAATGGTGCGAACACCAGATTGCACAGTTGGTGAAGCAGATGTGTACTGTCCTCGTGAGATGATGGTGACGTACATTAGTATTATTGTCGAGCATTGAAATAGCTCGTTGACTCATGCATTTACTCAGGAGTTGTCAATTGTATGAGGGAGAGTCAATAAGTCTCTCCCCATCTTTTAAGCATTTCTAAGCCAAAAACACAAGTTTGCTTTTCCAATAGCACAGGAAACTCAACGACTGCTGTGAAAAATAACATCTTGCAGCACTGGCTGGACATGATGGAGAAAGGGAACGGACTTCTTCGTTAAATTTAGTACTTGCAAGCTCGATCTCTTTCTCGAAGACCTAATTTGCAAGAGTATAATCGACGTCCATTTTGTGACTTTGGTACTTGCGGAGGCATCGTGCTGGATGTCAGAGGATGCCATTCTTTGGGATGACTGATTGTGTCAAAATAAAAATAATAATTACCGTTTTATGGCCAAATTAAATAGGGTATGTAGGGAGTGAGGTATTATCAACTCTTCTTTGTGGAAGTGCTAGATACAGTTTGTCATCGAGTGCGGACAACATGCATTATGAATAATAGGAATTAACCAGGAAATGTTCTCGGTTTCAATAACGTTGTAATGTATACATTTTGGATTGGTAGTCCATTGTGGGTTCGGCCCACTGGAAGCATAATTTCTGTGGAGCATAACGACACCGCTGATGTGGTGTGCCCAGGTAAAGTTTGCACAGGTATTTGCAATTTGCTCTGGGTGCCGGCAATAATTTGCCCACTCTTCGCGATCTTTGGGATCGTTAACATCCACCAACCAGTGTAGCAGATGTGACGTCCAGTTTAACGCAAGTCAGAGGGACGCACTTCATGGTGCAATGCCCTGCCTGTGAAGTACCAGTTTATAATCAGGCAAATAATCGAACAGAGATGAGATGACTCAGAGATGTCGTCACTCCTTGGTTGTCATTTCCCTGGTCTCTGTATATGCTCCGATTGAGGCAAGTGATCTCACTGTGAAGGATGCATTCTATGCCACGCTCGAGTCTGTGGTTGATCAGTGCCCCAAGTAAGATACTCTTCTCGTCTTGGGGGATTTCAATGCATCGACTGGAACTGATAGGGATGGTTATGAGACGTGTGATGGTCCCCATGGGTCTGGAACTATGAACTTGGATAGCACTAAGTTCCTTGACGTTACAAGAAGTCATGGACTTAGGGTGGCTGGTTCATAGTTTCAGCACCCACAAGCTCATCGCTGGACTTGGTATGCCAACGCTGGTGTTGTGGCAAAGGAGATTGACCATGTACTCGTTGATGGTTGCTGGAGGATGATCCAGAACAGCAGGGTCTACCGGAGTGCTCAATTCCTCAATACTGACCACCGGCTTGTTGTACCAACTCTTAAGTTGCAGCTTAAATCCAGGAGAATGGTAACATCCCAGCCTTGGCTGGATGTTGCGAAGTTCAAGGATGAGAGGTTAGCTCAGGAGTTTGTGAACAGGCTGAGTGGTGATTTGGGGGGTCTGGGTGTTTTGGGGGATCCTGAAGAGTTGTGGAGTGCTTTCAAGACCACCTTCCTTGATGTTGCCGGTGGATGACTTGAAATTCACCGTCGGGCAAAGACTAATTTTGTCTCTCAAGAGACACTGGATACCGTTGACCAGAGTCGCAGGGCCAGGCTGAATGGCAGAGCTGAGCTGTTCAGGGAGCTGAGGCGTAAAACTATGTGCTATGGGTGGACAAGGAGGCCTATGTGCGAGGAATCTGTGAGGGGGTAGAGCATCAC